>OU343063.1:30155873-30755873 GCA_910593695.2 Ocypus olens | reverse complement strand
GAATTTCATTCAAAAAGATTAGAACAATTAAAACAGAATATATAGTATAGTATAGTGTAGATTTAACTGTATTGCAATAAAGTCATTGTTTGTTGTAATAATTGTTTTATTTAGTTAAAATGTTGGCGTATGTAATTATTTCTAAATATATTTCCTGGAACATTTTCCTCTACATTATCTCCATCATAATCTTCATTTTCCTCCTCTTCTTGATCCTCCTCGTCCAAATCTAGAAAAATATATAATTATTATTGTGATTTATGTAAAAACATAGACATTTACCTCCATTTTCGTTTTTATTATCAATAATGATATTGTGGATGATACCAGCAGCAACAATAGCTGCCTTGGTTGTTTCCAACTTTAAATTGAGCCCATTGAAAAAACAACGGAATTTGTTTTTCCAAATTCCGAAGAGTCTTTCAACTACATTTCGTGTTGAAATGTGTGCGTTGTTGTAACGTACTTCTGGATCAGTCCTGGGATTTAAAAGCGGCGTTAATAAATGTCTTGATGAAGCGTATCCATTATCGCCCAGTAATACACCATTAATCTCTCCATCCTAAAATAGGAAATATTATTAGGTACATAAAAAATAATAATTTGGCTATTATGTATTTTTTTCCATTTCATGGTAAGTAAAACAAATTAGAAGGCTTCAATATAAATACAGCCGGACGGATTTCTCGTGGACCGAAAAGGCGAGGTCGGGCACGGTGGGACGGCTCGAAGGGAAACTGTTTACGGCCAAATAAAGCCAGTAACATAATTTATACGAAGCGCCACACGTCTTTGTAATGAATACCATTTAATACAGTGTATTTAAAACAGACTATACCATTAAAACAACAAATAGGTGTGCATCTGGAATGAGGTCCCCTCCACTTTGCCAGTGCGCACCCGACCTTCCAGTCCACGAGAAATCTGTCCGGCTTTAGTAAAAGTGTTTTTGGGATATTTTCCACATTTAAAATTTTTAAAGCAAAACTCTCAATAGGAAAGTGAATTTGAAAATAGGACATTTCAGCTTAGGGTGACCATGGTGCAAACACTTGCACTACATACTTCAAATCTTCTTTTTAATGAACTTTCGTTCCAAATCCTGGAATCATGGGTACTGCCCCTCCACCTTGCTATAATATCTAATATTCTGCATTTAGCATCACTTACAACCTAAAAATATTGCAATAGTTATTTTTCTCTACAAATTCTAACAAAAATCAGTAATCAATACCATCCCTTTTCTATCCTTACCTGAACATTTAATGAATAAAAACCCTTCCGGTTTATGTAAGTGAGTGGGTGCTCTCCACCGGGACATTTTATTTTTATGTGTGTACAGTCTATGGCACCCACAATATTCGGACAATGGGCAATGTTATAAAACTCTTGCTTCGTTCGATGTAATTCAACGCCTTCTGGAAAATGAATGAATTGTCGGCAGTGTCCGGCAATTGCTTCTACAACTCTCTTTATTATTAAACTCAATGAAGGTTGAGATAGTCCATGTGGTTCAGCTGAAAATATAGTAATGCCAAATCATTTTTTTTTCCTCACTAGTGGTGGAATCGATTTACTTCCCTCACTCGTGAGGAAAGAACCCATTTCTCTACTAATGGATTTACTTTCCTCACTAGTGATGCAAACAATTGAGTGTTGAATATGTCATTTAGGAAGGTGATGTTGGAAAAATATTTTTAGTCATTACTGTGTCTTACCGGTATCAACACCATAAGCCCCTTTAGCCAAATATCTTATTGTGGCAAGCACTTGTATCTCAGGACTGATGACTGAACCACGATTATCAGTCCCTTGTTTGATCTCATTCCTTACTAGATTTATTACAATTCTTGCGACTGCTTTCTTCATCCGGTAGTTCGTTCGGAATTGTTTCTCCGTGTAAATGATGAACGGGTCTTTTCTGTCCAAATAAATCTTTGGATTTCGGTGCAAAACCATTTCTGCTGCCTCGATCTCTTGTAGTTCATCATTAATATCAATGACGACTTCCATGTTTCTCTAAATTACGTTAATAATTACATAATTACGCATTTGATTAATATTCACATATTTCTTACCTGCAGTTAGTGTTAAAAATCGTAAATTCAATTAACAAGACGCCTGACTCGCATGCACGTACACGGGTATTCAAGTTTTATAGGTTAGGTAAGACAGGTTAGCGCGCCAAACGCGGCGTTGCCACATGATTTTCCTTGTTAGCATGCAACTAACTAGTGGCGTCTAAATATTGTTCTATTAATGTAGGGCATTAGTGATGTCTTAGTACGGACTTAATGGCCACTAACTAGTGGCATATTATAACTCCACTAAGGGTGATTCTATTAATAAGGCTGTATGAATTTTTGTTAATTTTAACCCGTTTAATAGTGCCTGTTTTAAGTTTCGATAGTGAACTATATACTTTGTTTTATTATTTAAGTTTGAAATTAATTTTGTGTTCTTAAATTTTGACCCGGGTGGTACAATATTTTCTGCGAGAAATGGTAGATCATTGTGGAGATTGTGCAGTTTTTTTGGATATTCTATATCCACCTCCAAAAAATACCCCGTTAGTGAATCATCTTGTATATTTGTTACATTAAACTTTTCAATTTCTCCCGCGTTTAACCATTTAAAATTACTGTGCGGCATGAGTTGTGACATTGCCCATCCATATAAATTATTGGCGTCTCAGTACGTTAAAAATTTTGTCGGGTTTGTTTTGTCATATTCAGTCATGTACTTGTTATTAGCTTTAGCATATCGTAATGAACACTGGCTTATTCCACCCCGAATACCCTTACGTACAAAGTGATGCATGTCAATGTCTGTCAGTAATTCTAATTTAATGTCAGTTAATTTAAGCATAGCATCCCACGACAACCCCGGAGCTGTATAGTAGTGTAGAGGATCCAAATTATATGCTTTAAAACAAACATCGCGAAAGTTTTCGAAAATATCACATAAAAGTAAAACGTCTGTTTTGAGATATAAATCAGAGTACTCTTTTAAACTTTTACAATTAAAATGTTGCCAAACGTTTTCTGCATGTTCATATTCCTTGGTATTAATATCGGTGTTTGTGAGGGAATTAAAAAAGAATCTTTTAGCGGGTAATTTTGTTTCGTCTAATTTTGATAAAGAGTCTATGTACTGATAAGGGAATACTCCTTTTTTCGTCACCAATTCAAATTGTTCCTTAATAGGAAAATGGGCACCAACATTCTTTAATTGATCAGGTTTTAAGTTTTTTGCTAATTTTTCTAATGATGAGGCCATAAATTTAAAAGAATCTAAAAATCTTAGTTTCAAATAAACATCGCGATCAATTCCTCGATTATCAGTATAGTTACTCACTTTAATTGATTTTGAAAATGAGATATATTTCTCCTTATTTTGGGGAATTACATCGATTTTATCATTATCGAGGCCAAATTCTTTAATGAATAAATGTGAGTCATATCCTGATAAATTATGAAAAAATATTGGTAAAAACTTAGGGACCTTATAATTCAAATTACATTTGGAGTGGGCTGCTCCTACAAATTTTCCCGTTAAGTGACAATGATCGGCAACTTTCTCACAAGGGAGTAACTCTTTTTCGCATATGTGGCACTCGGTTGCAGAATCTAATAATAGTTGTTCATTTGGGGCTAATTTCGACATTGGTATAATGGGTTCCAAATAATTTTCATAAATTAATTTCGCGTCAGCACTTAATTTTTCCATAAAAACTCTCGGACAATCTAAGCCCGTATAAGTAACAAATTTGTCAAAATCTTGATTAAAGGAGCATTTAATATAATACGCGAAACTGTAAGGAGTATGAACATGCGTTGAGTAAGTATACGATAAATTTGGGTCCGGCTCACACGATTCAATTGGGGTGAGAATGGATTCAAAGTCGGCATAAACGGCGAATGGTACCCGCATTTTAGAATTAAAATTATTAAATTGTAATAAATTACCCGGAACCATCTCACCATTTTTATTTTTAATTAAATCAGTCGTTGGCATCGCAGAGTAAATTTTGTTGCAGTCATTCAAGCTGTGGGTTAAGAGCGCTTGATCGCTGGGGAAAAAGGTTAAACACCCATCACACAAATACGTTTTAGCCTTCTGTGTGGACACTTGGCTTGAAATTAGTCGAGATAAATTTTTGATCCAAAGATAATGACCTGTTTCCCCATCTTCGATGTACAAAAGGTTAATGTGTGTGTCGCGCTTAGTTTTTGAAAAATAAATTGGCCCTACCACCTCAAGACTGTGCTTTTCACTGTTGAACTCTAGCCCGTACAAATTAATTGAAATGTTATTTAATTCTTCAAATTTGGGGATATTATTAATTTTAAATGGTAGCTCCATACCTGCCAAATTTAAGACATCGCGATAATGGGGATATGATGCGGTGCGTTCTGGATGATTGGCGGGATCTACCGGATGTAGTGCTGAAGTTACCGCCCATGCGAAGCAAGCGTCGTCATTATTCTGGACATTGATGCAGGCGCGCTTTTTCTTTATCGCCGAGGGTAGCTCCAGGTATGATGATCCACGGATGGGGGTATACCGATTGATGTTCACCTCCAGATGGGATACCATGAGAAGAGCCCATCCGCTATCCCGCTCCTGCGTAATTTAATTCAGATATCACATTTTGTAATTTTTTTCTTTAATTTACCAAAATACATAAAAATACTTGTACTTACTTGAAATTCCTCGCTTTTTGTCTTTACGGTGCTACATAAACGCTGGTACAGCTCGCTTAAATCGGTAGTGGGTGTTCCGATTTGAAAACGGGTGTTGAATGATTTCAGCTCGGGTTGCACATCATCCCCAGGTTTAACGTATAACCCGAACAGCTCGATGTTGGTCTTTACGCTTTGCCGGCTTCGTCGACTCCCATCAACCAACCAAATAAACTTTTCCTCACAACTTTCAAGGAAGATAGGATTCACGGGTTCTACGCCCACCCATGTAAAAGTTCCCATAAGACGTCATAAAACACCCCCCTCCACAAAATGGCGGACTTAGTGTTCTGTAAGTGTTGCAGACCTCCGGGCAATAGGTGGCGCCAGAGGGTACCTGATGGGTTCTGTTCTCGGCTAAGTGGAAGTCCGCGCAATAGGTGGCGCTAGTTGGTACCTGGGTGGAATCTATACTCAGCCAATTGGAAGGTTCGCGCAAGAGGTGGCAGCACGTCGGCATCTAGGAGCGGGATCAAGCTGAGGTTAGGTAAAGCCGGACCAGATCTGAGCTGATCAAGCTGAGCTTGGGTAGATCTGGACCAGATCCGGATCAGAGTCGGATCAGATCCAGATCGGATCAAGCTGGTTCGGACCGGATCTGCGGTGGGAGCTTGGCGGGTTTTTAAAGACAACGATGCATTATAAACATTTATTTTCTCACGTTCAGAACTTAAACACTGACTTACATGCAGGTGAGGCGATAATCGAAGCAGTGGTGGTGTGTTAGTAAGATCTAAACATCTTTTTCAATTTTAAACAAAGAGGTTTGGCATTTTTCACACGTCTTAATTTCTTTCTTCAAATCTTCGGCGGAAATTCTATTGTCAATTTCTACACATCTAACCTTAAAGTAATTTTCGGCGGTCTCGTTCTTAAAGCAGTCCAAACAGACTCTCATTGATTGTTTAATTTGTGGAATAAACATTGGCATTAAACGTACTTTGTTGATATCGAGATGGAAGTAACACACACAATAGGTCCCACACATGCTGAAATTTTCTAAAAGAGTAAATATGTGAGTCTCTAATATGATCATGAAATAAAAGTATTTACCCGTTTCCGCCATGAGTTCGCGCAGTGTTGGAAATAACTGATAAAAAGAGTCGAACAAGCCAACGAGGTACTGTTGGAAACTGTTTTCCTGTCAAACACGTCAAATAACGCCAGCGAGGTTACGCCTGGCTATATAAGCGCCTTAAATGTGACTATTCTGTCATATCACTACCACTACCAACTACCACGGCAACAATGTTTCATTGTAAAATATGCGCTAGTTCGTTTTCGCGCCCAGACAGTTTACATCGGCATTTAAAAAAATATCACTCTAGTCAGCAACTATGTGAAGTGTGTGGTGTTGTGTTAGAGGGTGGAGTAGCATTGCACAAATAGTCGCGTCAACCCTTGCGGAAGTGGGTACCATGCTGGGAAAGTGGTGCCAAAGGTCAGATCGGGATGCGGTTTTCTGCATTCTCTTCCAAAACGATTATCTCGGAATGTGCCTGGGTAGAATTTCCCCGGGGACCGAAAATTGCATCGCTGCAGGCCAATGTGCACGCGAAAAATGCATTATCTGGGAGGCCTTTTGGAAGATTTTAAAATTTGATAAATAAGGGTCAGAACTCGCCCGGATCGGGTACTCGGGGGTTTTCGAGGCCGCTGATCACGAATATAATGTTCAAATTGACCCCCGAACACCTGGTGCACCAGAACCTGACCCTAAACGTCATCTCCGGGAGTTTTCCTGACACAATCAAAGAAGGTCAATCAAAAATCATTCTGTGGGGTTTTTTGGCCCGCTGAATCCAAATCTGGCATCGGCGAGCACCCCACTGGCACCTGGTGCACCGAAACCCGGGCTAGAACGTCGTCTTCGAGAGTTTTCTTGAGAAGAGTGCCAAAAACAACCCGAAAATCATAATAGGGCAGTTTTGTGGGGCGGTGGTTCCGAATTTCACGTCCAAACCAACCTTCTCGACGCCTGCCGCGCTGGGATTTTTATCTTTACATCTTGTGGAATTGTTGATTCTACTTAAATAATGCGAGGAGGAGAGAAATTAATAAAAAGTAAATAAAGAAGTCAATATTTATACAATTGCGGATTAAAAACTTTTTATTTAACTCAGATCAAATTCAACCCAACTCAAACTTTCTCTCACCTCATAAATTAATATCATCAATGTTTATATACGTTGCTGAATATCAACTCCAGCATCAAATGACACATCAGAACTCTCATTTTCTTCCTCAACAACTGACATATTCTGAAGGAGACAGTCTTCTTCATCTAAGGCCTCTCTCTCCGCCACTATAAGTGTTTCTACTGAATATTTGTCAGTGTTGGTGCAGCTAGAGCCTTCACAATTTTTACATGCAAGATTACAAGGGAGACCGTGCTTCCTGCAACTGCATGACATCCGATCACAATTTCCTGCGCATCCACAGAATATTAGTTCCAAAATATCATCAGGTGCAGGTTTTTGTGTCATTTGTACAGGGACCAGTGTGTCGTCCTTCGTTCTCATCCACCCCCATTCTGATGGGTCCATGGTCACCTGGTCTCCGTGCAGCCAATTTTGGACTTGCAAATAGACCCTCTTTAGATGCTGTTGGATGGCGTCTAGTGTGGGGAGAATTTTCCCTAAATTTACTCTCCCCTTTACAGCGCTTTTTAGATACATTCTCTGCCTGTACGTGTGGAGTAAGTTCTCCCATGTTAGCTTGTACTCATCAGGTATATTCGGCTTCCTGAATGAGAGTGGGGCACCATACATTGCCAGGATCAACTGCGCCCCATTTTCAAAAATTTCCTCGGTTGACAAACCAGGTTCCTTGAACTTCGCGGCATGAGCTTCGAGGTCTGGGAAGTTTTCGAAGGTGTTGAAAAATTTCATTTTTCCCTGGTAGTACGTTGCGGATACCGTATCGCAACCCGTTATTGTATGAAGCAACAAAATATTATCCGCCGATCGTGGCACATGAGACAAGCTACGTGAAGAGTATACTGCTTCCGGTTTATTGGCCCTCGGAGGTTTCTGGAGAAATATTTCATTATCTGCCGGGCAGAGTGCGGTTAATATTACGGCAACGTCTATATCTTCCGCGACTATAACGACCTTTTTTGTAACGTCCGTGGATTCTTTCAGAGCTGTCGTTACAATCGTACGATCAGCGTCCGCTACACATTGCTCAGAAACTATCCCGGATGTGGTAAGTTTGGCCCGGAGCATTTTAATAATGTTATTTTTATTATTTTTATTTTGTAAAAATTTATCTTGTTGTATTTGTAACGCCATTCTTTCGGTAAAACGCACGTCTGCTGAACTTCCCCGATTGGCGCGACGGTTCCTTTCAGATTCTTTAGTAGTGGGTGATTGGTAACCATCAAAAATAACTATCACGCGTCGGCCGTAATGGTTCAAAATATACTTCACGTAATTTTCCATAATCACCGAGAATTTTTGTCCAATTGTCCATCTGACTTTGTGAATCAGTAATCCTCCGTCCAGGACAAAAAATGTCTTTTCAGGATCACGAATACTCTCGGAAGTTCTCGTGAACTGTGAATACAATTCGGACTTTGTATTCTTCAGCATTCCGAAATTATTAAAGTATGCCTGAGGAAATGGAGACAACTCGAACTTAAGGTACTTCATCACTTCTTCATCACCTTTTCTTAACGCCCATATTCTGTGAAAGAGGACGTCGGGGTCAATTTCTATAACTTTGTTGTTGACTTTAAGTTTACTCTCACAGGAGGCGATAGTTTTGACGATTTTTGCTCGAGTTAATTTAAGATCCTCGAAATTTGTTCCCGCAATATCTTGCATAACCTTCACACCTTCTTCAAAAGCATTGTGGCAATTGCTCTCGATGCCCGCACTCATTCCATTAGCTATGTTTATGAGGCAGTCTATGGATTCAGGGAATGGATCATATTGCTGGAAGAAGTTCTCAATCAGTTTCAATGATTTCAAATCTGTCCGGATCCTGGAATCTGTTGAATCTTTGTGTTGGTGACTTCTTGTGGATGCACATTTGGTGAACTCTTCCATGCCCTCGATAAGATCTTTTGAGAACAAAAAACTTTTAATCCATTGATGCGCTACACTTTCAGTTACACCTCTCCGAAATAAGCCTCCTTCAAACTTTAACAACCTCATAAGTGTTTGCTCAATAGTTTGATCCGTAAAGATCCCACTAAAAAATTTGTTGCTCCTGCGAACTGTCCAGTACCGGATTCACAGCCTTAATATATCTGGCACGACACTTTTCGTGCACGTAAATGGAATCAAGATGTTCAATAACATTATGCAAACCATCTTCCCGTATTGTACGTGAAAAGTAGACCATGTTAGCGATCCCTCTGACCTGCACTTTGGTGATCGATTTGTCTGGGGAATAATTCACCCAACCTTCCACGTGGTCGCAAATAACGCACGATTCAGCATTATCCATGATCCTAGAAATGCAAAAATAGTAAATTTGAAGATTGTAAGAAATTTGTGAGACATTGTGAAAGAACTGTAATGGCATTGGGCGCCCGTGTCCTGACCCCCTGGAGAAGCAGCACAACGTACTTTACTGATTTACAGGAATCATTACAGGTTATAAACGTTAAATTATATCCAATTTATTAAACCAAATTTCCAGTAAATTGTAAAAGTTATGGAGAACTCACCCTGATTATCGATATCTTTCTATATGAGACTTCCACTGATAAATTACCTCTCTAATCAAGAGAGATGCACAGCTACGAGTTATCGTTGACTGAGATATAGATGATAAATAAATAAGCATTCACAGATATGCACGAAAAATGTCCCTCACTGATATGCACAAAAAATATCACTCACAGAACTATTTGTTATTATTAAATATATCTCGTGGCAACATAAATGCTCCAAAAATGAACACGTGTTTCTCCTGACTGTGGATGCCGGCAGCTACTCGATCTACGCTTCGTGAGAAAGTGAAAGGCCCGCTCGGCATGCTTTGGAGATCTGGGGGCGGGGGGGGGGGATGGGCGTGTACTTTGGCCTGCAGCGATGCAATTTTCGGTCCCCGGGGAAATTCTACCCAGGCACATTCCGAGATAATCGTTTTGGAAGAGAATGCAGAAAACCGCATCCCGATCCGACCTTTGCCACCACTTTCCCAGGGGTTCGCAAGGGTTGACGCGACTAAAACATCGTTGTAGCGATGATGAACCACCTTCTAAGAAATTTAAAGGAAATTTAAGTCAAACACAAGCAACAACATCTAAACATATTCGGTGCAATGTTTGCGCCGAAGATTTTACTACAACCCCTTCATACGTTGGTCATCTTCGAACACAACGCCATCTTCAGAATATGGGAGAACCCCTGGAAAATGGGGTTGTAAAAATTAAATCAGCATTTAAGACCCGCATCGCTAGTTATCGGATTCCATCACCCCAGGACCAAACGGATATCCCTTCATTCCTTGAAAGTTGTGAGGAAAAGTTTATTTGGTTGGTTGATGGGAGTCGACGAAGCCGGCAAAGCGTAAAGACCAACATCGAGCTGTTCGGGTTATACGTTAAACCTGGGGATGATGTGCAACCCGAGCTGAAATCATTCAACACCCGTTTTCAAATCGGAACACCCACTACCGATTTAAGCGAGCTGTACCAGCGTTTATGTAGCACCGTAAAGACAAAAAGCGAGGAATTTCAAGTAAGTACAAGTATTTTTATGTATTTTGGTAAATTAAAGAAAAAAATTACAAAATGTGATATCTGAATTAAATTACGCAGGAGCGGGATAGCGGATGGGCTCTTCTCATGGTATCCCATCTGGAGGTGAACATCAATCGGTATACCCCCATCCGTGGATCATCATACCTGGAGCTACCCTCGGCGATAAAGAAAAAGCGCGCCTGCATCAATGTCCAGAATAATGACGACGCTTGCTTCGCATGGGCGGTAACTTCAGCACTACATCCGGTAGATCCCGCCAATCATCCAGAACGCACCGCATCATATCCCCATTATCGCGATGTCTTAAATTTGGCAGGTATGGAGCTACCATTTAAAATTAATAATATCCCCAAATTTGAAGAATTAAATAACATTTCAATTAATTTGTACGGGCTAGAGTTCAACAGTGAAAAGCACAGTCTTGAGGTGGTAGGGCCAATTTATTTTTCAAAAACTAAGCGCGACACACACATTAACCTTTTGTACATCGAAGATGGGGAAACAGGTCATTATGTTTGGATCAAAAATTTATCTCGACTAATTTCAAGCCAAGTGTCCACACAGAAGGCTAAAACGTATTTGTGTGATGGGTGTTTAACCTTTTTCCCCAGCGATCAAGCGCTCTTAACCCACAGCTTGAATGACTGCAACAAAATTTACTCTGTGATGCCAACGACTGATTTAATTAAAAATAAAAATGGTGAGATGGTTCCGGGTAATTTATTACAATTTAATAATTTTAATTCTAAAATGCGGGTACCATTCGCCGTTTATGCCGACTTTGAATCCATTCTCACCCCAATTGAATCGTGTGAGCCGGACCCAAATTTATCGTATACTTACTCAACGCATGTTCATACTCCTTACAGTTTCGCGTATTATATTAAATGCTCCTTTAATCAAGATTTTGACAAATTTGTTACTTATACGGGCTTAGATTGTCCGAGAGTTTTTATGGAAAAATTAAGTGCTGACGCGAAATTAATTTATGAAAATTATTTGGAACCCATTATACCAATGTCGAAATTAGCCCCAAATGAACAACTATTATTAGATTCTGCAACCGAGTGCCACATATGCGAAAAAGAGTTACTCCCTTGTGAGAAAGTTGCCGATCATTGTCACTTAACGGGAAAATTTGTAGGAGCAGCCCACTCCAAATGTAATTTGAATTATAAGGTCCCTAAGTTTTTACCAATATTTTTTCATAATTTATCAGGATATGACTCACATTTATTCATTAAAGAATTTGGCCTCGATAATGATAAAATCGATGTAATTCCCCAAAATAAGGAGAAATATATCTCATTTTCAAAATCAATTAAAGTGAGTAACTATACTGATAATCGAGGAATTGATCGCGATGTTTATTTGAAACTAAGATTTTTAGATTCTTTTAAATTTATGGCCTCATCATTAGAAAAATTAGCAAAAAACTTAAAACCTGATCAATTAAAGAATGTTGGTGCCCATTTTCCTATTAAGGAACAATTTGAATTGGTGACGAAAAAAGGAGTATTCCCTTATCAGTACATAGACTCTTTATCAAAATTAGACGAAACAAAATTACCCGCTAAAAGATTCTTTTTTAATTCCCTCACAAACACCGATATTAATACCAAGGAATATGAACATGCAGAAAACGTTTGGCAACATTTTAATTGTAAAAGTTTAAAAGAGTACTCTGATTTATATCTCAAAACAGACGTTTTACTTTTATGTGATATTTTCGAAAACTTTCGCGATGTTTGTTTTAAAGCATATAATTTGGATCCTCTACACTACTATACAGCTCCGGGGTTGTCGTGGGATGCTATGCTTAAATTAACTGACATTAAATTAGAATTACTGACAGACATTGACATGCATCACTTTGTACGTAAGGGTATTCGGGGTGGAATAAGCCAGTGTTCATTACGATATGCTAAAGCTAATAACAAGTACATGACTGAATATGACAAAACAAACCCGACAAAATTTTTAACGTACTGGGACGCCAATAATTTATATGGATGGGCAATGTCACAACTCATGCCGCACAGTAATTTTAAATGGTTAAACGCGGGAGAAATTGAAAAGTTTAATGTAACAAATATACAAGATGATTCACTAACGGGGTATTTTTTGGAGGTGGATATAGAATATCCAAAAAAACTGCACAATCTCCACAATGATCTACCATTTCTCGCAGAAAATATTGTACCACCCGGGTCAAAATTTAAGAACACAAAATTAATTTCAAACTTAAATAATAAAACAAAGTATATAGTTCACTATCGAAACTTAAAACAGGCACTATTAAACGGGTTAAAATTAACAAAAATTCATAGGGTTTTACAATTTGAGCAATCTGACTGGTTAAAAAAATATATTGAGTTAAATACCAGTATGCGGCAAGTGGCTAAAAATGATTTCGAAAAAGACTTATAAATTAATGAATAATTCTGTTTTTGGCAAAACAATGGAAAATGTTGATAAGCGTGTTGACGTTAAATTGATTAATCATTGGGAAGATGTTGGCAAGCGTCGCGGCGCGGAAAGTTTAATAGCTAAACCAAATTTTAATTGCGTCTCAATTTTCACAGAAAATCTTGTTGCTATTCAATTGGACCGGTTGAAAGTTGTTTATAATAAGCCCATTTATATTGGTTTTTCGGTTTTAGAGCTGTCAAAATTATTAATGTATGAGTTTTATTATAATTATGTAAAATCAAAGTATGAAAATGATGTGACATTATGCTATATGGACACAGACAGTTTAACACTACTTATAAAAACAAAAGACATATTTCAAGACATTAAGCAAGACCTTTCAAAATTTGATACTAGTAATTTTGATCCACAAAATCTACATAACATCCCTCTTCAAAATAAAGCCGTTTTGGGATTGATGAAGGATGAGGACGGAGGCAAGATTATGACAGAATTTGTTGGATTAAGATCAAAAATGTATGCCAATAACGTTGAGGGCGACTGGTCCAAAAAAGCAAAAGGGGTTAAGAAATGTGTAGTTCAACAAGATCTGGCTGGAAATGATTACAAAAACTGTTTATTCACTCAAACTACTATCAGTAGGAAACAAAATTTATTTAGATCAATTAAACACTCAATTTATTCAATTACTCAAAATAAATTAGCTCTTTCACCTTTTGACGATAAACGTTATATTTGCACTAATGGTGTAAATACTCTAGCCTGGGGACATAAGGATATATAAAATTTTATAATGGTAGCCCCATCAAAAGATTTTAAACCCACCAGAGAACTCTGGTGAGGTTAAAATCTTTTGACCTGTATCAATTCATCGTCGTCAATGGGGTCTACGTATGCCCACAGGCGAAGACCCAATAGTTCACTGTAAAAAAAAAAAAATACTGCTTTAATGATGAATCTTAAACTTAAAAAATACCACTTGAGGAAAATAAGTTTATAAATTTAGTTACATACCCCTTAAATAAGGTTATAACCTGGTTTGCCTCAGGTAGGCTGGTTGGCGCCAGGTTTATTATCATTGGATATGTCTAAAAATATTTTAGTTCTGACAATAAGAACTTGCGTTTGTCGAACGCTCATAAACGGCAATATGGTGCAGGAAATCAAATTAACCGAAGCGGTGGATTTAAATATAAAAACATAATAAGTAAATTATTTCCTCCTCAAACTAGCATTCCAAAACACGTATCTCCCGGAACAAATCAGCCTAGAACATTGAGATCAACAAGGGGGACCGCATTAAACAAACAAGTTTCATTCAAACCAGAATATATATATATATATTGGAATTCTGTCAATGAGCTGGTAGATAGACTAAAGCTTTTGTATGCTGCAAAGGTGGCAGGTAATAATTCGGTGAACAACGAGATTGTGTCAATTATTGAAGAATTGCGCGAGGCAAATGTTATAGTATGACTGTTGACAAATTCGGTCGAGCTACTGACATTCTTTCTGGAATTTTCCTACTGGTGGCATTAAGAAATTGCTGGACTGGTATGTTCTGCGTCCTGCATAGTGAGATAATAGTGTGCTCGTTAAAATAGCAGTTTTATCGACCGGCATTTTTTTCTTGCAATTTTTGGAAGATAACGAAAATGTGGTCTTGCTGAAAATATATATAAATAGAAAACATTCTAAGTTTGTTAGTTGATAGTCTGTCAAGTCGAAGCTAGGGTCAAGTCCGTCTCAAGTTGATATTCTGAATATGGTGAGTAAAATCAATTCCGATTTAATTTTTTCTTGATAAGAAAATTGTTTAGAGAACTGTAAACAGTTTATTATGGAATTTAATTAATATTATTTTCTTAAGGAACGTTTCAATCAAATAGGAAAACAGAGCAACATCAAAAAGTTGATAGATTTACCTCAGAAAACTAAAATACCAGTCACCAACCTGAGATTCATGCCTACAACATACGGCCCCAAGATTATATGTGACCTTATTAAATCCAATGAAATTGTATTTTTGCCGGCGCGATTTAATACGCACCTGACGCAAGAAGATATTGATAAAATAAACAAACAATCGCAAAATTATTTAGTCGTTGATGGATACAACGTGCACATGTGTGACAACAACGGGTCTGTGTAGATGTGTTGGGCTTCAATATCTCGAACTATTAAATAATAATTTTAGTCGCGAAAAATACCATAAGTTTTTAAAGGATAAAAAGTTTTGCGAGTTTATAAAGACAGAAAATTTTAATATTATATTATATTCAATTGAAAATTTAAGCGGTTTCAATTTAGTTAAAGGCAAACTTCTTGATTTAGAAATTAAGTTGTTAGTAGAGAAAATGATGTGTTCAGGAAATTTTGATAATTCACTTTCACTTACATCTCGATGGGAGGAGTGTTTAAGTGAAGAGTCATTCGTGTGTGTGTTGTCAAATTATTATAGACAGGTTAACGCATGGAATACCCGAATTTGTCGAGAATGTTATGTGGGAGACATGTCAAATCAATTGCACAATTATGAGTTGGTTACAAGACACATCATATGCGAAGTAAGAAATGTAGAACCAACTTTTTGTATTTCATGTTTCCAGACCCTGTATGTGACATTTGGGTTAGAGTCTTGTCCTCTTTGTTATTTAAAATGAGTAATTTGTTAGATAAGAATGAATTGTTTTGTAAATAAACAAAAATCTAATATGAGTGTTTTTTTTTTTATTTTTAATGTACACTTGTCTATAACATATCCTTTGAATTAATCCACGAATTGTGTGCTGAATCGAGACCCAACCATTTAACATACGCCTTTGTTCCTTTCCTACGTAAAATTTTCTCCACTAAGAATACGTCTGGATACATTACTTTCTGTATTTCTTGTTCGTAAAATGCACCTTTTATTGGTTGTTTGTTAGAATCCTCCAAAAGGTAAGTAACTGGATTAGTCATTTTTACTTTATTTATTTTAAAAATCTCTGTAGTCCAATTTGGTGTATATCCTTTTGCAAATATATTTTTGTATTTGCTAATTCTAACATAATCTCCCTGCTTATAGCGACCACTTTTAGCAATTTTTAAATGAGAATATGCTGTTTTTAAAAGAAATGATTCATTTTTCCTATTGACACTGATGGGTTTTAAACCAATAGTATTGTGAACTGTGTTATTATACCTTTCCGTAACTTCATCCAAAATATCAAGCCACTTATATTTTCCACGTAAACTAAATTCCTTATATAACCAACTTTTTAGAGTTCTAATTACTCGCTCCGCAATACTTGCTTTTGTTGTACTATATGTAGAATATAAATTGATGTTACGTTTTTTACAAAGTGCTATAAAGTTTTTATTGTAAAATTCGAGCCCCAAATCTGTTTGCAAATTATTTACTGGAGCCGAAATTTTTGCCAAAATTTTTAACATAGCTTCAGTAACATTCTGAGCGTTTTTAGATTTTAAGGGCCGAGTCCAAACAAATTTACTAAAGCAGTCAATAACTACCAGTATATATTTATGACCCCTGTTTTCTTTTGCAAAAGGAATCATTTCCATTAAATCTGCTTGAAGCAAATCAAATAGTCCTTTTACAATTGTTCTCCGTCTCGGAAAATGCTTCCGAGCGGGTTTATGTAGTTCATAAACTACCTGTCGTTTTTCCATCGAAATGTTCTACCTGACGTTTTTCAGGTGGATGTTTCTGCGTGTCTAGCGTTACCTTTAATTTTTGTAGATCTTGTTCAATCGATACTAGTCTTTGTTGAAATATTTGGGTCACATAATCCAAACTATTTTTAGTAACACAATCTGTTGTTGATGAGGGTTCACCAACATTAACTATCCTTTTATTTTGAGCATTCCAATTACCATTTGCATCTACTGTGAAGCTGCCCGAAGCCGCGACATGAGATGAATATCGACCGAATTTGTCAACAGTCATACTATAACATTTGCCTCGCGCAATTCTTCAATAATTGACACAATCTCGTTGTTCACCGAATTATTACCTGCCACCTTTGCAGCATACAAAAGCTTTAGTCTATCTACCAGCTCATTGACAGAATTCCAATATATATATTCTGGTTTGAATGAAACTTGTTTGTTTAATGCGGTCCCCCTTGTTGATCTCAATGTTCTAGGCTGATTTGTTCCGGGAGATACGTGTTTTGGAATGCTAGTTTGAGGAGGAAATAATTTACTTATTATGTTTTTATATTTAAATCCACCGCTTCGGTTAATTTGATTTCCTGCACCATATTGCCGTTTATGAGCGTTCGACAAACGCAAGATTCTTTTATAGTTTTCCAAATCATCGGCACTATACTTTTCAGGCTTATTCAGAAAAAGTAAATTATACAACCCCTCAGTCCCCTTAAATTTTGTGTTTTCAATGTACACATCATTATCAATAAAGTCGGGTGCCTTAATACCAATTTTCCAACAATTTGCTTCAGAGTCCCATCTGATGCCGTAAGTATAATCCATTTCTTTAGTATTTGTTAAAAGTAGATCAAAATATTTTGTTGCTAGGGGGCCTACGCCGGCCTCTCTAAAAGTATCGCTGATTGATTTGCGCCCACTTGTAGTAGAATACATGTCACGCAACTGATTCAACGATGTTTCGTGTCTTTCCTCTGGCAAATTTTCAACTTCAGCAACGTTTTCTGGTTGAGATTCAAAAACCTCATCTTCATCTTCCGATTCACCCCAATTTGCTGTTGACGCCCTAGGTTGTACATTTTGTGTATATTCAGACGAAATATCTGTTTCAGGTTTTTCAGTTTTAATTTCTTTTTTAAGTTCAACAACTGCTTTAAGAGGTTCAACAATAAATTTAAACCCTCTCTGTAGCAATTCTTCAGATTGGAGGCGACTTCGGCGAATTGTTCTATCTTTCTTGCGAATTATATTTCTTGCTTTAATTAATTCTCGTTTTAACCCAACATCGGGAACTTCAGGAGTCAAAGCCATCTTAATATGCACTGCAGGGGAACACAATAAATGTAATTATATATATATATGAAATGATCTAAACCTTTTCGATAACGCCCATTTTTAATTTCCCTTTCTTTGTCTATCACAACAAATCCATATTTATCTTTCCAACATTGTGAACATAGTTCTACAAATTTTTGAAAAGACATATCGGTATTTACATGATCCTGATATACATGTTTCAAATTCAATTCATCTTGCTTGAATAAAATAATCAAATTTGCGTTGTCTCTCACCAATTGCTTAGGAATTCGGGTGTAAGTTTGACATAGGTAGAAACAGTCAACAGCTTGATGTCTTCCAAAAGAGAAGTAGTCTCGAATACTACTCTGCGGTGAACAGGAAACATCATCAAAAATGAAAATTGAGTTAGGTTTTGCTTCGGTGTACGGAACAATTTCATCAGTATCTTTAAACTCGTAATAGTTAACAATTTCACGTAACAATTGCTTTAAGTAGAGGTATTTTGGTTGGTGTAGCGATTTTGAATATACATAAATATTCTCAAAAAATAATCCATTTGCGTTTGCAATCATACCGAGCAAAAGATTGCTTTTTCCTGAATTGCTCGCCCCAGTTATTAAACATCTAATGTTATTCGGAAAAAGGTTTCCATGGCGTTTTTCCGCTTTGTCTTTTGTGAACACATAATCAAAATTTTTAATTTCAAATTGCTCAGTTTGCTGTACTACCCTCATGATGTAACTTTGAAAACTGAATAATATCTTTATATTCACATGTATTTAGATAATCTTGACTTCAAATGATTGCCAGCCAAAGTGTTATAAACATGCTAATCAACAAGCTGCCTTTTGAACTGCACCTGCCTGGATACCAATATTGTGGACCTGGTACAAAACTAAAAAGGCGTTTAGCACGAGGTGATCCGGGCATAAACAAACTCGATCAGGCTTGTAGGACACACGATATTGAGTATTCAGTGAGTGAGGATCCTCACAAGAGAAGAGTCGCAGATCAACAATTAGCAGATTTAGCTTGGGAAAGATTTAAAGCAAAAGATTCAGGAATGTCAGAAAAAATTGCCTCATATGCTGTTACGAATGCCATGAACGCCAAAACAAAACTTGGTATGGGTTCTAAAAAAAGAACTCACAAGAAGTGTGGTGGTAAGCTTAAAAAACGCTTGCCATTTAGGAAAAACATTTTAAAGCCCATTCAAGAAGAAATAAGTAAACACTCTAAAAGTGGTTTGAGTTCGGGAGAAAACATAAGACTTGCTTTGAGAGCGGCAAAGCGGGCATTAAAACGATCTGGAGGTAAGAAAAATGTCCAAATTCCGAGAATAATACCAATACCGAAAAGCGGAGGATTTCTTATACCGTTATTCGCGGGATTGTCAGCATTGGGTGCATTAATTGGTTAGTTGGTCCACTGACGTACGAAAACAATAGATAATTATTTAATTTGTAGGAGGCTCTGCATCTGTTGCATCAGCAGTAACTAAAGCTAAGGATGCCAAAAAACGGTTGGAGGAGGCAATGAGGCACAATAAGGCCATGGAAGCAATTCATGTAGATCGAGGTTTACGCTTTGAACGATTTAAAAAATCCGGCGTCGGTTTATACATTTCAAAAAACTAATATGTTTACCCCACCGGCCTCTTACCAACATAGATTTGGAAAAGTTTATTAAGAAAAATAAGCTTTCATATTTCAGAGGAATTTTTATGAGAAATGATCTTCCAATTAGAGGACCTTGGAAAAATGAATATGGCATTGTAAATTTGGATGATAAAGATGGGCCGGGCACTCACTGGTGTGCATATAAAAAGAGGGGTAATACAGTTTACTGGTTTGATAGTTTTGGAGATTTGTCTCCCCCGCTTGAAGTAATTAATTATTTTAAACAATGTTTAATTTTGTATAATCATCAAAGATATCAAACCTTCGGATCGTATATTTGTGGACATCTATGTTTAGAATTTTTGTATAAATAAAATTGAAATACATATTTGTGTGCAGAATGCCGTTAACATTTAGTCTGAGTGGTACTGGGCCTGTGCTCTCCGCCACATACCACCCTCCCATACATCTAAATCCTAGAAAAAGATATGCTTTGGGTCTTGTCAGTTTCAACACGTTTTTCACCGTGCCAAATTTGATCAATAAAAAGTTTTATTATAACAGCGGTACAGAGTTAGCAATTCCTAATGGATATTACGACATCACGGATCTCGAAAAGTTCTTAAAAGATAAAATAGGCGCACAAAATATTTTTCTAAAAGCGCATAATCCTAGCTCAAAGTGCGAACTATGGTCGAAATTTGATGTAGATTTTACTCCTGGTGATTCTTTACATAAGGAATTAGGTTTTAAACAACAAAAGTATGAGAAGGAAAATATATGTTTTGCAGATTTCCCCGTAGATTTAGTTAAAGTTAAACTTATACGAATAGAATGTAATATAACATCGGGTTCTTACCATAATCAACAAGATGTACATTCTTTACATCATTTTGCTCCTAATGTTGGGCATGCAGTATCTATAAATGAGCACCCTAGAAATATAATTTATTTACCAGTAAGTGTTCCAACTATTCACAACATTACTCTTAGAATAGTGGATCAAAATAGAGAGTTGCTAGATTTCCAAAAAGAGGACATTGAAATTAAATTGGAGCTAAAGCCATGGGACTAACGTATAAGCAGATACAAACAAAAATAAATAAAAGGGGCAGATTTGGTAGGGGAGCAATCACAATGTGGCGAGCAGCAGAACCATTAACACGTGAAAATTTAAAATTTCTACAGAGCTTGGGATTTACACTTAAAAGACATGTCGGAAAACATATTAAACATTTTTGAAGAAGTTCATTTCGATGATGTAGTCACTAAAAAAGAATATCATACTTATCAGCCGTATTCTACAGCAAGCTATAATAATAACGATGAAATTCGCATCCCTATCTTATCTCAAGAGATCTACACTTTACCCTGCGAGAGTTTCTTATACATAGAGGGCGAATTTGATGGTGGAGCTGGTGATACTGCATCCGTTTTAATCAACAATGCTTTTGCCTTTCTTTTTGACCAAATTCGTTACGAAATCAATGGTGTAGTTGTTGATTCGATTAAGGATGTAGGAATAACTTCCACTATGAAACAGCTGGTTTCTTTCACGCCTGCAGATGCTAGAGCATATGAAACCAGCGGATGGAATTTTGATAAGTCGCCGTCTACGTGGTACAAAGTTGAAAAATTATTTACTGCTTGTATTCCATTAAAATTATGGCTAGGATTTGCAGAAATGTATAAAAAAATATTAATTAATTGTAAACAAGAACTCATTCTCTTGCGATCACGGTCAGATGTAAATATTAGCAAAGGTCAGACGGACGGAAAACTAACCTTAACTAAAGTCGAATGGCACGTTCCCCATATTAATGTTAACGATGAGGTAAAATTGAAACTTTGGAAGTTTTTAAAAACTGATCGACCCATACAAATTCCTTTTCGTCGCTGGGAATTGCATGAACTGCCATCATTGCGACACAACACGTCAGATAAATGGGCAATTCGCACATCATCACATTTAGAAAGACCGAGATATATTCTTTTAGCGTTTCAAACAAACAAAAAAAACGTTAAAACTGAAGATGCCAGTAACTTTGATCACGTTACATTGTGCAACTTTAAGCTCTATTTAAATTCAGAGAGCTATCCATACGATAAACAAGAGTACGACTTTGGCGAGGGTAAATATAGTAAGGCGCACCAAGATTACAGCAACTTTCAAGGACATTATTATGATCGAGAATTTAATGACCCCCTCCTCTCATATAAGCAGTTTAAAAATTGCCCGCTCTTTATAATTGATTGTTCCAAGCAAATTGAGTCAGTTGTGGGAGGAAGCGTTGACGTGCAAGTCGAATTTGAATCGAAGACAAAGTTTCCAGAAAACACAATTGCCTATTGCCTAATTATCAGCGATTGTCTAGTCGAATATAGTCCAATAAGTGGTTTAGTGCGCAAAGTCCTCTAAGATGTTGGTGATTGATATTCAAGGATATACTCTGGATGGTAACAAATTTATACCGAAGGAATTGGCAGCATTTGATGGAGAAAAAATTACCCATATTTTATTTAAACCACCCTTCAATGAAGTATTTCTCACAACAAATGAAATACGACAACTTAGATGGTTAGAAAACAACTATCACGGTTTAAGATGGTGTTCTGGTTTTGCGGATTTGGATCAATTATGTCCGATTTTATTTGAAATATCTCAAGGACACGATGTCGTCTACGCTAAAGGAGTACCAAAAGTTAATTTGTTGAAAAAATATTTGGGTCCTCTTGTTCAAGAATTTCCGAGTGAAGAGCCATCCCTCAAAAATAATGTTTCGGAGCCCGGGTGTTTCTTTCACAATTCAATTTACTGCCACTGCGCTCTTTCAAATGTAAAATTATTATTTAAATATTTGGAAACGTATGAATAAATGTTTTTTCTAATTGTAACATGTGATTGGTTGGTTTATTGTATAAATAAAGATGTTTTCATATTTTTGATTAGTTGTTATTTATTTCGCGATGGCAAACCACGAGCAAGTAATTGATCTAGTCAGTGACGAAGGCAGCTGTTTCGAGTTTCTCGATGATATGTTAAATGATTTCAACCAAACTGTGCGCTATGAAAATAAATATATTAATGAAGCCCGCTACAATATTAACAAAAGTGGAAATCTTTATGTGGCTGTTGGATTTAGTGCGGTAAGAGGATTTTATCCATCCATAAGACTATCTGGACCTAGAAAGGTGAATTTACATTTTTTACATAGTGAATGGTTACAATTTGTAAAGAAGAAAGATATAATTAATACATATTTAACGACTAAAATGAGTCAATGCTGTAAATGTGCTACTGTAGATGAAGTTAAGCCATTTCTAAATATCTTTGATGAATGTGACGTATTTCTTGGAGCTAGATCGAAAACTCGCTATGCGTCTATCCGTAAAAATAGTGACAAACTAACTTTAGATTTGAAAACTTTTAATTCTTTGTGTAAAGTTTTCCCGCTCATTGAATCAAGAATCTCACGGTTGGAATCACTTCATTTTCTCGATTTTTATGACCAATGTCTGTCTCAAGTTCTAAATGTAAAGCGCGAATGTACTACGGCTGAAGCACTTACTATACTCACGAACGCTACTTTTGATCAAGCCACCATACCCGTCGAGAATATTGAGTGTTTACTGGAAGTTGGTATTTATTGCGAAGAAAAATTTAAAATAGATTTAGAGTACAACCGCATTTTACATGAGCAACTAACTACAGATAAGCCGGAAATGGTATCTGATAAAGTTGATGCTGCGATAGCCGCATATTGCAACCATCAATTATCGTCAGAACATCTACAATACCTACCCAATTGTTATATGGAGCAAATTGAGGGTTTGCAATTGGAAAATATTTGGACACTGCTCTCAACATCAAAGCAGGCTGATGTAAAATACCAAAAAAGGTTACCTTGTCACAAACATTATAATATCGGAAAAACACACTGGGACGGGCCTCCTACTCCAATTTATAAATGTGCCCAATGCAACAGTGTAGCTTAATTTTACTTAAACACATCGTGCAAAACCATAGTCCGTCGTAGTTGTTAAAATGGAACGTCTAGATTATTTCGATTCAATACAAACAAGTATTGAACCCTATATGATGATTGATTGATGGTTTGTGGAGGGCGACCAAATGGTCGCAGCGCTTAGACCATACGTTGGTCCTTTGTGCCGCCTCCTGGGCCCTACTCCTCAAGCCAACCTAAACTTCTTGTGAAGTCAAGTAGTTGGCCGTATGGAGTGTTGCCCAGTTGTGACCAATCTGGCCACTCCTCTCCGAAAACGGACCACCTAAGTTGTTTGAGTGACTCGCATTCACACATGATGTGTCTTAGTGTCTCCTCTTCTTGCTCGCATTTCCGACATAGGGGGTCTTTTACCACCCCTATGTTGTGGAGGTGCTTTTTTAGTTTGCAGTGCCCAGTAAGTGTACCGACTAGCAACCGCAAGCTACTTCTTGGTAATTCAATGTATTTCCTGCTCAGCTTCGGTATTGGTGAGTGGATGAATTTTTTGGCGACCACATATTTGTCAGTCTGTAGCCATTCCTTTTTGTGTTCTTCAAGAGAGTTTCCTTTAAGTATTTGGGAGACAGTGAGTGGTGCCAGTGGCAAAGCCTTAGAGCCTTCCCTTTTCAGGGCAGCCCTTTTGGCAAGCCTATCGGCCCGGTCGTTCCCTTCATTATTTGAATGTCCCTTAATCCAGGAGATTGTGACTCTGTTGGTTGCGGCGAGTTTGTCTAAGGCTTGCTTGCACTCCAATATTATACTGCTGGCCACCCTCGGTCTCGAAAGCGCAGCTATGCTTGATTTGCTGTCAGTGAGGAACAAAATGGATTTGTTCGAGACTGCCAGTTCCGATAGTTTCCGAGCACCTTCAAGTATCCCGAAAAGTTCCGTTTGAGTGATCGTCGCATTCCTACCTAGGGGGATGCTAAGACTGAGGTCAGGTTCCTGGCAATAGATGCCTGCCCCTGCGCCTTCATGGTTCTTGGCCCCGTCGGTATAGACGGTGATTTCTGGTTTGTCATTAATCTGATCTTTTATTTCGTATTGCCGTTTAAACAGGTGTCTCGGTGGGACACTGTCGAGGGGTTCTTTGAGTTCAGGCATGGTTAACCCCGCCTCTCTCAATATTTTCCCGTGTCTCACACCGTTTGCTGTCGGGCTCCACGTGCCATTTGCCTTTAGTCTTAAGGCTGTGCTTACTGCCACCTCCTTTACATGTATGTGAAGGGGCGTCAGGTTCAGTAGAGTTTCGATTGCAGCCGTGGGTGTTGTGCGCATTGCGCCCGTCATGGCCAGGCACGCCAATCGTTGTAGATGGTTTAGCTTCTTCCTGGTTACCGATTGGTCTGTTCTCGGCCACCAGGTTATCGCTCCGTATGTCAGAGCTGGTCTGACAATTGCAGTGTAGAGCCACCGGGCCACCTTTGGTTTGAAGCCCCAGGTTGGTCCTAGCGCGCCCCTACACTGCCAGAAGATGACACATGCTTTTTCCAGCTTGTGTTCTAGGTGGTTCTTCCAGTTAAGCTTGGAGTCCAGTATAATACCGAGGTATTTCGCCTCGTCTGCCAAGCATAGCTGGTTGTTGAAAAGTTTGGGAAGTCTGCCTGTGTTGATCTTCCTTTTTCTTGTGAATAGTACTAACTCTGTCTTCTTGGGGTTAACCGAGAGAGACGTTTTTTCGCACCAATCCTCTATGATTTTGAGGGCATTCTGCATAAGGCTAGACAGAATGCTCTCGTGTTTTCCGATAAGTAGGATTACCACGTCATCTGCGTAACCCACAGCATGGTATCCTGCGTTGTTCAGTTGCCGTAGTAGGCCGTCCGCAACGACGTTCCACAGAAGCGGGGATAGCACCCCGCCCTGTGGACATCCTTTTGTGGCAGCTACTGCCCTATATGAGAAAAATTATTGTTGAATGGATATTGGAGGTGTGCGAAGATTCTAGGAGCGAAGTTCCCGTCTTCTTTGTCGCCGTTAATTATTGTTTGGACAGATTTTTGTGTTTGAAAAATATCGAGAAACATACATTTCAACGCATTGCAGTTGCGTGTCTTTGGATCGCTTCAAAATTTGTGAGTGACTTTCATCTTTCGTTGGAATTATTAATATTGTATACGGCTAAGAGTGTAACAAAAAGTGATATAATTAGATGTGAAAAACAAATTTTGTCTGAACTAAATTGGGAAATACCGACAACGACAATTGTAGATTCTCTAAACTTGTTACTATTAAGGTTTGGACATGTAAAAGATAATACTGTTTCTCTAAATATGTGCGTTAAATTAGCAGAAAAGGTCGCGACTACCGATGAGTTTATATTAAAAACACCTTCTTTTAGCGCTACTGCCTGTTTCACATTTTTATCTAAGAAATGCGGTGTGCAGGACTTATCAATTGTAGGTATTTGCGAGTGTATGAAGGTTAATGTGGAACAAATACTACAAACATACCAAGCGTTAGATAAGGTCTGTACGTGAGAAAATAAATGTTTATAATGCATCGTTGTCTTTAAAAACCCGCCAAGCTCCCACCGCAGATCCGGTCCGGACCAGCTTGATCCGATCTGGATCTGATCCGACTCTGATCCGGATCTGGTCCAGATCTACCCAAGCTCAGCTTGATCAGCTCAGATCTGGTCCGGCTTTACCTAACCTCAGCTTGATCCCGCTCCTAGATGCCGACGTGCTGCCACCTCTTGCGCGAACCTTCCAATTGGCTGAGTATAGATTCCACCCAGGTACCAACTAGCGCCACCTATTGCGCGGACTTCCACTTAGCCGAGAACAGAACCCATCAGGTACCCTCTGGCGCCACCTATTGCCCGGAGGTCTGCAACACTTACAGAACACTAAGTCCGCCATTTTGTGGAGGGGGGTGTTTTATGACGTCTTATGGGAACTTTTACATGGGTGGGCGTAGAACCCGTGAATCCTATCTACTCGAAGGTCATCCCGGTGATTTCGGTCACCAGGATGACCAACCGTCAGGGCCCAATCCCCTTGGTGTACGTTCAGGTCACCAAGAATGACGACGGGAAGAAAATCTTCCAAATTCGCAGTGTTGCCGGACTCTCTGTCAAAGTAGAGCCGAAACACAAATCCGGCAACACTGCGAATTTGGAAGATTTTCTTCCCGTCGTCATTCTTGGTGACCTGAACGTACACCAAGGGGATTGGGCCCTGACGGTTGGTCATCCTGGTGACCGAAATCACCGGGATGACCTTCGCTTTCAGCGAGTCTTCCACATCCTGCGTGGATATCTCGACCGGGAAGGTGCGGAGCACCACCTTGAGGCTTTTATCCTCATCCAGTTGATAGGTGTGGTAAGGCACCCCTCTCTCGTCTAGGTAACCAGTGGCATTTCGGAAGTCGGTCGGTGATTCGACCTGGACCGTTATTCCGTCCTTGGATGGCAGGGAACGGATGATCTTTATTTTAAGAACCACCGTAAGATGTTGGTGCAGCGCTACCCAGCGAGTTTTTGTGCGTAGCACAATCGGTGCCTTGTGTAGCCGGGATGGGCTTTGGCATTGTTGGTTGCCGTGCTGGTCGAGGTGGATTGCTCCGCGTCGTCTGAGTCAAGCACCGCCGGGTCGGGTCGGTAATTGGATGGGTGGCCGGGATTTTTCCTGCTCCGCCTGAGGAATTGGCTGCAGGAGGGCCGCCGGGGTTGGCGGTTGATTTTTTGGCCGGATTGGCGGTCGTTTCGGAGGCTGCGTGCCGTTTTTCCGGCCGAGAACGCTGTGGTTCTGGTGTTTTATTTAGTTGTTTTTCACGCGCAACATTTGCGGCGTGCTCTTTTGCATTTGCAATATCTATTTCTCGCTGCGCCCTGCGCTGCCTTCGGATTGCACCCTTGCTTGGTGTTTCCACGAATTCGTCGTCATCTGCGGCCGAGATGGCCTGCTCCATTTTGTTCCCGCATTGCGCGGGAATGGGCATGTCGTCGCTTGAAAAGGTAGTGTTTGGGAGGAAAGCTAGGAGTTGTTTTTGTAGATGAACATTTTCCTGCGTCAGTTTTTGAACATCTGCTTCGAATTTTTCGATTCTTAACTGCATGATGTCGATTTGTTCAGTAGCTCGAGTGAGCTTATAATGAAGCGCCATTTTCTCGTCCACATGGGAGGTGGACAGGTCGCGTCTGACGCTGAGTGCGTCGCTAGAGTTTACCTCCATGTCGTCCTCATCGTCGGAGGGGAGGTTAGGTAGGGGGGTGGGAATTTCTACACCGGCCATGATGGGCGCGGTGTATAATTTGGGGGTGAAGGGAAGGCCCGAGTTTACTGCCCCCGGGCCTGCTCGCCGTTGAACGGAACCACGCGTGCCGTGAAAGGCACCTGGCCGATATCCCCTGATCTCCCCAGCAATCCCCTTTGGTTAGAGGGGATGTCCGGGCAGATGGCAAAGCAGGGGTCAAGCTGTTCTAGCGAGCGTGCTAACGCCTCAAGTCACGTGCAGGTACCCCTACACGAGTCAGGAGACGTATCTCGTTCCGCCCTCCGCGGCCAGAGCAGTTAAAACTCGCCCTAGCTGCGGAGACGTTCGCCTCACTGTAAAATATACAAAGGTATATAAACAACAATTAAATATGTTAGGAAGGCGCCTTATCACTGTGCAGGTTGTCGCCGAGTTGCGGGCAGTGAGAGTTTATTAATTACTCCCCCTGTCACCGAACACGACTAGATGTGCGGCAGGTAAGGGTGCAGCGAATTTGACCTGGTAAGCCGGGGTGGGCCAGGAAAAACTCGTTCGTAGCGCGAGTTAACGCGGGTGAAAAGTCCGAACGCAGATGGTTCTGAAAACTCGGCGCCGTGAAAACGGCGTTTATGGGTCCGTTCGGCAAAACGATGACCTCGTTGCAGTAAAGCGCGCGAAGCGGATCTGAGCTGAGTGCTGCTGGATCGTCTGAACGGCTCGGCTGCTGGATCTCGAATGACTCTGAAGATCCAGGGCTCTTGTCAGGATTTTTATAGTGTAAATTCTCTCCCCCACACGCGCACCAATTTTCCCTTCTCAAAAATCTATCTTGGAAGGAGAATACTGCATTGCGACGGTTGCGCGCGTTCCATTCCCCACTATTCTGTCGAAACACTCCACTGATACGCGCGATGTTATTTCGCTAGACGAGTACGTGAGGTGTATCTGTTTCGCTGTCGGACTTTCGGGTTCACGGTTTCTCGGATCGCTGCGCATGTTTCATCATCGCGGATTTATACAATGCACAGACCAACCTCATAAACTGTTTTTATGAATCAGTGGCCACTCTATGCATATAAAATCGTTACAATTCTTTTTTCGCTTGGCCCATGTTTCCTCCGGAATTATAACTTTTCTTTTCGTTGCACATCGTTCCCTCGGAATATCATAAGTATGCTGCCCATATGTAGATATAATAAATTTTCTAACTTCCCTTATAAATCGAGTACATTTTAGATGTGGAGATTTATTTAGAATATTATTTTTAAGTAAGCCGAACCAATTTTCGACAACTGCATTACTCGACCGTTCTCCCCAAACACCACACCACAGTGGTAGATAATGGATATATATTTTTTTTTAAGAGTTTGACTGAATGTGCCACAATAATATTCATTATTTATATTATTGTCATCCTCTAATGTTATATCGTACTCGATTTCATTTAAAATAGAATGAAACTTTTGGAAAAATTTGTTGTTTTTATAAAATGAATAATTTAATGTTATCGTTTCCTAATCAACAGATATGTCCTCATCATATTCACTAACTGTGTTGTTATCAATGGTGTATTCTAATAAATCCATTCTGCTTTTTGTCACTAAGTCGTTAACAAATTTGGATGATGACTGTATTAATATGCATTTAATAATATTTACAACGGTATTAAAGCAGTTAATATTGTAAATTGAAGCAAGTACCTCTTTGTAGAATTGCCTTATGTTGTTGGATGTACCTTTAATTTGTTTATTTATGTCATTGCACATATTTTTCATTAGATGGGCACAGCATAATTTAATCCTTATCAAGTTCGGTGTTTTCTCATTCTTCATTTGTAATTTATCAAATTTATAATTACAATATGTTAACAATGTCATTCCATTGAAGACTTCACAAACAGCATTGATGATTGCCAAACTAAAATCTGTTGTGATACTATCAAAAGGAGGCCAAGCAAGGTTCTTTCTTAAATAATAAGCTTTGAACGAGTGCAACCAAGAAGAGATAAAGTCTTTGTCGTGGAGTGAAGATAGCATTTCAAATATCGGAACGACGTTCATATTCGTTTGAATTACACCACTATAATATAGGACCCTTTTGCACTTTACTAGCTTACGGATAACAGAACCTGTTGCATCTATATAAAGTTTTAAAATACCATTCTGCCTCTCGGTGCACTTTAGAAGAGAAAGTTGCTCTTTGCTGAATATATATAAGTTACCTAACGGTCACCCTGTACATCCATCATTGTGCATCTCGAACTTTAACATGGACTCGTATGCATCTGGGTGCCTCTCACGTGTCCTGTACACTTTTGCCCATGAGAAAAATGGAGCGAAGTGCTCATTACTTTAAAGATAATTGAATTATCTTTCATCTTGATACCTTCCAACTTAATTTTGCATCCCACTAAAGCACAATTTGCATATACGGTTGTTTTCTTTCTCGAATAATTTAATATTAATAATGCAGGTATTATTAACAGCTTTAAACAGTTTCTTTAGTACAAATGGATAAGGATAAGTAAAAGAATTAAATTTATTTTTTTCTTCATTATAAATTGCAGCTGATTGTGAATCATTTATTTTAAAACTACCTTCCATATATTAATATTTGGCGCCGGAATTTTTTTCTGGAAATTTGTTTTCGGTACTTTTTGGCAATTTTTCAATAAAATCTGCATTCGAGGATGGTAATGCAATCTCTAATTTGAAATCAGTTGATTCTTTCGAAGCATCTAACGTACTATCTTTTTCATTATCAGTATGGTCTATCGACATAATCAAATGATCAGACGCATTTAATTTAGTGCTATTATCTCCCACAGAAACATTTATATTAATTGGAGGACTTTCAAGTACATTAACTGCTACTTCACTGACAGTACATTCTGGCAATTTTTCAATGAAATCTGCAATGGATGATAACTCAACTTCAGAATTATTATCTGCTGATTGCATCAAGTCTAAACTATTATTTTCATTATCGACGTCATTACTGAAAGTCAAATGATCAGACAGGTTTAATTGGTTCTTTTTATCTACATCAGCGGCCATTTTAATTTCAGGACTTTGAACTAAAGGATCATCTGAACAATTATCTGATACTTCGTCGATACTATTTTTATTATGTTTTGTTATTTAACTGCATAATTTTAAAATATTTCTTGTTATTGGAGAATAAATCCTTTTAAGATTTTTATTTGATTCATCATTATAAAAATGAATACTAGTTTTCCGGATTATTGGACGGTTAAATTTAAGCCGCCTTAAACAACGCTTTGATATTTTGCCAACAAAAAATAATGCCAAATGTTCGATTGCAATCATTTTGAAAGATATTCAAATCTGCAAAAACAAAAAAAAAACAGTGTTTTATAATAATTTTTTGTTTATCAGGTTATTCTAAAAAAGGTTAATTAAAATCTATTAAAATTTGAGTATTAATGACAAACGAACCACCTTAAAAAGGTTACGGTTATAAAACTAAATGAAATTAAACACAAATAAAGAACTTAAAAAACACAAACTAATTCGAAAAATTTCAACACTGGGAAAGAACTAATTAAATCTATGAAATAGTGGGACTACGGAATAAAATTATAATAATTAACTAATGCAAAAAATTCCAAAACTAGGAAAAAACAAATTAAATCTATGAAATAGTGGAACTAAAATATTAAATCGTAACGTACGAAATAAAAAAGGAGTTTAAATCCAAAAACCAAAAACGCTTAATAACGTTAGATCATTTTTGTCTTTTCGTTCCAATTTTCATGGTCTTTTGTCAGTTTGTAGTTGCTAAATACACCTACAGAAAGGCACTACAAAAATAACCGAATTGGTGGAAGCGTCGGGAAATCCATGGCTGGAATTTTAATGGCTAACTTCTCGTCGGTGCTGTTTACCATCATGTTCTTTTCAAAGAATCGCAGAACATGCTGGAATCAAACATGGTTGAAAATAAAGCTAATTACTTATTAAATGAATTATTTTTTGTTTTCTGAATAAATATTTTAAAATGAAATATGTTACTTATTTAATCATTTTCTTAAAATAACAAGTAATGTAATTAAAAGACGGTTTATTTTGATTAATTTTTAATATTAGATAAAGAGGGCTTTTTAATTAAATAAGGTATAAAGTATACGGAGAAGAAAACATTTTTTTTTATTTTTATACAATATTCCATTTATAACTACAACAAACATTTTGTATAGTTCAACCATTGAACAGTTTTGTGCATCGAAATTTATGGCATCATCATCCATTACTTCTAGGAGGCGCCTTGGTATCGTCTTTTTTTTCTTTTATGGTGTTGGCTGATTTGCTGAGGACGACGTGGATGCTGATGATGATGGTGATTGTACTACCTTAGCTGCAGAGGAAGATGTTGCTTCGGGCAGTCCGTTTGCTAGAACTTCCTTTGCAGACATTGCCTTGGCTATGGCCAATTCTTCGCCTTCGACATCAAAAGCAAACTTGCAGGTGAAGTACTCTAAGATTTTAACTTCTTCCTCATTTTCCACCGCAACTTTGGTGCACGTGACTGGTAAATTCCCAAGTTTTCTTCTTATGGTTTCTGCCCGCGGCGTATAACTTAGGGAAACCATCACCTGGTTACTCTTCCTCTCAGCGATGTTTTTAATTCCGAATCTAAACAAAACAAATATATTATTTAATTAAGAATAGGTAATGATAATCTCAAAAACTTACCTGAAGAGATGCTTGCATAATACAATACCATTCTTGATGTGATCTCGGAGGGATCCTTGGATTGCAATAGAAGCGTCAGATTTGGTTGAAATGATTCCATATGCTAAAGAAAATACAAAATTTAAATACATTCTAATTGTTATAAATTGTTTTTCGGAATATGTTTGGGCTTTCCCTTAAAAAAATAAATCTGCTATTGAAGTTGTGCAATCTATGGAAAATGTTTTTAAACAACAAACACCCATAAATTCACAAACTGGTTTAGGTAAAGAATTTTTTAATAAACATTTTAATACATTATCAAAAAAATATAACGTAAACCATTATAATACATGAAGCGAAAAAAAAGCATCAATCGTTGAACGAGTAAATAGACCATTAAAAAGCATGATGTGGAAAGAATTTCATTTAAGAGGTAGTTATAAATGTATTGATATTTTGCAAAACATTGTAAATTCTTATAACAGAAAACACAGGAATGAAACCTGTAGATGTTATGTGTTATGGATAAATAAAACAAATATTACTTAGAATAAATCATCTATACTGTGCTATATATTATTGTAACGTTGCCAGCCACTAAATAATTTTAATTATGCAATGAGTGATGAAAACGTAAAGTTTTATTTTACCACGGGTCGGTCCGGATTCATTCAGTTTATTTTAAAATCTATCTTATTTTTTTCAACTGAAAAAGTTTCGCTCACCAGCATAATATGAATATCGTGCTCGTGGACGAAATACTCTAACTCTTCGAACTTTTCGTTAAGCCCATTCGCATTCCAGAAGGCAATGCGAATAAATTCAATCGGAGTTTCTGTTGTAGAGCCCATTGTACTGATTAGTTATTCGGAAAGTCGTGCTCCATGCTGAAACCAGCTGTTGCAGGGTTTTTGTAAACGCGATCGCGATGATTTGTTTGTCCGCCTCGGCGGACATAGCGGACATCATTTTTGCGATGGTGTCGCCCAGGAGGTCGAGCGCGTCGGAGGTCAGAGCACCTGCCTGCCGGTTATTGTTAGGGGGGGCCTGAGGGGCGGAGTTGGAGCCTGATGGGCTGAGGTGGTCGTTTGCGCGGCAGGGAGGTTTCTGTTGACGGAGGTGGCGTACGAAACTCCGTTTATTCTTTGAGAATATGACGTGGGTGTAGCGGTCGCGGTCGCGGAAGGCGCCGGTTTGAAGAGGTATTTCGCGAACGCGACGCATCCCCTGAAGCTTGCCACGTGCGGGCCGTTGCAGTTCGCACAGATAACTGTGGAATTAGCCGGAAGAGTGCATTCCGCGGAGCTATGATTGCCGGCGCATTTTACGCAGACGAAGGAAGCTTTGCAGTTAAGCTGCGAGTGTCCTAATCTCTGGCATCGGTGGCATTGATTGCCGCCTGGAGATTTATGCTTCGGCTCTACCCTAAGGGATAGGCCCGCGATGTGTTTGAGGTTGAAAATAGCTCTTCCTTCGTCGCTTTTTTCGACCTGGACGTACACCATTTCGAACGGGCCGTGGCGGCCGCTCATGCGGTGGATCGCGACGACAGGGATGTTTTGTTCCCTTAATTCAGTTTCGATTTCCTCGGGGGAAATCTCAACTGGAACAGGTCTGTGTACCGCTTTGAGGATTTTATCCTCATCTAATTGATAGGTGTGATATGGTAGGTTATCCCTGTCCAAAAGCGCAGTTAGTTTTCTGAAGTCGGTGGGCGTCGCGGTGTGCATTTGGATGCCATCGCGGATTGGCAGCGAGCGCAAGATATTAATACCCGCTCTGTTAAAACGTTTGGAGTACATTGTCCAATTAGATTTAGTTCGAAGGATTATCGGTGGGGGTTTTTTGACCGCCGGCGTGTCGGTATTGACCTGGGGCATGGGTGAGGCTCTGGGCGCGGTGGCAGAGGTCGACGGAGTCGTAACCCGATGAGTTTGTGAATATTGGTGTCTGGAAGGGCCGGGAACGGACGCGGCGGAGTTTATGGGTCCGTTCGGCTGTGTCTTTGCCGGTTGATCGGCTTTATCGTGCGAGCTCGCGGCCCTTTTTTTCGACGAGGAACGCGGAGGCGCTGCCGGTGCCTTGTCTTTCGCGGCGGAGGCGTTTTCCGCGTCGATTTGGGATTTTCTGAGCGCTTTGTAATGGCCCTTCGGACGGATCTCGACCCAGGGCGCGTCTACCGGTTTCAGCGGTGGGAAATCAGCGAAATCTGAATGATTGTTTGGCAATGGTCGCGTGAAGACCATAGATAGTCGCTTGAAAGTTGCGGGTTGTCGCGAGATGTTCCGCGGCTAGATCCGCTAGCTGTTTTTGCAAAGCGGTGACGACGGGGGCTGCGGATGGCGCTTCGGGCGCGACGTTGACGGGGGAACTGGGCAGTTGATAATCTGCCGCTTCGCGTGATCGCGAACGTGATCGGTCGTCATCTTCGGCGGACGCGTTGGAGTGCGCGTCGGTCTCCATTTTTGAAGCGGTTTTGGGTGGCTTTGGTGTTGGCAAAACGCATGTTCGTTACCCTCCGCGGCGGCATGATTATCGCGTTTTGAGAGCGTTTTTTATAGGGGGAATTGAGCTAGGAATGCTCTAAAAAGGCTGATAGTGGCCGAAACGGAGTGAAGCACAGGCGGGCCCGATCGGTGGGTGGATGGGTGGCCGCCCGGCAGTGTAGGAAAAGGAGGAAAGGAAGACCTGAATTTACTGCCCCCAGGTCTGCTTGCCGTTAAACGGTACCGCGCGTACCCCCCAAGGGGGTACCCGGCTGCTTACTGTAGATCCTCCAGCAATTCCCTTTTTATCGGGAATGTCCAGAAAGGATGGCAAAGCTACAGTTCGCTGTTCGATTTGGCGCTGATCCCTGGTTTTTATAGGGGCTGGCTTCTTTGTGTGATGGTAGATATTTGGAGGGAGGCCCGATAAGGACCGATGGTGGGTGAAGATCGGTGCGCGTGGGGGTACGCGGGTGCCGGGACTACCTGCGAAGGGTCGGGCGCCTCGGCGCGGTATGGTTTTCTTCGTTACAAACGGTACTAAAGTAGTTAATATTGTAAATTGAAGCAAGTACCTCTTTGTAGAATTGCCTTATGTTGTTGGATGTACCTTTAATTTGTTTATTTATGTCATTGCACATATTTTTCATTAGATGGGCACAGCATAATTTAATCCTTATCAAGTTCGGTGTTTTCTCATTCTTCATTTGTAATTTATCAAATTTATAATTACAATATGTTAACAATGTCATTTCATTGAAGACTTCACAAACAGCATTGATGATTGCCAAACTAAAATCTGTTGTGATACTATCAAAGGGAGGCCAAGCAAGGTTCTTTCTTAAATAATAAGCTTTGAACGAGTGCAACCAAGAAAAGATGAAGTCTTTGTCGTGGAGTGAAGATAGCATTTCAAATATCGGAACGACTTTGTTCATATTCGTTTTAATTACACCACTATAATATAGGACCCTTTTGCACTTTACTAGCTTACGGATAACAGAACCTGTTGCATCTATATAAAGTTTTAAAATACCATTCTGCCTCTCGGTGCACTTTAGAAGAGAAAGTTGCTCTTTGCTGAATATATATAAGTTACCTAACGGTCACCCTGTACATCCATCATTGTGCATTTAGAACTTTATCATGGACCCGTATGCATCTGAGTGCAGTGTAAGGCCTTTCCCATAGACATAGCAATTCCCTTATCGCCCAGGTGTTCACCACGGACGCAAATAGTGAATAATATAATTGTGTAAAGTTAGTCTTAGTCCAGCCTCTGAACTGTAAGGTCGTATTTGCCATTTTGTATAATTAATGTTTAAGTTAAATAAATAATTTTTAAAAACGTTTCGTTATTTACAAAACAAACAATTTATATTTGGAAGGGGAGAATTATCTTTTGCATATAATGTTCATTCTCCTCGCGCATTAAAATGGTATCCCATAAGTCATTTTTTGACCTATCATTACGTGCATTAAACTCTGATTTGACTTTGCGATAGACAGATTCTGAATAAATTGTTCCTAAATTTTTGGTGGATTTCATAAATTTAGTGTTGTATTTATTAATATCTGCGTTCCGGACTGTTAACGCGGTATTACACTTTAATCTTCTCCCCAACAGTGCCCTCTCTATGCCTCTCACGTGTCCTGTACACTTTTGCCCATGAGAAAAATGGAGCGAAGTGCTCATTACTTTAAAGATAATTGAATTATCTTTCATCTTGATACCTTCCAACTTAAACTTTTTGCATCCCACTAAAGCACAATTTGCATATACGGTTATTTTCTTTCTCGAATAATTACTTGATTTAATATTAATAATGCAGGTATTATTAACAGCTTTAAGCAGTTTCTTTAGTACAAATGGATAAGGATAAGTAAAAGAATTAAATTTATTTTTTTCTTCATTGTAAATTGCAGCTCATTGTGAATCATTCATTTTAAAACTACCTTCCATATATTAATATATGGCGCCGGAAATTTTTTCGGGAAATTTGTTTTCGGTACTTTTTGGCAATTTTTCAATAAAATCTGCATTCGAGGATGGTAATGCAATCTCTAATTTGAAATCAGTTGATTCTTTCGAAGCATCTAACGTACTATCTTTTTCATTATCAGTATGGTCTATCGACATAATCAAATGATCAGACGCATTTAATTTAGTGCTATTATCTCCCACAGAAACATTTATATTAATTGGAGGACTTTCAAGTACATTAATTGCTACTTCGCCGATTGTACATTCTGGAAATTTTTCAATGAAATCTGCAATGGATGATAACTCAACTTCAGAATTATTATCTGCTGATTGCATCAAGTCGCTTGCTAAACTATTATTTTCATTATCGACGTCATTACTGAAAATCAAATGGTCAGACCTATTTAATTGGTCTTTTTTATCTACATCAGCGGCCATTTTAATTTCAGGACTTTGAACTAAAGGATCATCTGAACAATTATCTGATACTTCGTCGATACTATTTTAATTATGTTTTGTTATTAAACTGCATAATTTTGAAATATTTCTTGTTATTTGAGAATAAATCCTTTTAAGATTTTTTTTCCGCTACCGACAACGTAAATACGCATTGCATGCATGGTTATAGGTACCGTAAGTGGTTGATAACATTCGTGGTGTTTGTTGTCCTTGACGACGGAACTTAATTTTTACTTACGGACCTAGGAAAATAATAAACAGAAACGTAACGCTCCAACATATAGGCGAGCAACACATTTTCGTCTATACCTACAGAATCGGCATTCTTTTTACATAACCACTGCTTAAAAAGAGTCGTAACAGGACACATACCTTTTTCGATTTTGTCGGTAACAGGTTCTAACACGCAATATTCGCAGCTTCATTTGCATCCGTGCCCGCAAAAACTGTCACTGGATTGACACAAACAAACAAAATTCGACATTGTTTTCTCCGTTGCTGGGTTGCCATAGGACGCATAGAACGCATAGGTGACTATAAAAATTTGAATCCCAAAAGTTACAAGCCGTATTTTAGAATATTTTCTAATCATTTTTAAGTATTATATTTCCGATAGCGGAAAAAAATTAATAAGCAACATGGAACGTAATGACAATTAACATTTTCGGCAGGCGACGAGCCTCGGCTCCGCCTCGGTTCGTATACGCCTACCTCAAATGTTAATACGTCCTTACGTTCCTTGTTGCTTAAATAACTATATTTGATTCATCACTATAGAAATGAATACTAGTTTTCCGGATTATTGGACGGTTAAATTTAAGCCGCCTTAAACAACGCTTTGATATTTTTCCAACAAAAAATAATGCCAAATGTTCAATTGCAATCATTTTGAAAGATATTCAAATCTACAAAAACAAAAAGAAAACAGTGTTTTATAATAATTTATTGTTTATCTGGTTATTCTAAAAAAGGTTAATTAAAATCTATTAAAATGTGAGAATTACTGACAAACGAACCACCTTGAAAAGATTACGGTTATAAAACTAAATGAAATTAAACACAAATAAAGAACTTAAAAAACACAAACTAATTCGAAAAATTTCAACACTGGGAAAAAACAAATTAAATCTATGAAATAGTGGAACTAAAATATTAAATCGTAACGTACGAAATAAAAAAAGAGTTTAAATCAAGAAACCAAAAACGCTTAATAACGTTAGATAATTTTTGTTTTTTTTGTTTTAATTTTCATGGCCCTTTGACAGTTTGTAGTTACTAAATACACTCACAGAAAGGCACTACAAAAATAACATTTAAAAATCCCACCGAATTTGTGGATACGCCGGGAAATCTATGGCCGGAATTTTTATGGCTAACTTCTCGTCGGTGCTGTTTACCATTATGTTCTTTTCAAAGAATCGCAGAACATGCTGGAACCAAACATGGTTAAAAATAAAGCTAATTATTTATTAAATGTATTATTTTTTATGTTTTCTGAATAAATATTTTAAAATGAAATATGTTACTTATTTAATCATTTTCTTAAAATAACAAGTAATGTAAGTAAAAGACGGTTTATTTTAATTAATTTTTAATATTAGATAAAGAGGGCTTTTTAATTATATAAGTTATAAAGTATACGGAGAAGAAAACAAATATTTTTATTTTTATACAATATTCCATTTATAACTACAACAAATATTTTTTATAGTTCAACTATTGAAAATTTTTGTGCATCAAAATGTATGGCATCATCATCCATTACTTCTAGGAGGCGCCTTGGTATCGTCTTTTTTTCTTTGATGGTGGTGGCTGATTTGCTGAGGACGACGCGGATGCTGATGATGATGGTGATTGTACTACCTTAGCTGCAGAGGAAGATGTTGCTTCGGGCAGTCCGATTGCTAGAACTTCCTCTGCAGACATTGCCTTGGCTATGGCCAATTCTTCGTCTTCGACATCAAAAGCAATCCTGCAGGTGAAGTGCTCTAAGATTTTAACTTCCTCCTCAGTTTCTACAGCAACTTTGGTGCACGTAACTGGTAAATTCCCTAGTTTTCTTCTTATGGTTTCTGCCCGCGGCGTATAACTTAGGAAAACCATCACCTGGTTACTCTTCCTCTCAGCGATGTTTTTAACTCCGAATCTAAACAAAACAAATTTATTATTTAATTAAGAATAGGTAATAATAATCTGAAAAACTTACCTGAAGAGATGCTTGCATAATACAAACACCATTCTTGATGTGATCTCGGAGGGATCCTTGGGTTGCAATATAAGCGTCAGATTTGGTTGAAATGATTCCATATGCTAAAGAAAATACAAAATTTAAATACAGTCTAATTGTTATAAATTGTTTTTCGGAATATGTTTGGGCTATCCCTTTAAAAAAGAAATCTGGCATTGAAGTTGTGCAATCTATGGAAAATGTTTTTAAATAACAAACACCCATAAATTTACAAAGTGATTCAGGTAAAGAATTTTTTAATAAACATTTTAATACATTATCAAAAAAATATAACGTAAACTTTTATAATACATACAATCTTATAATAACAGAAAACACAGGACTATTGGAATGAAACCTGTAGATGTTATGTGTTATGGATAAATAAAATAAAAATTACTTAGAATAAATAATCTATACTGTGCTATATATTATTGTAACATTGCCACCCACTAAATAATTTTAATTGTGCAATGAGTGGTGAAAACGTAAAGTTTTATTTTACCACGGGTCGGTCCGGGTTCATTCGGTTTATTTTAAAATTTATCTTATTTTTTTTAACTTCACTCTTATTACTTTCTGGTTGACTATATTTATGACTGATAAAACCCCCTTAATCCAATAAATACACACACCAATAATTAAATAGTTTATTTACAATATGTACAAATTGAAATTAAAATAATTCAAATAATACAAAAGGAAACTAGCAGTTGATAGCAAGACGGCTGCTACCTCTGTGTTTGAACGACTGCTCGATCTGTGTTTGGACGGCCGCTCCCTCAGTGTTTGACGGCCACGTCCACGGCAGATTTCTGTACTCGTCTGGGGCCTGGGTCAGACACCCATAGATGGCTCTACACAATAAAATATGATGTGTTTAATTTTATTGTTTTCGGTAACTTGTTTTCTGTTTCGGATTTGCATTAAATTTGTAGAGTTTCCCCAATGGAATGTTTCTCTTTACAAATTTAAACTAGTAACGGGTAAATTTGCAGAGATTCCCCAATGGAATGTGTCTCTACAAATTTTTCCGTCTAGTCGGATTCGCGCTAATTTGTAAAGCTCTTTTCTACTTTACAAATTATCCCGGTAATTGATTCGCATTAAATTTGCAGAGGTTCCTCAATGGAATGTGTCTCTTTACAAATCTATCTAGTAACGGGTAAATTTGCACAGGTTCCCCAATGGAATGTGTCTCTACAAATTTATCCGTCTAGTTGCGAAAACTGAATAACTTACAATCCGGATTGCACGTCACTCAGGATCTCGTATAAGCCACCTTGGAAAGGCCTTTGCCATATAAGTTCTGAAGCAGGAGCGCTCCAGACCTTGTTTATATACGCGAAATTCCTCTCCATTGTCCCCACTGTTCGGACTTTTCAGGTGGGGAATTCTTCCGCATTGCGGCTGTGGCGCGCGCGAACGAAATCGCGAGGATTCGGATTTTTCGACGCGGTCGTTTCGAAACTTGCTCACGGTCGAGCGATGGAATGTGCCATTTCAAGTTTTAATTCAAAATGACGAAACGATATGCAGAGTCGCCACAAATATATTTTATATATTTAATTCTGGCCCTCTTTGCATATCGCGTCGTTACATACCATCCTCACCCTGGGGAAAAGAAAGGACCTATTTGATGAATCCCTTCTTTAACGCCCTCCGGTATTCCATTTTTATACATTTTTCCCTGACTTTAATATGGATCATTTTCTTTGGATGTATCGGTACTTTAAATTGGACCGGTGGTGATGTTGGGTTGTTCATGGTTGGTAGCGCCTGCACACCGATGTCCGCCATTGTGACCGACCCGTCAACGCTCTCCATTGCACCGACTTCGTCCAGTCCCATCAAGCATTCCCAACCGGTGGATTCGGGTAAGCTGATTACGGGGGGTGAACGAATATCCCGGCCAGGTGTAAGTGGAAGCTGGCCTTCCTCCGGGGTTTTCGGGAGCGGTGACAGGCGTGTCACGGTCGCCATTGACCAATCATTATTTGACAGCAGCTCTTGCCATGATGCCGGTTTTGCATTAGCAACGGACCGGGAAGGATGCATATTCCGGCCGGGTGTAATTGGGAGCTGTCCTTCTTCTGGCGTCTTTGGGAGCGGCGACAACGGTGATAGTCCCCGTTTCCCAGGCGGAGTCGGCGGAGATCTGCCGAAGAGTTCCTCCATTTTATAAAACAGCTTCGGGGGGGGATCTTGCATCGGAGACAGTAGAGCAGGAATGGGGCTGCAGTGTAATTGTAAAATTTCTGCTCCACGGATGTATTTCGGGGCGGTGTCCTAGGTCCGGAGACTTCGGTCGGAGGCGGCTGCCACGGTCGGATTCGGATCTTACTTCTTCTTCTCGCTGGTAGCATGGTTGGATTTAAACTGAAGACTCCAGTTGTACAGGTGATAATTTATACCTCAAATGGCATTGCCCCTCCTCGTAAAAATGTGTTTTTTCCCTTTTTTTTTTCTATATCATCTGACTGAGTTTTAACTCTGACACGTGTGACCTTCCATGCAGCTGATCTTGCGTGTCCGTGAGCTCGACGATGACCGGTGAAATCACCCTGTGGATTTTATAGGGGCCGCTGAATTTTGGTGCTAGTTTCGCTGAGAACTTCTTTGATGCGTCTGACAAATGATGCTGCCGGTTATATACGATGTCACCGACTTTAGGCTGGTAAGCTCTTCTCCTAAGATTGTAGTGCGTTTGCTGTTTAGCAAACGCTCGCCTTAGATTTAACCTTACCAGTTCATAAATTTCTTGGAGTTTCGCCATTCGTTCGCTGTATTCCTCCGGTGCCATTACAGTTGCATCTGGTGGGTCAGCATCCTCGCGTATTGAACTCCCTACCATAATTTAGTAATGCTGGAGAAAATCCTGTAGATTCGTGTACGGAGCTATTAATAGCGTAGCTTATCTCCGGTATCCACTGATCCCATGTTCGTTGGTTACCACGACACATTTGGGCCAGCGTCGTGCCAATGACTTTATTCATTCTTTCAACGGGATTATTCGGTGGACTGTAAGGGGGACTAAACTGGTGAGTAATTTTAAAATCATTACAAAAATCTTTTATTAATTTATTTTTGTATTGCGTCCCATTGTCTGACACAAACACTTTTGGTTTGCCAAATCGGTAAATTAATTCTCTTAATTTTTGCATGATACTAATGGCTGTCGCACTTCGTAGTGGAATTATCTCAGTCCATTTAGTGAACCGATCCTGGAACACCAGTAAGTAAACATATCCTTTCGTCGAGCGAGGAAATGGACCAATCAAGTCGGAGCTTACAACTTCCCAGGGCCCATTCACCCTCGACCACCTCTCACCTAAGAGAGGCTGTTGAGAATGCTTGTACTGCTGGCAGACTGGAGAGGAATTGATGTAATTTGTTACATCCCGGAAAATTCCAGACAATAGTTTCTGCACACCCTGGCGATTGTCTTGCGAATTCCGAAATGCCCTACGGAATGGCACTCGTCCAGGACAGCTGCGCGCCGCGGTGTCGGCACACAAAGTTTCCAGTCTGTTTGAAAACCTTCGGTGAGTGTCCTAGCTGGAAATTTTTGGTATATATTTTTTTCAATTAATTTGAACTGGGAAAATTTTACGGGGTCATTTTGTATTTTGCGTTTCAAGGACTCATGCCACACGCACACTGCTTCTGGTTCGGTATCCTCGATTGCGTCAACCTGTGTGCTGCGGGATAGAGCATCAGCGACTTTATTTTCGTTGCCTTTCCTGTATATAATCCTGCAATTCCAAAATCCACCAGGCCAGTCGTCCTTTTGGATTTTGCATCGACTGCAGCCACTTGAGGCTCCGCTGGTCTGTCATAATTTTGAAGTGGTACCCTTCTAAGTATCCCTTCCATTTTCTTACAGCCCAAATAATCGCCAAACACTCCTGCTCTTTGACGGAGTAATTTTGTTCAGCATTCGATAAACTGCGGCTAATATATTCAATCACATTTTCAGCTCCGTCATGCACTTGCGTAAGGACTGCACCTAACCCAGTTTGACTGGCATCGGTCTGGACTGTGAAAGTTTTACTAAATTTACAATTTTGGTGTTATACTTACTAAATAGTGAGTTTTTAGTAAAACTGGCAACCGTGAATATTGGAAATATTTTTAAGCAATTACATAGAAGCACACGGGGCAATGATGGATGATGGATGATGAATAATATCATCGTAATATATGATGAATAATATTTCGAAGAAAAATCCTGGTATCGGGGAATCCGACCAAAAAGGGTTGTTAATAAGTCATCTATTCATTACATACCGAGCTTTCGCAAATATTTATTTGCTTTATCAGGGAGACGCTACAATTAATACAAACTATAATTAGCGAGATTGAAAATTAGAGGTTATGTATAAACACGTGCTGAAGGCTGAACGTTATTACTTGCATGTAAGATTAAAAATAAACTACCGCACTTAGTGGATGATGAACAAGTTACACATTAAAAACTTTCCACAAAGCGCGAATGTTAAAAGATTAAGGGCCGATATTATAAAGCACTTTAATCTAAGATTAAAATTTACTTAACCACTAAACTAATTTAACTGGAGATTTCGGTATTATAAAGGTTTGTTAAAATTAATTGGGCATTAAATCTGCCATTAAGTTAATGGACGAAAATCATGCTATTAAATTTTAACTGACGTTTTTAACCTACATTTTTAGGTTATGTGCTCTGTTTACAGTTTATACTAAGTAAAGAGTTAAGATTACCATAATATAAAACTGAACAATGTCGGTTTCGTCTGTTTCATCGGTACCATCTATATCATCTGTGAGCGATATATCGACTGATTCAACTGACGAAGAATTTGAAAACCGTGGGCACCGATTACCAAGAATATTTCATGATAGAACCAACCCATTCGAAATGTATGACGAAAACAGTTTCCAAATACGATTTAGATTGTCTAAACAATGTCAGCCTTATTAATAGATGTTAGTACACAGAATTAAGACCGTACTAAGAATGCTACTAACATGTCCGTATTAATAGAACATTTTAGTGGCTCACTAAATTTAGTATTCCACTAACTATTTAGTATCATTGTACTCCATGTTTAAACGCCAACAACACCATTAAACATAACCTATAATTCAAACCGCGTGACGTTTGAAATCGTTATTATAGTTATATTTGTGTATGTTGTGTATGTAAGTAATGGATACTAGCCAAAATGTTAGTATTATGCTTAAACTTGTCTTGGAGTGCGTTTACAATGTTTTATAAATAAAAAATAATAATTTGCTTAGAGAAAATGTTGTAGATCCCAAAACTGGAATGAGTATGAAAAAGAATTAACAAATAAATTGAATCTATGAAAAAGAATTGCTATTGCATTCGGTCCGAGAGGAAATTAACATTATAGAAAACAAAAGAAAATTAACATCTTGCAATAAAGACAAGAGTGGTGCATGTAACTGTATCGCAGGAAAGTTGGATAATAATTACATAATTAAGCATTTGATTAATGTTATTAATGTTCACATACTTCTTACGTGCATTTAGTGTTAAATATCGCAAATTAAATTAATCAGACGTTTGTTTTGCACGCCTATTCAAGTTTAAAAAAAAAAACCTGGGCCGTTTTTGTGTTATACAGTTGTTTATACAAAAATTTGAACAAAATTGTTAAAGTGCTTCCCTGAAACTAATAAAGATAATTCATTCTAATTTAGTGGTAAAGTTTACTTGAACTTTAGTCTTCAAAATTACTATATCATCCAAAACGTAACTCAGCGTATTATACAGGGTGATAGCCATTCGCAAACTGCACAATTTCTTCATTTTTTTAAATGGAACACCCTATATATTTTTTCATAATTTGAAAGTCTATTAAGTAAGCTTTCGTTTCATATTAGGTTTCGTATGTCTGAAGTTGATAGTGACTCGAGTATTTCAGAATTCGATCGTAAGTTGCATGTTTCGGTTGAGAAGGATCCGTTTATAAGCGTTGTGTTTGCCTACAAAATCGTATTTTATGTTTTTGAGACATGTATTCAAATCTTGTATCCTACCATATTTCAACAAAATCTGGATGCATTATTCCCAATAAGTTATACAAACAATTATGTTTCAATACAGATAGAGAACTATAGTTAAAACTATAGTCCATACACTCGTGAAGCCAGAAGACAATTTTTGTGACATTCGCCAAGAATGAAAATCATGTCAACCAATTCTTCTTGTGAGAAATTCATAATTATAAACTAAGATCACAACTTAAATGGTTCGATCTATTTTTGAGACTAATATAATAATTACTGTCACCTGTATTTTTTTTGTTTGTTTATTTGAAATGATTGGTAACTAGATTTTAAAACTAATAATAAAAAACATGCAAATTACCAATGAATTTTGAAATATTAGAGTAACCATCAACTTCAGATATACGAAACCTCATATGAAACGAAAGCTTACTCAATGGACTTTTAAATTATGAAACAATATATAGGGTGTTCCATTTGAAAAAATTAAGAAATTGTGCAGTTTGCGAATAACTATCACCCTGTATAATACGCTGAGTTATGTTTTGGATGATATAGTAATTTTGAAGACTAAAGTTCAACTAAACTTTACCACTAAATTAGAATGAATTATCTTTATTAGTTTCAGGGCAGTACTTTAACAATTTTGTTCAATTTTTTGTATAAACAACTGAATAACACAAAAACGACTCGGTTTCAATCGCCGAAACCTAAATCATTTTAATCTCCAAGTAACGAGGAATCCAAAAATGCTAAAATATACAGGATGTTCCATTTAAAAAAAAACATAAGTTTGGTCTGTAACTTTGTTATGAGACACCCTGTATAAATTTAAATATTTTTAGGGCATGCAGATCATTATTCTGCACAACTTTTATATAAAACATTTTTCAAAATTTTGACAAATAAGCACGTGATTGACCGTTCCCAGAGCTCTGAAACACCCTGTATACGTGGGCGTATTGCAGCCTTTCGCATAGCAATATTTTGACATGTTGTGAATATTTGACAATATAAATGTTTATATCCTCAAAGGCGTGAATAAATTGCAGGGTATCACAATATGCAATGCGAGCTAATAGAGTCATATGTCATAGACACAAAATAGCTACCAATTTAGTAATATACCGCAACCATTTAGGGTCCCACCGCGCCACCGTTGCTTGGAGACACACATGATGTGGCGCTAGCAGTCCAAAAGTATATAGTCAAAGATTGGAACAAATTGAAGGAAACATTAGACCACGTACGTTGCGAAATAAATCGATATCTGCGCTGAACCAATTTTTAATAACATTGCGATTTTATGCTACAGCATTCTTTCAAATTGTAATTGGTGATCATTTTATTATCACAAAAAATACAGTTTGCCGAATAATTCACCGTGTTACACACTACATTGCATTATTAAAAGATACTTATATAAAAATGCCAAATACGCTTCAGCGGCGAAATCGAGCCTGTGATGAATTTTTCAACATCTGTGGCTTCCCAAATGTATGTGGTGCTATTGATGGTACTGTAACACTTTTTGTTCACAATTTGGTGGGATCAGCTGCTCAGATTGTTTCGGCGGGCGTGGTTCGTTGATAGTCGGTTATGGGCGCCAGCCGTAAGAGAACGGCAGAAAAACGTACACAAAGAAACAAAGAACAGTGGCTGCTTAATGGTATTTGCTTTTGAGGCGAGGGAAAAGAAGTACAGTAAATTGGTAATTAACACAATCAATTTAATGAAAAGAAAAAGCGAATACTTAGCACACTTATAAATGGCAAGCTATTGTCTTTGCGCCCTTGTCTGGCCCTGGCTGGCTACTGGCGGACCGGGTACGGGGTTGGTGGTAGGGCCGTCCAGCTGCACGTCTTGCTCCGCTTCCTACGCCTCCAGTCGTGTGTTGGTATTGACGGGGCTGCTGCGGTGGGACGTGCCCTCTGTAGCTTGGCTTCCCGTCGGTCCTATTCCCTCGGTGGCCAGTTCTTCTTAGCCTCTTCCCGGGTCCAGCAAGAGTTACATGCAAACAGTAATATTTCAGCCCTCTGTGATAATAGTGTGATCAAGAGTGGTAACGATTTCAAAATTCAAGATTCAAGTAAAATTTAACAAAGTTTCAAGTAATTGACTGGTTATACAATTCAAATGCAAAAAAAATTATCCGGAAGGGAGCTCACGCAATAGGAAAGTAAAGAAAGAAAAAGACAGACCAAAAAAATATGACTCGTTAGCAAAACAATGAAGTTAATTACACGAATGGCGTAATTGTAATTATCTAATCTAACACGATCTATGCCTCGGTACGCGTATGCCTCACCGTACTACGCGGATTGCAGCCGCCGACCTCACAAAAAAACCTGTGCACACCGCGTGGTTACACCAATTTCCGAGCGGCCCCCAAAAAAATGCGTCTGGTTGCCTACGCCAAATTGCCTCAACGCAGGCCGAATTCGCCACCCGACACCGCCTAAATACTGAGTGGATGCTCTTGCATCCGCTCCCTATAATGACCGCCCGTTATCAACACTCAAAAAAATAACCACGCGGGATACAATACCCAAATGGCCGACTGCAATCTACGCCTCAAATTACCTTCTCGGCGAAATTGTAACCATGTACACTCAAAAACGGCTAATACGCGACCGATCACCTAATTAGATAATTACAATTACTCTACATACCATACTAAAACCAACAGGACAAAACGACACCGGGCCAACACCAACGTGCTGCGTGATCTGCACCCTAGAACCAGCACCGAAAAAGAGAGCGCGGGTCACGCCCAGTGTTGCTACAGCTTGAAAATTAAATTCGGTAGACGTCATCGGTAAAATTCGGTAGATTTCGGTAGAATTAAAAAAAAACAAAAATCTTTATTTAAATGTAAAAAAAAAACGATTTTTAATTAATAACTTGTTTTATTACGCTAATAAATTACGAAAATAACAAAAAAACATAAACTATAAAAACTTTAAACTACGAAAATACCAATAAAAACTTTAAACTATATTAAAACCATTAAACTTTGAAAATAACAATTAAAAAAATTGTAACAATGAAAATAACAAAAAATACATAAACAATGAAAACGCTTACACATTAAAATCTATCCCAACTAGTGATGGGCATAATCGAATAATTTCAATAATCGAATGATTACTATTCGAATTAAACTGAAAATCGATTATTCATTCGAATGATCATTCGAATGATTATTCGAGTGATCATTCGAATGATCTGAAAATCGATTATTTATTCGAATGATTATTCCCAACTAAAATAATTCACCTTAAATAATTTTGCAATTTGAACAAATATGCGAGACAGATCAACAATAGTAAGGCTCAAGCTACATGACTTATTTGATAAAACAATGTACCCTTCAAACTATTGTTAACTTGTTTTGCAGATTTTTTAAATTTTGATTATGTAAAAGATTATTCAGCTAGACTGTTTAAATATTATTTATTTCATTTGTTTAATAATTTTGGTGTGATTTCAAAATTGTAGCAATTCTTATCTCCAATAATTGTTTTGTATGGAGCAGACCTGATATTGATTCTGCATTTAATTGATTGCGTTTATCCGTTTTAATTAAATTAATTGCAGAGAAAATTCTCTCAACATTTGCAGATGAGTGAGGAAGACAAAGAATGTTCTGAACAAAATTTGTTAATATTGGAAAAGCAGTCACTTCATTACCCAATTTCATCAGCGTTACTGTTTTCCAAAAAATTTCGACATCATTGCTAAATGTTTGCATTTTAGCATTGTTACGTAGCAACCTCCATTCCGAATCGAGTGCTTGAAGCAAACGGGGATTCACTAGATTCGGAAAGAGTGTTGCTATGTCAACAACAGAATTTATACTTCCGCTTTTTACTACCTCAGGGTTGATAAAAGAAAATTTTTTTAGGTTATTATTTTTTAAAGGAAACCTTGCTATAATTTGAGCACAACCTTCAATATAAAAATCTAAGCACCTTAATTTAAAAAATGTTTTTTTGTTTTCTTCAATTGTCATTTGCTGCAAAGAAGCAGAGACATTTGCTCCAAAATATAAGTTTTCATTTGCTAAAAAATGATTTGGATTTTTAAAATCAATTTCGTCAATTGGAATCGATAAAATGTATTCTCGTTTAAGGAAACAATCAAAAATGGTTCTTAATATGCTGCTTACATTATCATACAAGATATGCAATTTTGGCGATTCTGATTGCATTTCTCGATTTAATTGATTAAATAACGGTAATGAAAAATCTAAAAATTGCAAAAATAATTTCGTTGTTGGATCATTTAATTTTGTTAAAATATTTTCCGAAGCCAATACATCTTTTTTCTTGACAGCATCAATAAAATATAATTTAAGGGCATTATATTGCTCCAAAATTCGATTGATGACACTATGAACAGATAGCCACCGAGTTTGGCAAGGATGCAGAATTTTATGAATTTTTATGTTACAAAAAGTTTGAAATTCTGCAAACTCGGCAATTCTTTTAGGACTTGAACTAAAATAATTGTACACATCTCTTGATAGGTCTTCGACAAATCTTGGTAATTTTTGGCAGGCATATGAAGCACATAAATGAAATGAATGGCATATACATTTCATAATATACAAAGAAGGTATATTATTCTTTAATAAAGCCATAACCGAGTGATGTGCCCCCATCATGACATTTGCCCCATCTGATGCGAATCCAATTAAATTTTCCTTGTATGGAATATTATTACAATTAAATTTATCTACAATTAAATTATACAATGTCTTTGCATCAGCGTTGCCTAATTTAATTAATGTAAAGAAACAGTCCTTAATAATAAAATCTTTTAAATACCGAACAACTAGACACAGATGTTTTTCAGTACTGCGATCCGTTGACTCGTCTATTATGAGAGAAAATTTCTTATGTCTCAAGTCCTCACAAATATTCTGAAAATCTTCATCACCAATTATAGACCTTGTGATGGAAGTGGTTTTTGTCCTTCCGCAAGCCAAGCCTGCTGCTATCTTTGAATCGGGGAAAGCAGCTGCACATAATTTTGGAAGATGTGTAACGTTCAGGCCGGGAGCGGATGGTAGTTGTTTTATAAACTATTCTTTAACACGTTCAGATTTGGTTTTATTTCAATTATTGATATTATTTAAGAATACGCCCGAACTTACACAAGTATAAATTATTTTAATGTAATATAACTTTGTTAGTAAGATTTAGTTGAAGCGATTTCGAACGGGGTTGACTTAAGACTCTAGACTCTAGACTCTAGACTCTAGACTAACAGTAAAAATAAGAAAAGTTCCCCTCCACACTTCTCCACACTTCTCCACACAAGAAATTCTACATCATCGTAGATAACAATAACCAATTGGAAACACGCATAACATGGGGAACAAAGTCTAGTTTCTGGACTGCAAGGTATTTACTTTATGATCACGCGGATCCAAACGGACTTTAAACGATGATTACTAAATGACTAATGGACTATTTGTTATTTCCAATGTTATCTGTGCTAAGCCGTTATCAATAATAAGTTTAGGAAAATACAATACATAAAATATAATATAAAATATTTAACATATATAATAATAATAATAATAGTGATTATTAGATTATCGGGTACATTACACTTCCCCCCTTATGAGAAAAAAATTACAACGTAATTTTTTCTTTTTAAAATAAATGGGCTATGCGCATTGAGAATAATATATAAATGGTAAATTTTGTCTAATTAGTTAAACAAGTTTCATTAAGCATTAAATAAAAAGTTATTTTAAGATATGCAAATAGACCGTAAAATAAGGTGGCCCATAAATATACTAAATAATATGAAAATTTTTTTTTTTTACGTACTAAAAATAAAAATACACGAATTATTTCTTACACATCGCAAAGAAATACAAACACTTATTATTACGAAAAAGAATAAAAGGTATAAAAGAAAATTCCTAGTGAAAATAATACATCACGAAAACAATATATATACACACAAATAAAATGTAACATATAACATATTCTTTGATGGTACGACCAGGAAATAGAAAGAACATATTTATTTTGTGCGAACCCAATTGATAATATTATTAGTACTTTTTATTGATCGCGATTAATTCTAATTCGTTCGCTTCTCCTTAAAGGCGGAACAACCGGAGCCTGATTTACCGGAACTGGAGCTATATTGATATCTCTAATATTCATTGGTACATTTTCTGGGACATTAACAGCAACTCTGTTTCGATTAGGTCTTATTCGTCTGAATGCTTGAAAAATTCTAGTGTGTTTGGCGATTTTATAGGAAAAGAACGTAATTGTGATAAAAAGCAATAAATACGAAAAGTAAGAGTAGTGAATTTCAGGGATCCAGCTATTGTGTCTGTTACTTACTATATTCTCACTCAGTTTTGCAATTTCATCGAGTTTGTGACTAGCCATTTTCAAATCGTTATTATCGATGTAGTTGATTTTTAGTTCCCCAAAGGATACATTTTTGAAATAGTTTAAAACCTTTTTGGAACAGCATTCGTGGTCAAGTATATTAAAGTTTGGTAAGATATATCTGAGATTACTTGTGAAATTATAAGTTGTACTAGAAAATGTAGTGTCGCCAGTAAAAATTTTACAGTTTGGTGATACTTGCAAGATTCCATTATTGGATATTATTAAATCAAAAGCGTCTCTATTATTACAAGCAATTGAAACAGTTTTATTCATGGGTGAAATATATAACCACGTGTTTTTGTTATGAAGGGTTTTCCAGAGAACGTTTTTTAGCGGTATAAGTCTTGTGTTACAATACTTATTTAGTTTTCCGTAAATTAAAATATCGATTTCGCATATGTTATCTTCAGAAATGCGTTCGGGTTGTTGTTTAGTTTGACAAACGTAGGTAAATATTGGAGTGTGGATTTTAGTTCTTGTATTAGTTGGTCAGGTGTTAATATTATGGGGTGAATTTGATTCGTTTTAGCGAAAAGAATAGCATTATTCAAGTATCGTATTCCCTTAATAAGTTATTTATCATTGTCGTTAGTAAAGCAATGTGTTCTTCTAAGGCAGCTTTAGTTTTTAGATCCCACATTTGCTTATTATTGGTTTTAGTATAGTTTTGGAAAAGCTCAAAATTTTTATTAATAGTTTGTTCATTGTCATTGAAATTATTTACTGTGCGATTCATATTTGTGATTGCTGATTGTACTACAGAAGATTGCTCTTGCAGTAATTTAGCTAAACGTCCTTCATCGTTATTAATGGAATTAATAGCATGGGTATATAAATTTGCGTCGCTTTCATCGAGTGTGCCAAAAATAGTCTTGAGAGCTGAACCAACAATATTAAACCATGCGCGTTTTTGACGATGACCGATAATTTGTTTTAGCTCATTATTTTTAAGATCAATTTCTTTGATTTCATTATTTAATAGGACTAGAGTTGTGTTACAACTTGAAAACGTACCGAATAGTGAAGAAGTGCAAAAATTCAGAGTTTTGTGATAAGCATTGTCAATGCTAGCGGTTTTGTCTTGTAAGGCGGAAATGTCCAGATGGGCAATTAGCTTCCAAGATTGTTCCTGGAAATTTAGAGATCCTAATCCCTCGAAGTAGAGTCCTGGTGAGGTTTGTAATGGGGTGTTGTTGAAAAGTTGGTCCGTCATCACGGGGTAGGGGACTCTAAAACAGTAGCATGTTTTAGTCTATCGAAATGTACTAAAACGTGTTTGTTTTTTATTTTAATTGTACAGTTTGTACTGGAATTTACTTCGATAATTTTATAAGGACCGGAATATCTAGGAGACAATTTTCTAGAAACTCCTGGTTGGAATTGTTCGTTAAGTAGGTAAACCAAATCGTCTACTTTAAATTTTGGAATCGCGGAATTTTTATCGTAATAGAATTTGTTTTTCTCTTTAGATATTAAAAGGTTTTTTTTTGCTATGTCGTGTGAGTATTGGAAACGTAATTTTAGCTCGTCTGCATAGTTATCGTATGTGTATTTAAATTCAGGTTCCCGCGTTAAGTCTCTAGGTAGATTAGGTTTGTTACCAAACATGAGTTCGTAGGGTGTAAATTTTGTAGAAGAATGGACACACGTATTATAAGAAAAGGTAGCAAATGCAACGTATTTATCCCAGTCATGTTGCTCGGAGGTATAGTGCTTCAAATAGTCAGCAAGTGTCAAGTGTGATCTTTCCAGGGCTCCGTTACTTTGAGGTCTGTATGCGGTTGTTAATGTGTGTTTGATTTTAAATAATTTTGTGACTTCTTTTAATAAAACGGAAGTAAATTCTTTCCCTTGATCTGTCAATATGCACTTAGGAATACCAAATTTACAGATAAAATGTTCGACAAATGTATTTGATATAGTAGATGCTTCGTGATTTGGAAGAGGAAAAGCTAAAGAAAATTTACTTAAATCGTCTTGTAAAGTTAATATAAATCTGTTTTCATATTCTGTAAGTGGCAGAGGACCAACTATATCTAAGAATATTTTATCAAGAGGTTTGGAAGATGTTGTTGTAATTTCCATAGGCGCGTGTTTCTTCTTTCTATTTAGTTTATTTTCTTGACAATGCTTACAATTTTTTATATAATCGTATATAATGGATTTCATATTCGGCCAGTTGTAATTCATTTTAATTCTACGATAAGTCTTATGAAATCCGGGATGTCCTGCGCCCGGACAGTCGTGATTTTCCTTTAAAATATCTGGAATATCTTCTGTTTGTGGGAGAATGGCTTTATTGTGATAGATATTTATTTTTAAGTCGACGTTTTTAAAAATATATCTGATTATGGAACGTGTTTTATTCCATTGTAAATTATCGAGATTTGTGGTAAATTTTGGCATGCTAATAGAGTTAATATTATTTTTAATTAATTCATCTCGTAAGAGTTGTAGGATTTTAAAAATGTTTTCGAATGATGAGGAGTTCCAAAAATGCTGCTTATAAAAACAATAGAAAATGAATTTGTCTTTATCTTTGAATTTTACAATGTCGAAAACTTTGAGGGACTCTTGTTGGAGTTTTTTTATATGGTTACATTTTTCGATATTTTCTTTGGAATTAAAATAATCTAAGTTCAAGTCTGTAGATAGAAAAAAAACCTTATTATCGTGGGAAGTTGTAATATTTTCGTCATTTTCAACTACGTTCACGTTTTGTATTAATGTGTTTTCTAGTTTTCCTAAAAAGTCTGAGTAGTTATCTGAAGCGGTATTTGTGATGAAAGTATTCGAAATAGGAGGACTAGTGATGTTTGTATCATGTTCAATTTGAATTCTACTAAGTGTGTCTGCATTACGGTTAAATTTACCAGGTTTATATTCAATATAATAATCGTATTCTGATAAACATAGACGCCATCGTAAAAGTCGGGACGTTTGGTCCTTTACACTGTCAAGGTATTTTAACGCAATATGATCGGTAATAATCTTAAATCGTCTGCCAAAAACATAGGGCCTAAAATGTTTAACGGCAGATACTATGGCTAGTAATTCTTTTGACGATACATCGTAATTTTGTTCTGCTTTACTCATAGTTCTGCTATAATACGCGATTGGTAAATTTTTTGAAGGTGGCCCTTGAGAAAGTACGGCACCGATTGCGAACTGCGATGCGTCAGTAGTTAAAGTAAATTCTTGGGAAAAATCAGGATATTGTAAGACTGGTTCGCTCGATAATAGGGTCTTTAGTTTTTCAAAACAATCCTGTTCAAGGCGTGTCCATCTGAATTTAACGTCTTTCTTTAGTAATTTAGTTAGTGGAAAAAATTGACTGCTAAAATTTGGAATGAAACGCCTATAATAGCCTGCTAAGCCAAGAAACGATTTAATATGTTTAGTATTTCTAGGTTGAGGGAACAGTTTAATACATGATACTTTATCAGGATTTGGGAGCACTCCGTTTTTGGTGATTAGATGTCCTAAATAAACTATTTCGTGACGTAAAAATTGGCATTTTTCAGGCTTCAGTTTTAAATTAAATTCTTCTAAACGGGTAAAAACGGCTCGTAGCTTATCTAGGTGGTTTTGTAGGTTATTGGAATATATAACAATATCATCGAGATAGCATAGACAGCGTAAATTAGTAGGTAAACCCGCCAATGCAGCGTTCATTAGGCGTTGGAAAGTTGCCGGGGCAGATTTTAACCCAAAGGGCATACGTAGAAACTCGTAATGCCCTGATGGTGTACTAAATGCAGTTTTAGGGATATCATTTGGGTGAATATTTATTTGGTGAAACCCGGAAGTTAAATCAAGAGTAGAAAAGTATTTAGAGTGACCAAGTTGATCGAGAATTTCCTCTATATTAGGTAAGGGGTAGGCGTCGCCAATGGTAACGCTATTTAATTTCCTATAATCAACGACTAACCGCCAACTTTTGTTTCCCTCCGAATCAGGTTTTTTAGGAACAATCCAGATTGGTGTGTTCCAGGGACTGAAGGAAGGTTTTATAATGTTTTGATTTAGCATTGAGTGGATTTGTTTGTCAACTTCTGTTTGTAAAGATTGAGGAAACCTATAAGATTTTGATTTGATAGGGATGTCGGTTGAGGTATGTATTTCGTGATAGACTAAATCTGTGCTAGATAAAATATCTCCTTCTAAATTAAATATGTGGTTAAATTCGAAACACAATGAAATTAAAGAATTATGTTCTTCCGAGTTAAGATGACCCAACTGCAACTTTTGTTTTAAAATTTTTAGTCTACCGGAATTATTATTTACGATCTCGGGTAAGTTGGATTGTAAATCCCGATTATTGTCAGGTTCGGGAATAGTTGTTAAAGGTTCAAAGTGACTATTAGAGTGAAAAATGTGAACAATTTCATTAGTCGGATTCCCAAAAATAAAGTTATTCTTTTCTGGGGTATGAATACATATGCAAATATTTAAAGCAAATGCTGTAATTTTAATGACGTCATCAGTTGCAAAAGCATTGGGAGTTTTTAGTATATTTTCTGCTTCTTGAGGCGAAAGGCAATTTTCAATATGGTTTGAATTTAGCAAAAATGTTTTAAGTTTTTCTACTGATTTAAACGAGGCCGTTAGGTAAATAATGCAATGAAAGAAACAGTTTCCATCGGTAGGCATTTTTTGGGTTAAAAAATGTTTACATTCTTCAATGCATTTAGCACTAAAAGTGTAATTTAGAATAGGTTGATTAAAATTTTCAGAATAATTAACAACTTGGTTATACTTTTCTTCGTCAGGAACGTATACCGTATAATGATGTGGGTAAAAAGGATTATTATTAGAGAAATTGCATAGAAATGTTACAATATCGTTGATTGGTACATTAAATAATCCTGTACCCAATAAAATTGTACGAATATTTAATGGTTTGTTATAGAAGTTGGGAAAAATATCTAAAAAGTTAGTAAATTTTTGTAACCAATTTGATGGATTACAGATTAGGTTAATGCATATTCCAAAATGTTTTCCTTCTGTTATAGTAAAAAGACATTCGTTATTAGAATTATTTTGCAATTTTGTTTCTAAATTATGATTAATAAAATATTGAACACCGCAGTCAGACATTATTTCGCCTGCGAAACCTGCGTAACCAAAAGGTGAGCCGTCAGATTTTGTGGTGTGATCGTGAATAAAATGAAAAGTAACTTTGCTCAGTTTTAAAGAAGAATTTAAAAATGTGAATACAGGTAAAGAATAGTTGACAGTTTGTGGTTTTAGTTTGTTTAGGATATTTAAATAATTATTGTAATATTGAATTGTCTTACCATCGTTTGTATAATTACTTGTATTGACTTTTTTAAGGGAAAATTGCTTGATTGTTGAAATAAGCGGCTCCAGTGTAACAGTAATATTATCGCCTGCATAGTCGTTATCGCTAGCATTTAGCAGTGTTGTTATCGCAGTATTATTAGAAAGATTTACTTTAACAATACTACTACACAAATAAATGTTCGGAAATATTTCTTGTTTATTTACGATACCTTCGATTATTTCTGGATTAGTAATTATGATGTTAATGACTTTTTCCGTTCTGGCTTTCACAAGGATTTTATCAGAATTTAATTTATTTTGTTCAAAGTCTAATGGACTTGTTAAATTTTGCACAGGCAATTTATTTGCATCATCAATAGTATTTTCAAGAGTGGGACTTGTAATGTTATTAGTAGGTGACTTACGGGGTATATCCGCATCGCATTGTGTTTTGATAGAATTCTTTGTGTTTGGAACAATAGATTTGTTGATTAATTGTTGATTAATTTCTTCATTAGGTTTGATTTGGTTAGGTATCTGGCTTGGAAGTGCATCTTCCTTTAAAGTTCGATTAATGGTATGTAAGTCTAACAACACGTTTCCAAATTGAATTTTATCGTTCCGGTAATCAATAATAGAAGTTAATTTTTTAAGAAAATCGTTACCAATAAGTCCATCTTGAGAGATTGGAAATGAACTAGGAACTATATGAAATGCATGTTCAAATTTATAATTATTATCAAATTCAAAATGTAATGTGCAATAACATAAAGTCTGAATAGGTTTGCTGGATGTGTTGATTCCGTGCAAAGTAATTTTCATATCGTCGAAAACAAAAACGCAAGGTTTCAGTCTGTTTAATTTTATTAATGAGATTTCGGCGCCCGTATCTATTAAAAATGTACCTTTTGATTTTAATTGAGGTGATATTAAAGTTACGTAGGAAGAAATCGCATCTAAGTCTATTGAAAAAATGTTGGTTCTTGGACTTGAGATGCTGTTTCTAGGTTCGTCCACAACTTCGGACTCCAAAGAGTTTAAATTTAACTGTCTAGAATAGATTGAATCAGAATTTATAAATCTATTATTAGAACTTTTTGAATATGATGGATTTTGAAATGAATTGTTATCGCGTTGTCGAGGTGGGAAATTTGTATTTGGGTCGTCTCGGTAAGTGTAACTTGCGCTATTTTTGTTAAAATTTGTGTTCTGTGTTTGCGATTGTCGAGCAGGGTTATTAAAATTTTGCTGCTTAAAATTTTGTGAATTTTGTAAATTATAATTTTGTTGCCGGGGTCTAAAATCTGCTTGCGAGTTATTATACATTCTTTTTCGACATTCATTTATTGAGTGGCCAACATTTTTGCAGTAATTACATGTTGTTAGTGAATTCTGGTTGCTGTTTGTAAATGAGTTGAACCTACAGTTTGCTGTACTGTGGTTATTTTTGTTGCATATGTGACATTGATTTGAATTTATTTTAACATGTTTTTGGGGCAATGAGTTTTCTTCCGCGGATGCAATATTAACGGCTTTTTCTAATGAATCACAATTTCGCGCTTTTAAAATTACACCTAAATCTCTATTTAGACCGGAAATAAAAACATTTAAACATTGTTTGTTTAATAAATCTGCTTGAGCTTGTATAACTGCATCGGCTAACGTGATGTCTAATGAATTGATTAGTTCATGATATAACTTTTTGATTTTATTACCAAAATTTGTACCGATTCGTTACTTTCCTGTTTACAGCACATAAGTTCTGACTGTAATTGATTATAAGATTTTTTATGTGAAAAATTCTCGCGAAGTAATTGTTTGAGTTCGTTCCAAGTGTTAGTAATACGACCTCTAACAAGAGCACCTGCATCGCCTGTGATTCTGTTTTTTATGAATATTAATAAGGTTGCCTTTTGCTCTTCAGTTACTAAAGTCATAGCATTATTGCACTGTCCTATAAAATCTTCTAAATTTGTATTTTGAGTATTATTGAATCTAGCTTCAGATAGGGTTAAAAATGCCAAATTTAAGGTCTCCATTTTTCTTAAAAAATTATTTTCGATTTATATTTAGAAAACAATAAATTAAAATGCGATTTATGTGATAAAAAAGTACTGTGGGTTGCAGAAAATAATGGTATTTATGTGTTCTTTCTTTACCTGGTCAACATGAAAATCACGATGAGCATTGCGTCGCCGTCGCGAGGTATCTCACAACAGTATCACTATGAACACCTCGTCTTGTAGGGGTTAGGCGCGCTTCCTCCAGGAGTTGTAGCCGGATCGCCTCCTTGCGGGCCTGTGGACGGTACCTCTCCTCTTGGGGTTGCGGGTGTTTGGCTTCTTCTCGTGGATGTGGATTGTTAAATTCCTTTCGCTGATGTGGACGGCTCGCTTCCTCTTGGGGTTGCGGTTGGTTGATTTCCTCTCGGTGATGTGGGTGGCTCGCTTCCTCTTTGAGTTGCGGGTGGTTGGCTTCCTCTCGGTGAAGTGGATAGCTGTATGTTGATGATTTATTCGTAATTCGAATAACTACCGTAAAACACTTTATACACGTGTTTGTTTACCGACTGCGCCAGTGTAACGTTCAGGCCGGGAGCGGATGGTAGTTGTTTTATAAACTATTCTTTAACACGTTCAGATTTGGTTTTATTTCAATTATTGATATTATTTAAGAATACGCCCGAACTTACACAAGTATAAATTATTTTAATGTAATATAACTTTGTTAGTAAGATTTAGTTGAAGCGATTTCGAACGGGGTTGACTTAAGACTCTAGACTCTAGACTCTAGACTAACAGTAAAAATAAGAAAAGTTCCCCTCCACACTTCTCCACACAAGAAATTCTACATCATCGTAGATAACAATAACCAATTGGAAACACGCATAACATGGGGAACAAAGTCTAGTTTCTGGACTGCAAGGTATTTACTTTATGATCACGCGGATCCAAACGGACTTTAAACGATGATTACTAAATGACTAATGGACTATTTGTTATTTCCAATGTTATCTGTGCTAAGCCGTTATCAATAATAAGTTTAGGAAAATACAATACATAAAATATAATATAAAATATTTAACATATATAATAATAATAATAATAGTGATTATTAGATTATCGGGTACATTACAGATGTTCCATAATTAAAAACGGCAAGTTGTGTTCTGCTACAAAAGCCGCCAAACGAATTTCTGCTATAAAAAGAAAATATTTTCAATATGAGTTTGTTTATATTTAATATTTAACTACATACCTTCTTTAATATTATTTTGCAGCAATGTTTTCGCAGAAGTGTCCACGGTAAATTTTGCAATTGATGGCTGTGAACTTATTATTTTTAATTTATTTTGATGAAGCTTTGAATGTGTATGTTTAATTATCGCATCCTTCCCACTTGTTACATTAATGTCTTTGTTACAACTTTTGCATTTTGCAAACTTTATCCCTTTTCCACTTTTGGTAAGCCACCCTTTAAATTCTGCAATATCTTCCCAGTCTGCCTTATATGTTTGAGAATATTTTTTTCTTTTTATACCACTACTAGATTCTCCAAACCGGCCACTATCACTGTCACTATCACTCATTTTATTAGGTATACGAGTATAAGTAAAACTATTTAAAAATATACGTGAATACGAGTACACGCGCGTGCTGTGTTCGGTGCAATCAAGTGAATCAAGTTTATCAAGTGGAAGTATCAAAGAACGAGAGATATAATTCGGAGAAGAACCGCTCTTATTGCTGTTAAATTAGAAAATTGTGATTCCCCGATGACAAGAACAAAGCGTCTAGTATTACTAAGTACCGAAGTACGAGACACGCAGCGAGAAATATAATTCGGGAAAGAACCCCTGATATTTCTGTTAAAATAGGTCGTAACAAGTGTTTCTCCGAGGACGAGAACAAAGCGTCGAGTATTAAAAGTATTAAAACTAATGTTACCATTTTTTGCTATTGAACGGATTTAAGCTATGCCATTTATTACATTTAAGTTATATTATATTATAAGATAGAGTATAAGCCAAAATTAAACTTTTATTCCGAATATTTCGCATAGGTGTTAAAAATAAAGAATATATTTTTTCTATATATTTAATAAAAAAATAATATAAATATCCACACATTTTTCGAAATTTCGGTAGAAATTAACTTATTTCGGTAGATCGGTAGATGAGTTGCAAAATCGGTAGATCTACCGAAAAAACGGTAGCATCGGCAACACTGGTCACGCCCGTCGTCCTAATTATTCCTCTTCTTAATCTTCACGCGCCCCCACTCCAACTTTAAAAGTAAAGGTCGGATAGTTCATTCGGTTGCCTAGGGTGATAGTTTAAAATTGCTATTAATAAGTTTGATTATAGAAGTAACGAAATAATTTCGTTACAGTACACATATTAGAATTCAGTCACCAGGAGGAGACAACGCTGAAACATTTAGAAACCGGAAAGGTTTTTTTTTTTTCAATAAATGTACAAGCAGTTTGCGATACAAAACTACATATTAATGATGTTGTAGGACGTTGGCCAGAAAGTACACACGATTCCAGAATATTTGACAATTCACTGTTACGTGCCAAATTTGAAAATAATAAATTTGGCAACAGTTATCTATTAGGAGACAGTGGATATCCTTGCAGTAGGTATGTTTTAACACCACTATTACATCCAAATACTCCTGCGGAACAAAGATATAACAATCGCATATAAGAACAAGGAATACAATTGAAAGGACGTTTGGTGTACTTAAGAGACGGTTTCCTTGTTTGTCAAATGGCTTAAGAATTGCAATAGATAAATCAATACCAGTTATAGTTGCGGTCTGTGTTCTACATAACATCTGCATAGATATGAATGAAGGTATGGATAATCTAGACGTAGCTGAAGAACAAATGTTTGTCGATTTACAACAAAATAACACAGTGGGAACAGCAGTAATAAATGATATATTTAGGTAGCTTTTATTATTACATATCACATAATTGAATTATTTTGTTTCTTTATCGTGCTTATCTGTCAGAATCGTTAGTTCTAATTTCCTTTTTTTAATTGTTATTTCTTTCTCTTCTTTTTTTTAGTATTAAAATATCTCTTTCCAATTTCTCTTTTTCAAGACGCACCTTTAAAATTTCAAATTTCAAATTTTCTTTTTCGTCTTGTCTATATCTTCCTGTGATGTTTTTTTTTTAAATTTTGTTTTAGGTAGAGATTTTTGTTGAAGCGTATCCACTATTGTTGTTTCGTTTACTTCTTCTACTGATGGTGGCTATAAATCCAATCTAACGTTTTGGGATTGTATGTCGTCTGAAAAATATAAATTAAAGTTAAGCACTCAACATGAGCCAGTAATTAAAAAAATTACAAAAACGTTTTGTACTACATATGTTATATAAAAGAGTTTTCTCCGTTTTTTTTTTCATTTTAATCACCATCACTATCTACTTACAGCAAACACGTTTTAACCGGGCCCGGCGCCGCGCATACGGGTAGGGGGAAACGGCAGGTACATAGGCGTGCGAAAATTATTTAAATTTAAGAAATAATTACTTTTTTTAAATTAATTTATTATGATATTATATACAAACAATACAGACAATATAGAAGCTACTAGTCACTATCAAATCCCAAAAAATCACTCTCATCGTCACTGTCATCGTTGTTAATATTAATAATCAGAGTTTCTGTGTGCATATCTGTAACAACTTCATTCTCCAAATATTGATTCTCCAGTTTAACAACATGCTGGCACCTTTTCACCCATTCTTCCTTAACGATGGAATTGAATTCCTTTACCGCTAGTGCTTTTACGTCCTCCAATTTAAAGCTGATATTTCTTTTAGCGACGTTATTTTTGACAGTAGCCCTTATTAATTCGATTGGATTTAGATCCGGATGGTAAGGAGGTAACCTCAATACACTGTGACCTTTTTTGTGTAATAATGTATCGAATTTGAAAACTCTATGTCTTGATTTATTATTTTTTATTATCTCATATAATTGAGGTTTCAACATATAGGGGTCAAAAGAAATATTTTTCTCCACTAACCAATTAACCATGTCTGCTTTTTTGGTGTTTGAGTTTGGTGCAGGATTAGATTGTACATTGTGATAAGGGGCATTATCTGTTACAATGACCGCATTAGGGGGTAAATTGGGGATTAACATTTCTCGTAACCATTTGCCGTAATTTTCCGAATTCATTTCGTTATGGTAATCGCCACTTTTACTACCCGACTTAAATATTAACAAACAATTGGGAACAAAACCCATTTCGCCCCCCGCGTGTACTATAATTAGCCTTGGGCCCTTTGAAATGTTTTTAAATAAGCCTTTCGTGCTTTCGTCGCTCCAATTCTTGGAAGACGTGTGACCACTATGTAAATAAGTTTCGTCTAGATACACAATTGGCCTCTGCTGATCTCTGTAATATTTAATTTTCTGCAAATAAGATATTCTCAATGCCCTAATATCCATTCTTTCAATTAACAATTTCCTGTTATTTTGAGTGTTTCGCCATTTAAAGCCCATCCTCTTTAAAACTACACCTAGAGATGTATTACAGCCATCCCAATCTATATCCATTTTCAATTTTTCGCGTAAATTATTTATCGTTAGCCGCATACCTTCAGTCCGATGAAACGAATAAATTGTGTTTCTGACGTCCACCATTTTATATTCCGGCAAACTTGTAACTGAACTCGTACGTACGCGTTTTTTTGGACTTCTAAACTTACGCTCTCCTTCTTGTACGTCTGCAGAACCTTCTTGAATAATTCTACTAATTGTTCTTATGGATACACTTGTAGCTTCTGATGTACGGGTTTTAATGTCCGTTGCAGAGTCACCCACACTTTTCAAATTTAATATGTAATTGTAAACATTGAACACAATTTCACGCGCTTGGCTATGCAGAGCTTTGCCACCACCGATTGTCGACATTTTGCAAAAAAAAATCACTACGCTCGTTTCAATTTTACAGTGTTCGCGGTGCGCCACTGCAACTTGTTTTGAGGCGAAGGCGCGACCATTTTGCACGAGATTACGCTTACTGCGCACCCTCCCTCGGGCCAGGTTAAAACGTGTTTGCAGTACTTCAGTTACATCTAGCACCATGGGAATATCTTAAACAGAATATGAATGAATAATTTATACCTAGCAGTGCTGTACAATCGTAGTGGTTTGGAATATCAGATAATGCAGATGCATTCATTTCTAAAAAAAATCACTGTCACCGCACGTCTTTGCAACAGCAGTACCGCCACCAGTTTTGTATATTTCCACCTAAACATTGTTCATGCATTGTGGATATTGTTTTATTATAAAAGAAACGTGCTTTGTTGGTGTAAAAAAACTTTGTACTAAAAAAAAAAAGGAACCTTTATTGGCATCTTACTTTCTACATTTTCTCTAAATACTATACTTCCCCTCCCTATCCCTTTGTACTACTACTTACTTTTTCGTTCGCTTTGTCCTTTTTTGCCTTCTGTTTTATATTTTCATACAGCAATTTAAGGTGAGCACTGGTTCGGTTGCCTGTTTGTTGTATTGCATTATATTTATTTGCAATAATTTCCCAAGTTTCCTTTTTTAATTTTCCATTGATGTCGTCAGTTTTTTTTTATTTTCAATTACCGGCAAATACGCCTCGATTATATTGAGCAACTGATATTTCTCTACCTCAATGTAATTTCGACCCCGTTCACGTTTCTTGGTTTCTATTTTAAATATACCGACGCAATTATATCTATACTGTCAACTGTCAAAAACAAACATGAAGCTAGCCGTGAAGAAAAAGCCACAAAAACACAACTAAATTTTAAATCACACTGAATAAATCTCCAGTTAGTTAGTTAACATGAGATTTGGTTTTATAATACCGAACCATTTTTTAACTGATGATTAATAGTACATTATTATACAAGTTTAATAAGAGGGTATATTGTGGCACAAGTGGGATTGGAGCACGACTCGCGCAGCGAGGAGTGCTCCAATGTAACGAGTGCCCCACAATGCCTCTTAATACTTAAACAAGTATAATATACTATTTTTTCTACTTTGGTTTTAGTTAAGGATTTATTTCTAAAATAAAATATATACTTAAACCTAGTGAGTTTTATCTTTTAACATTTGGCAGCACTAAAAACATTTGATCCTTTCGAACGAATTTAATATTTGACATACGTATTTCTACGGCGATTTCGATAGTTAATTTTTAAACATATTAAATCAAGAATATTACTTACACACCTCCAAAAATAAGGGAGGTTGTCAAGGGTGCGATAAACAAACTATTTCCACGTAAGTTGTAACCAATTTTAGCTTATAAAATAATGCAATGCCTAAATGATAATCGAAATTTAAGGTTATGTTTACATTTGTTTCTCGTTCCTCGTGTCAGGCATCTATCGACGCTAATTAAAAATCCACACCGAATTAACACACCGACTTAAGCGGCTCTTTTTCGCCGCGAATGAAACATGCATTATACTCTCGCTGTTTCTTCCGTGATATTCGTTTTGCAAACAAAGTGATAATACATATAATAAATTACAAGCTTTCCTCTGTGTATGCTGTGTTGCCTAAACGTCGTCACCGAGAGCCAAGTGAATTCATGCGTCCGGCCATTGTCACCGAGTTTCCACATTTTCCACGCGGGTAAAAAGTGAACAATATGACGCCTTCGTTTTCTTTAACCTTAGTGGTACTGGTGGCGAACTCCCTAATATGCATATTCAGTGTGTAACGCATTGGACGGTTCCAATTATCCTATGAATTAACGGCAATATTACATTTTGATGTCGACATATGTCACTTTTAAGTGCTGCCAATCGCAACGACTAAAATGTTACCACAAATAGTTTAATAATGAGCAAAACTGTAAAATAAAAAATCTCATTATTAAACTACTTTTGATATGACAAAAGGTCGATTGTTAAACCAAAGTAGAAAAATTTACTTATGAAGTAGTTAATTGGAGATTATATTTTTGTTTATAATACCGGCTCTAAAACGATTTAAAATTTACACGGAGGACGATAAACACGGATAAACATCATCGGCCATCTTGTCGTTGAACAATGACTGTATGAAAGATGGGATAGGTTAAATTGTGATTCTGACTGTGTTGTCAACCTAGATAAAAAAAAAGTAGGGGGAGACCGGTGGTATCGTATTTGCTGTGTCCCCTGATGGCGGATAAATTCAAATTTAAAAGTGTGAGGTGGTGGTGACTTATATTGGTGTTAGGGCCGTTTTACACACACAAGAATTCTCGCAGAAATTTATTAGAGAATTTAAATAAAAGTTTCGCAAGAATTTTATAAATACAAATATTTTTTCCTGTATTACACAACAAAGAATTATTGTGGAACTTACGATCATGCGCACGCGCACTAACCAAAATAACCTATAAATTATGTTTACTTACAAACACAGAATAACGTTACAAATCAGCTGTTGATATGTCGAATACAATTTTAAAGACAAACAACTTACTGCTATCAGCAACTGCTGCTCTGATAGGTGCTCTAGCAGTGTATTACAGTAAAAAAAGAAGAATGAGACATAAGCAGAAGAAACGAGCATGTTGGATGCAAAAATGGTTAGCAAGGAGAGATGAAAATCGTGGTGTTTTAAGTATGTTAAATAATGAGTTATTATTGGAACAGCCTAGCGCATACAAAAATTATTTACGCATGGATGACAGGCAATTTGAAATTCTCTTAAATTTGATTGAGAATGACATTAAAAAACAGGACACGTTGATGCGAGGTACTATTACTGCCAAGTACAGGTATGTAAATGTAATTATTTGTTATGCACTTATTTTAAAAGATACAAAAAAACCTACATTTCTTTTTTATATGTATACTTAAAGGTTAGATATCACATTACGGTTCCTTGCAACAGGAGAATCCTTCCGATCATTAATGTACTCTACGAGAGTGCATGAGAGCACTATTTCTTTGATAATACCAGAAGTGTGTCAAGCCATTTATAATGCATTGAAAGCAACTCAATTGAAGGTATGATAATGAAAATATTTGTTTGTAGAGTACACATTACTGATTTTTAGGCGCCTGATCTTGAGCAATGGTTAAAGATTGCAAGAAATTACGAGGAAAAATGGAATATTCCACATTGTCTTGGTGCCCTAGATGGCAGGCATATAATATTTGCAGCCCCAATTTCTCCAGGGTCTTACTATTATAATTATAAAGGGACAAATAGCATCGTTCTTCTGGGCTTAGTTGATGCAAATTACAGATTTATTTATGTTAACGTTGGTGTGAATGGTCGAATTAGTGATGGAGGAGTGTGGGAGCAATGTAGTTTGTCACAAGCTCTGAAGGCAGATAAATTAGAAATTCCAGCTCCATGTGCACTACCGGGAAGATTAAGACCTGTACCATATTTCTTTATCGCAGATGATGCATTTCCGTTGTTGGATAATCTAATGAAACCCTACCCACTACGGAATGCAACACATGACGATAGAATTTTTAATTATCGGCTGTCGAGAGCTCGGCGTATGGTGGAGAGTGCATTCGGCATACTTGCTAATAGGTTTCGTGTACTCCTTAATCCTATTCATTTGTCAGTGAACAAAGCAGAAATTATTACGTTGGCATGTATTGCTTTGCACAATTTTTTGACACCGGAAACACAAAATATTAGTGCATCTGAACCTGAATGCAATGCTGATAATTTAAAACATATTGCCCGACAATGCGGCCAAAATTCTCAAAACTCTGCAAAATTAATACGAGATGATTTAAAAAACTATTTTCTCTCTGACATTGGGAATGTACCTTGGCAAGAAGATGCTATAAACCGGGGTAATTATTAAAATAAAAACAACAAAAAATTAAACCCATTCTATGATATTTTTTTTTATTGTGAATAAAATGTAATAAATCTTTATTTTCTCTGTTTTATTTAATTTAACTGTAAAGGAATATGAGCGAGGTTTTGTACTTGCTTCAAAATTCTTTATTTATTTAAATCGCAACTGGTTTAACTTATGTGCACGTGAAAAACTTGCAGAACTATAGTATAAAAACAATATACATAACAAATGTTAACTTTCAATTTCGCCCGATGATGGCATAAGCCGAAACCAGTTGTGATTTAAATTTAAAAAAATTGAATAAGTACACAACGTCACTCATTTTACATCACCTTCAAATGACACACAACGTTTAAAGAAATATGTTAAATACAATTAAGGAAAAAGTAAAAAAAGGACCCACTATCATTGTATATTCATTTATTTCGACATTTTTTTATACCTTGATTCAGTAATAACATTATTTTCTCCTCCGTTTCATCTCGTACGTCTTCATCGTCTATACGATTTAACTTACTAAGAATGTAATTTGTTAGGGCCTCATTATCATTATGGGCGGGATTTACATTTTGGCTGATGGCAGCAGATATAGTTGCCAAACTGCCACTGACCGATTCCAGAAGAATATCTTCTGACATTGAGGATGTCTTCCTCCTCCGTTTAAGTGGTGGGTTACTGGGGGTACGGGCTTGTGAGCCTGATGGAATCGGGGTTAAGCAACCATCTGCTTCTACTTCAAATTCCACACTGGTGGAACCAATCTCCTTAAATATGTAGAAACAAATTGAATACTTTGCACCAATAAATTTGATTAACATTATTAAAATTAATGAAATACGATACAATTTTGCTCTATTCGCACGATAAGTGAACTACTAACTTGATCCAGAACTATTTTTAATAAAATATAATACATTATTTTGCTTACAGTGTTGTTTAGGGTGTCGTCTTGGCCATCTTCATCTTCGTTGTCCAACTGCAACGAATTGAATTATTGTCGTGGCACACTTGTGTCTAGCACAAATTCAATTTGTGCGTAGTACCATAAAGATGGCTGGTACACCTATATAATTAAATTTAATGCATATTAATGAATATAATTTATAATTGCAAATATTTTACCTCTTCTGCCGAAATCCCACTTTTCAAAGAATTCTTCCATTTTTTCATTTCTTTAACAGCATGCTGTTTCAAGCTTATGAATTTTTGTTGGATCTCTTGAATTGTAACCTCGGGTTTTATCATGTGTAGTACACTTAAAATGCTTTCGAGGGAGGTTCGCCGAAGGTTTCTGTTTTTGTACAATTCACTCTGTACCTTATATAAATTGGGGTGTTTCTTGTACTCTTCGATCAGCACTTCCACCTCTTGCCTGGACCAATACATTTTATAACAATTACACACAAACAGAAAAACGCAGCACTGGTTTTGCAGGTTAAGGCAAGCAGCGTGGGCAATAAAACAGGCGGCGGGCGTTGACGATAGAAAACGGCGGCATTCGAACGCGTCCTAGTCTTCCAGTCAACTTAACACAGAACGCGCGCGTGTTGCTGATCAATATTCCGTAGGGCGATTGCACTACAATCGTTCCACACAAACAGACGCAACATTATGCGTAGCAGTTTACGTTTAACTTGACTGGTTGGTTGGAATTTTATTGCTGTCAAAAATTCTTTTCTACATTCTTTTGAACATGTTAAATATTTTTCTAGCGAGAATTCTCGCGAGAAAAAATTTGTAAAAATTGCTGTATTACACTCGAATAAACTTATAATATTTTTTATTCATACAATATATTATACATTTCTGCGAGAATTCTTGTGTGTGTAAAACGGCCCTTAAGCGCAGAGAGGCTGCCAATTTAACCTATTTTACAATAGTCGATTATGATATTAGCAATGACTTGAATCATCATAATATCATAATTAAATGTAGTGGTTAATGATTAATGGATAGGTGGTGTGAAGTTATAGTGGTAGCGCGAAAGTTAGTGTGGTGTGGTTTAATAAAAAGGCGTGAGATAACCCGACAATAATCAATTATAATATTGGCAATAACGTAACTATCGCAATATTATAATAAAAAGTGGTGTTTAAAGTTAATGAATAAGTTATAAATAATTCTAATTTAAAGGGGGTATTACAGCTTCGACAGCCTTTTTCTGGCGGTTTTTCAGGATTTTTTTTATGGGTAAACTAAAACACTTGGGACCTTGCGCTTTTTTGCATTTTGTTTATTTAGTTAAGTAGTACAAAACGGAATTTTTAAATTTATTTGGTCCATGTCGAACAGTCCCTAAATGGCGACCGAAGGGGACCATGTCCGGCGCCTCAGCCTGTGCGAGCGAAGCGATTTCGGCACTTTCCGCAATCTGAAACATAAAAACAAGTAGGTATTATTAATCTGCATTAAATTCTACGGAAATTGACCCACGGACGAATTTTTTTTATCGAAAAATGAGAAAATGGCAGCCGTCTGAACAAAAAGGTGGAATTTTGCCTACGTTTTTTTTTTAACTCTGAGGCGCTCAGAAAAATCCAATTTTGAATATTTTGCAACGAAAGTGGATCAATAGAAAAGTGTGGAGAACATAATACCGAAACCGCAAGTTGATTCGTTGGATACAAAAAAATAATCGTTTCGCCCATCAGGAAAAAGTGGTTTCGAGAAAAACGCGTTTGAAGTTTCAGGACAAGTTTGCACCGTGTTTTCAAATTTTACCTTCAGTCAGCGATGCCAGCTCCATACAATATGCCTTCCTCTTCCTCGTAGAAGTCCTGCTGCACGTTTTGCTCGTGTTGGCGTTGCAGGATGGCTTCTCGGGCTGGTGGAGTGAGGCGATGTTCGGCGCGACTCACGCGCTCCGCGTCGATCCGCACCTGGCACGCCTTCGCTAGAAGGCCGATGTGGATCCCCAATGCTTCCATGACTTTTAACATGGAGGTGTATCCGTCGTTGAAGATGCTGGCGGCCCGGAACGTTGAGATGGATACAGTCTTAGATCCACAACTGAGGTTCGTGTTACCACCCAAGCACCTACTCAGCAGATCTTCGTTACATAATGCCTGGTAAATTGGACGAATGACCTCCTGCACTTTATCGGTGAGCGGCGGGTTGTGCTTGAATTTCTTGAGTTGGTTAGTAGGCTTCGCCACCTGCCGCTTGCACCAACTGTCGCTGCCTGCTGGACATTTGTCATGTTGCGGGTGAGCGTCGGACGCACATTTATGCAAAAACGTCGCCCACACTACATCTTTCATCTCCTCGACAGAGTTACGATGATGTCAATTTATCCCATAGCAAATTGTTAATTCCTTTATCAAATTATCAGTCAATTTACCAGCTCCTTTTCCGCCGATGCCCTTGTTCTGCTGTTTTGCTGCGCGAAGTCTCGTACCCATCCGCTTTTGCACGTGCCCGACACATTCCTTCTTATGCACCGTCAGATAGGGATAAGGATTTGATTCCAGGAGTGCCTTGAACGTCTTCGTGTCGCCATCCTCGATGCAATACTCGTATTTCACACTATGTAATTCCTCCGATCTGCCGAACATCTCTTTAATCGCATCCACTTCTATTTTACCCGCACTTCCATGATGGTTCGCCGCACACGTCTCCTGATGTGTCTCCAGCCAGTCGTCGTGCTCAGGGGTACCCACGGAATGTTTCTTCAAATTGCACGCCTGGCAATACTGTAATGCTACTATCCCGAATGGGTGAGCTGGCCGGACTTCATGGGGTAGGTATACAGACTAAATACCACACTCTGGTTAGTACCTGTTGTCTATTCAGTTATCAGCTTAATACTAATTAAAATACATTGTCTTTCGATTGACGAAAGTGCGTTACATTCGGGTGGCGCAACTATTACCAATCCGCTTATTGCTAACACATCGATAATGTATTGAACTCTGAGTGCTGTCTCAGCTATCGGCTAAAGCAATCGCCCTAGTTAATGCAACTCGTTCGATTGCTTATTAGGCATAGTGACTTTACGTTTCTTCATCCACTACACCACCCCTCTTACTGAGCAAAGAACCATGCAAGGGCGAAAGAAAAAAAAACTTACCCTAGGTTCAATACATTATCGTACTCGTTATATAATTTTACTCTGTCCTTATGCACCAAAATGGTGCCGTTGCTTTTTTGTCACCGCACATTTGGGTCCTCGTCCTGTATGACTGTATACGGCCCAAGAAAAATGGGTTCACTTTTGTCCTTGGACGGATTTCGCACGAACACCTTATAATCTACACTGTACATAGTCTTTTTCCTATTATAAGTGCAATTAATTGCTCTACAATTTTTCGAGTGTATCAAATTTCGTTGTGCATCCCGCCATGCCACCTGTAACTAGGGTTCAATCGATACTAGATAGTATCTATTCTTATACTCATTCGAAGTATCGATTGTAAGTATCGATACCTAAGTATCAATCAAAACCGGTAAGTATCGATACTATTACTCACAAGAAGTATTGATTGAAAGTATCGATACCTCTAAAATATCGAATTAAAAGTATCGATACCTACTTGTATCGATTAAATTTTTATTGACAAATACCGGGATAATGTCAATCGTTATGAATATTTTGTTATGACGAAGCCAAATTACGTGATACAGTGTAAATATACAGTATAATAATAAACATTAATTAATTAGGTAGAATGAAGTTTGTTTCTTTTGTTTTTTCTTTTTTTAGGGTGGGAATAGAATTTATATGTGCAAAAATGATGATAAATAAAGGTTTTTTTTAATAAACATAAATTAATAAAACATTATAATGAAAATATTAACTTTTATTAAATTTTTAGCGACATGTTATTGTACTAAGGTGAAAAACAAAACAAATAAAAAATACAAAATAAATCATATAACAAATATTTATCAACAATAAATATAATTAACTTGTCACAAAAGTCAAGTAATAACTAAATATATTTAATATACAATGCTAAACTATTCAAAAAAATTCTTCCTTGGAAAGAGAACCGAGAAATAGAAGTTTTTCTAGATAATTACCAGAGAGCCTGTTTTGACTTTGGCTCATAGTAGACCCAGCCTTCGAAAAAGCCGTTCACAGGGAACTGACGATCCAACAACAAGTAAAAATGCCGTCGCCTATTTTACAGTAATGGGAAAACTGATTTCATATCCTCCCATTGCTCTAATGGCTGTGCATTTAAATGGGATACAGGCTGGTTCAAATAGGAAGAAAGCTCGTCACCTTTTTGAGTTTTCTTTCTCTTTTGTCCATGGGCTAATTCTTTATAATGTTGCCAAAAATCATACCGTAGATTTTTAAACCTGGGATCTAATAAGGTTGATAAAGCCATGTGGGTATTGTGTTCAATTTGTCCAAAACGTTTTTTTTAAATTCATTTAGAATGGATTGCTTTATTGTAGTAATTAAATTTATTTTAGTTTTAAACTTTTCAATTTGAGAGTAAACGCAACTTATCATGGGAATTATTTTGGAGACGGTTACATAATTTTCTCCCGTGATCTCTCGAGTAACAAATTCAAATGGTTTCAATATTTGTACCAATTGTCTCAGAGTATCTAGATCTTGCGCAGAAGGCATTTCAGTAGAACTACTATCCTCTATAAGAATCTCCGAACAAATTTTTACCATCTCACATCCAGAATGATTTTTTTGTACAGTTTGCTGGTATCCCCTTATTAATTTGAATTTTTTAAGTTTCAGTTTATTACACTATTTTTGAACTATTTTACAATGTTTCTTACCTTACTTATAATGCTCTTCACATTATCACACTTTAAAACGTTTTCAACTACTAAATTAACTGTATGAGCGAAACATGGTTGACGATTTTTATCACCTACCACTAATTTGACTGCTGAAACTATATTTGCGTCATTGTCAGATACTATACATTTGATTTTATCATCGGAAATATTCCACTCATCAAAGACTGCCTTTAAAATGTTAGATATATATTCCTTGGTGTGATTTTTAAATAACTCGCGAACTGCAATATTGTTATTTGCAAGTTTTGTGCCCTCAATGAAATAAATCGTTACCCCTAAAAAACTTTTTTCATTCATAGTCTCTGTTCATATATCTACCGTAATACAAACATAAAGAGCATTTTGGATACTCTTTTTATACGCATTTACTGTAACTTAGTATTTTTCGGTTAGTTTTTTTTATATAAATGGTGTTGATGGAATTTTGAAAGATGGTGCTAGTTCCGACATCAGTTTTCTGAATCCTTTGCCTTCCAGAATATTGTGATGGTTTTTATATAGGGTTCTTTAGTATTGCCTGGGAACCGTGGGTTACTCCGCGATGCTGCCAGAGAGGGGTTACTTCTTCTGTTATTGTTAGTCGAAATTACTAAATCGGATTCTTTACGTTGGTTTTTATTTCTCGTTTATAACAATTTACAGACTTAACCGAAAAACTATCGTTGTTCTTCGACCGGAGCTTAGAAGAGAAGTGTTGTTAATGTAATGTGTTCGGTCGAAGTACAAAAATCGAGGCGGGCGCACGTGATCAGAGACTCGTTTAGCTGTGGTCAAAGTATTATTTATTGATGGTCAAAGTATTATTTATTGATTGATAATTGAATGGTCTTCATGATCGGTGCGTCCGTCTCGGGTACATATAGATAATACATTTTACACTATTAGAACCTTTATAACGGTAATAAATAATGCGGATTATTACATAGCAGTAGTAAGAGTAAATATAATCATGAGTAACATAATTGGCATCCGCATGACTTCCTAAATTAAACATAGATATTAAAAATAGATTGGTGATTACAATTACTATGTAAATAATATTAATGGTTTATCTAAAACAGAAAGACATGAAAACATATAATAATAATGATAGAATAATTAAATGCATATTAAATGTATAGAACACTAATAGTAGAATAATTAAATATATATAAGAATAATAATAATGAATAAAGTGAGTGGAGTACGTTACACTCCCCCCCTTAGAGAGAAAAAAAATTATTTTATATAACTTTTTTTTTCAAAAATAAATGAAAAATCTTACTATAAAGGAACCATTAAAAATGTTATTAATCATTACGAAATCTGGCTATAATTCTTTGACTACGTCTAAGTTCTGGAGCGGCTTCGCCATTAAAAGCATTAGGTTCATTGTTTGCAATTTGGATTTGATCGGCAAGTTGGTTCAATGGTATAGCAGCAGGGGTTACATTGCGCGAAATTTTTTGTTTGTAAAACGTAGATAGTTTTTTGTAGCATTTGAATAAAAAGAAAATGAGAATCAGCAAGGATAATAGGTAAGCTAAATAGGAAGGTGAAGTCATAGAAAGTTGAGAGTCTTTCGAGATATTATCCGATAGTTTTACAATATCATCAAGTTTGTGACTAGCAGTGATCAAATTATTCTCATCGACCTGAGTTAATGGAATTGGAATCAGATGGCTGATATTTAGTTTCGGAATTTTGTCGCAACAATTGTCGACTAAAATGTTATACGAAGGCAAGGTAAATGTTAATTCACTCTCAAAGTAACTGGAGGACGAGGTTAAAGTGCTTGTACCTGTGTACGCTTTGCAGTTTGGAGCTAGGGTTAAAATTCCAGCATTACTCAATAGAATGTCGGTACTAACGGTGTTTTTACAGGTAAGGGTAACTAGTAATTCTTTGGGAAGGATAAAAAGCCATGAATTTCTTTGTTCAAGACCTTTCCAATAAGCAGAAATAAATTTGATGATTCTTGTATCACAACTTTTGGAGATTTTTGAGTTTAATAATATGTTTGATTCACAACTGGGTTGTAGTAAGTTAGATCGTAGTGGTTGATCTTGAAAGCATATATATTTTTCGGGTAACTTATGACAGTAACTTAAATCATGAAAAGAAATATAGTTCAATTTGTTTAAAGAAATTGCAATGAAATTGGAACTTGGTTGAATGAAAATGTATGACGAGTTGTCATGAGATGTAGGAAGTGGAGATAATTTATAGAATCTATAAGTTAATGGAGAAATTAGCGGGTTTGAAATTACAAAAATAATTTTGTTTTCCCGGAAATAAACTGCTAGAGAGGTTATTTGTAAAAGTTTAACAGCGTTTTCCCTAGTCAATGGAAGTGCATAAGATGTAGAGACCGGTAGATGTTGCAATGTGGAAGTGAGTTCTGTTAGGAATTGTTCCGGACTCAGTATAAAAGGGTGAAGGATGTTGGATTTAGCGAAAAGGATAGCATTAATTAATGTAGAATATTGTTGGCTTAATTCATTAGTCATTAAGGTTAACAAGGTCACGTGATCTTCGATCTCGTACTTCATTTGTAAGTGATGCAATTTTTCTGAGTTAGTTGAGGTGACGTTATACAATAATTCAAAGTTTTTATTAATTCGCTGTTCATTATGATTTAAATTGGCAATGGTTTCGTTAAAATTTGTAATTGTTGATTTAACAATTTTTGCTTGATCGTGAATAAGGTTTACTAAAGAGTGATCTTTGTTATTAATGTTGTTTATTATTGTGTTATAACGGTCGGCATCGTCTTGATCCAATGTACCGAATATAGTTTTGAAAATTGAACCACCAATGTTTAGCCAAGCCCGCTTCTGGGTGTTTCCTATTATTTGGCGGAGGTACTTGTCTTTCGCAAATAATGGGGGAATAAATTGTTTTAACATAATCAGTGTGCGATTGCAACTCGGATATGTATTAAAAACTTTACTATTCTGGCAGTAGTTTTCCGTTTTATGCAAATAATTGTCTATTAGGTTTAATTTTTCTGCAAATGCAGAGATGTCAAGGTAAGTAACGATTTTCCAGCTATCTTGGTACAAGCTCACTGGGGACAAGGTTTCGTAGTACAGTCCAGGAGATGTCCTGATGTGAGTGACATTGTATACAGGTACCGCGGCAAGGGCTGGGTTGATTAGCCTGAAACAATTGCTCTTTTTAGTCTATTATAATGTACTAAATGCTCTTTATTCTTTATTTTCAACGTATAATTAACATTTGAATTAATTTTTACAATTTCGTAGGGACCGGAATATCGGGGTGCCAGTTTCTTTGAAGTGTTTGGTTTGTTGAGGTTGTCTTCCAAATAAACTAAATCGCCAATTTGAAAACGAGAATGATTCGCTTTTTTATCGTAATAAGTTTTATTGGTAATTTTTGAATTTAAAATATGTTTTCTAGCAATATCATGAGATCGTTGGAACCGAATTTTCAATTCATCTAAATAGTCGTCATAGGTATATTTAAATTCTGGGGTTCTGGTTAGGCTTGAGGGTAGGTCAGGTTTATAACCGAACATTAATTCGAAAGGTGTGAATTTTGTGGTTGTGTGTACGCTTGTGTTGTATGCGAACATTGCAAAATCTAGAAAGTTATCCCAATCGGTTTGATCATGTACGTAATGTTTTAGGTAATCGGCCAGGGTAAGGTGGCTCCTTTCTAGGGCGCCGTTGGTTTGGGGGTGATAAGCTGTTGTAGTAATGTTTTTTATTTGAAATAATTTCGAAATTTGTTTCATAAGAGTGGAAACGAACTCGGGGCCGTTATCTGTTAAAATGTACTTTGGGATGCCGAATTTGCAAATGACATTGTTAACAAAAATCTTAGCAATGGTAAGGGCTTCGTGATTGGGGATTGCAAAAGCTAGCGAGAACTTGCTCAGGTCATCCTGAAGTGTTAGGATGAAACGGTTGCCATCTTCTGTTATAGGTAAGGGACCTACAATATCGAGGAATAGTTTTTCTAAAGGTTTACAGGATGTAGTCGTGATTTCCATTGGTGCACGGTTTTTTCGCCGTACTAATTTTTTTGTTTGACACGATTGGCACTGTTTGATATAATTATCTATATCCTTTTTCATAGTTTTCCACAGGAAATGCTGTTTTATCTTTTTATAAGTTTTATGAAATCCTGTGTGTCCTGAGCTGGGTACATCATGATTCTCTTTTAGAATTGTTGGTATTTCATGCGGGGAAGGTGTTATGATAGTATTTAGGTGGACGTGGACTGTTATATTGGATGATTTAAAAATGTAACGCAGGATAGAACGAATTTTATGCCATTCCAATTTGTCAAATGAATTTTGAATTTTGGGTACACTAAAATTTTCTATATTATTTTCTAATAAAAGGTTTCTTAAGAGGATAAAAACGTTGTAAATATCTTCGTATGTAGGTTGTTCCCAGAAATGGTCCTTATAAACAAGGTAAGCTATCAGGTTTTTGTTATGTTCAAAGGTATGAATGGCAGGTATGGATAACTCCTTCAGTTTTAATTTGTCAAAGTGATAAAAGTCCTTAGGGTAATTCTCTACTTCTTCTAAGTCGGCAGAAATTAAGATAGCTTTACCATAGCGTGACGTTGAGATATTACTTTGGTGTTCAATTATGTTATTCGCGGCAATGACTGTGGTTTCGAGTTTCCTTAGGAAATTTTGATAGGATTCTTGTTCCTGATGATTAACGGTTGGGTCGTTACCAGAAATATTTAAGGAATTGGTTTCTACTAAAGGTTCGAAATGATCGAGAAGGTGTCGTAGGTGAATTTTGTTATCACTATCTCCAAAAACAAAGAATTCGTTGATTTTTATATGTACACAAATGGAGATATTGAGGGTAGAGGCTGCGACTTTAATTATATCATCTGTTGCCCATGCATTCGGAGTAGCGAGGTCGGCTTTTGCTTCATTTGGAGACAGACATGTCTCTAGGTATTTAGAAGTAAGGAGCAGCGTTTTTAGGTTTTCTATGCTATCAAGATGGGGTAGTAGTTTAATGAGAGAATGGTAGAAACAATTACCATCGGGTGGTACCGGTACGGTGACCATTGTTAAATGAGGTTCGATACAAAAGGAAGAAAAACGGTAGTTACCTGAATTGGGTAAAGTGGAAAATATTTTTAAAACATTTTGTTTCGGTTGGGCTCGGTTTATTACGATAGGACATTCCGAGTTTAAGTTTTCTGATTTGTTTAACGAAATTTTAGTATCAGGAACCACAGATGTCAGATTGTCGCCTGGATTATCAGAGTCTTTAAACGACAAGTTATTTGAGGGTTCTGTGACAAAGATAAATATTTTTATTCTAAAATTACCTTGAAAAATATACTTGATCATTGGTAGTACAATACTGTAATCTAAAAGATCTAAACCGCAGCCTAGTCGCGGCATAGCAAGTTTATAAATTTTATTGTCTTCGCAAAATAGTTTTAGGTTCATCAAAGATCTAAAAAGGTCATAATAAGTGGGTTTATCGAAAAAATATTGTTTAGTTACTAAATAGAATACATATCTTAGGTGAAATTTCAAATAAGCAAACGAATGCAACTGTGCGTTCTGTGCTCTAAGGTCAGTCAATTTTGAGAATCTCTTACGAAATTCTAAGGCCAATCCAGCTCCTAACTTTAGATCTTGGCTGACAAGGGATAGGAATTTTAATATGATTATTATTTTGACTTGTGTTATAATCAATGTTAGTTTTATCGTCCTTCGAATGATCCGAATTACCTGATGATTGACTTAAAACCTTATGTATATTATCATTGATTTCGTTATTATTGCTACAGTTTTGAGCGATTTTGCTAGTTTTGTTAGGAGAATTTAGAAATTCAGAATTTTTATTACAAATAGGAATTTTAAGATGATTATTGCCATTATTTAGATCAAAATCAGGAACAGAACTATCATTACTCGAATGATCCGAGTCATTTAATGAAGTTAAGGATCTCTGGATAACATACAGAGGTAGGTAATTGTTCCCAATAAAAAGTTTTTTCTCTTGATAACAGATTTTGCTATTTACCTTGAGTAAGAAATCGTTACCAAGAATACCATCTTGTTTTATAGGGAATGAATCGGGAACTACATGAAAAATGTGAGAGATAACCTGATCGTTAATGATAACATTAAATGTACAATAACATTTTGTTTTATATGGTTCATTGGAATTATTTATACCTCGTAAGGTAATAAGATTGTCAAGGTGACAAGGTACGTGACGTTTCAACTTCGATAATTTTATTAACGAAACTTCTGAACCTGTGTCTAATAAAAATGAAGGGTCATTAATTAATTCGGGAATAGTTAATATAGTATAGGTTGATGCAGCTAATAAATTCAACGTATAAATTCGGCTTGTACTGTTGTCGACGACCGGGGTGTTGCCTCCGCCTCGGTCGATAACGAGTTTAAAGAAGCTTGTTGTTTGGACATTTGATAAGAAGTGTTTGGGGTGTTTGATCGATTAAATTGATCTGGAGAATTAACATAGCGTGAATTTTGCGGTTTATTATGATAATTTTGGAAGTTATTTCTGTTGTTTTGAGAAGGTGAGTTGTAATTTCGTGTGTTTTGGTCGTGGAAATCTGGGCGGTTTTGATTAAACCTCGGAATATTCGAATTTGAAAAATTACGATTAGAATTATGTTGGTTAGTCACATTGTTTGGGAATTGGGAATTTCTATTAGAATAATTTTGTAGCGAATCTTGATATTGTTTTTTTCGACATTCGTTTATAGAGTGTCCTCCCTTTTTGCAATAATGACACTGTATATTAAAATTAATAGGTCGTGACTTGTGGGTTTCAGGGTAATTTTGATTTGGTACATGATTTAAAGAATTGAATCTGCAATTTGATGTGACATGGGAGTTTTTGTTACAAATGTGACAAAATTTTGTTGAATTAATAAGATCAGGTGTAAGTTTTGTGTTAATATATTCCTCATTAGTTGCATAGCTAATTGCTTCTTCTAAAGTGGTGGGTTTCATCGCTCTTACCAAGAAATTTAACTGACCTTTTAGACCAGTAAGAAAAACACTAAGAACTTGTGCATTAACCATTTGAAGTTGCGCTTCACGCGCCTCTTGAGTTAAAGTTCTGGGTAGAGTGAGTATTAAATTTTGACGACATTTTTCAACACGTAATCCGAAATCAGAAACGATTTCGCTAGGTTTTTGAATACATAAATTTAAATCTGCTAAAACGGCACTGTAACTTCGTTTTATTGAAAAATTATCACGTAAAAATGTTTTTAAATCATCCCACGTGTCAATTTGTCTACTCCTAGTACAGCGGCCAGCGTCGCCAATTATTTTATTTTTTATAGCAATTAATAACTGTGGTTTTTGAGCGTCGGGAACTAACTGGATTGCGTCACTACATTGATTTATAAAATCTTCTAAATTATTATGAGGTGATAATTTAGAGTTGTCAAACCTGGTGTCAATTAGGATATTAAATGCAAAATTTAACATAGTCAGATCATTGTTTGCCATTGTAACGATAAAAAGTAATAATAAAAGTGAGAGAAAAAAAAAAAATATATATATAGAAAGTAATTAAATGGTTGGTTCCGTAATAGTAAGAAAATTCGACTTACAAAAAAAATATATATAATGGTGACATCATGCGTCTCTAGTTGTCGGTTTCGGCTAGTGGACTCGATCCTCTCGGACTCGACTTCGATGAGGCGTCTCGGTTCTCTCCTCAGTACCTGCACGTCTCCTCCAGGTGGTCTATTCCGGCTGGTGGACTCGTTCCTCTCGGACTCGACTTCGATGTGGGGTCTCGGTTCTCTCCTCAGTACTTGCACGTCTCCTCCAGGTGGTCTATTCCGGCTGGTGGACTCGTTCCTCTCGGACTCGACTTCGATGTGGGGTCTCGGTTCTCTCCTCAGTACCTGCACGTCTCCTCCAGGTGGTCTATTCCGGCTGGTGGCTTGGTCCTCTCGAACTCGTCTCTGACGGCGGTGTACATACACAGATTTCAATTTCCAGACAATCCTACCGTCGACTGCGCCAATTTTGTGATGATTTTATATAGGGTTCTTTAGTATTGCCTGGGAACCGTGGGTTACTCCGCGATGCTGCCAGAGAGGGGTTACTTCTTCTGTTATTGTTAGTCGAAATTACTAAATCGGATTCTTTACGTTGGTTTTTATTTCTCGTTTATAACAATTTACAGACTTAACCGAAAAACTATCGTTGTTCTTCGACCGGAGCTTAGAAGAGAAGTGTTGTTAATGTAATGTGTTCGGTCGAAGTACAAAAATCGAGGCGGGCGCACGTGATCAGAGACTCGTTTAGCTGTGGTCAAAGTATTATTTATTGATGGTCAAAGTATTATTTATTGATTGATAATTGAATGGTCTTCATGATCGGTGCGTCCGTCTCGGGTACATATAGATAATACATTTTACACTATTAGAACCTTTATAACGGTAATAAATAATGCGGATTATTACATAGCAGTAGTAAGAGTAAATATAATCATGAGTAACATAATTGGCATCCGCATGACTTCCTAAATTAAACATAGATATTAAAAATAGATTGGTGATTACAATTACTATGTAAATAATATTAATGGTTTATCTAAAACAGAAAGACATGAAAACATATAATAATAATGATAGAATAATTAAATGCATATTAAATGTATAGAACACTAATAGTAGAATAATTAAATATATATAAGAATAATAATAATGAATAAAGTGAGTGGAGTACGTTACAATATGAAATGGACGCATGTCCTTACTAATGAAGTAGAGAAGGCACGATATAATTACATTGTGTTTAGATCCACCCACTATAATAAAAATATATACGTATAATTTATTTCATATTTAAAAAAGTTATTATGTACTTTTCTGTAATGAAATTTTTTCAAAGGCTTCCAAAATTGACTGTTGGGTTTGACTTGCACTGGCAGGCGAAGACATACTAGAGGTCGATGGTTGGTTTAACTCTATTACTACTGAGTCGCATTCTATTGGGCTAGACATAATTTAACATACGTTAGAAAAAATAATGGGCCCTATTCTGTTTTTATCACGGTGATAACTTTACGCCGTGAAAATTTATCACATCGTTTTCGATCGAGCGGCAAATTGGTATTCCGTTTCTAACGTGATAAAGTAAGTGTGACAACACTGTAAAATCGAAGCAAGTGAACTAATAACGGCATGTTTTCGCCATTTTTCAAATTTGCGCGGGAAAATCAGTACAGAGTGCACTTGAAGCGAACTGTAATTAAGTTAATTTTGAAGAATTATGGAATTGAAAACTACTAATCACCATCTAATATTGGTGTGTTGATTCGAAACACTCACAAATTTGTTGTTTTTAAAACAAATATTCTAAATTCACATTTCGGCGTCTCAAATGGATTGCTAAATTCCGTAAATGTCGTTAAAATTGCAGCAAATAATAATTTTCAGCTGCTGCTTCTTGTTCCCGCAGCAATAATAAAGCGAAATAAAGACCATATTCACAATTTTATGGTTAACACACACTTATCACCTGCTCCGAACTCGCTGATAAAACTGAACCTTACTTTTCAACTGACGTCATTCGAAACTCGATCGGTGATAGAAACAGAATCGGAAACTTGCGTGAAGTGAAAAGTTTTCGATGACAATCGAAAACTTTTCGAAAGTGATAAAAACAGAATAAGGCCCATTGTTAAGGTATGAAGGGATACTCGCGCAATATATTTTATATTAAAAAAAATCATGGGCAATAAAATAATGCTACGGTTAAACACAAATCTCTTTTATTTTTTTAGATAGTTAAATAAACAAGAATGTAATGCAGAATTAAGCCTTATATAATAGCGTTTTTAGTTTATATTAGAAAATGAGTTGCCTACTAGTAATTTTTATTATTAAAGATTAAGAAAAGGGAAAGAAAAAGTTTTCATAATTTTACGATCAACAAAATGAAATAATTGCAATTTTGATACTTTTTTGCGTCGGTTTTTTGAATTACCATTACGTCGGCGTTCCGGTCGGATCAATGAACTCGTTAATTATACCAAAACAACAAGTGGCAAGACATTTATTCTAAATCGCGTTCTTTCTTCCCTTTTTTTCAAAAAATGATTTTTATGCGTGCCTCCCAATGCTCATTAAAAGTTACAAGCTTTGTTTTCAGAAAACTAAAAATGCTGTTAACTAAGGCATTTCATTCGCCTATTAATCATTATATCTGTAATATTTTTCATATTCAAAAAAACATAAGGAAAAACGGATAAGAAGTAAATCGTTCATAAATTCTGCCACGTCAGGTAAAGCATAACTTTCTTGACCTTTCTGTAATTATCTATTAATAGATATTTACGGGACCAGCTTTGTAAATTCATTTTCAGTAACAATTAATTGCAAAGCGTGTCTTGTATAAAGTTTTATTTTCACCTTTCTAGCTTTTTTTAAAATAAATAATAAACAAACAAAAAAAGGACACTATGATTTAGGCGATTGTATTATGGAGTAAGTAGGTCTTTCGTTAATAGGTGACGCGATTGTGATCGCGATTAATTGTTGATGTAGTACTCGTGAAATGCGATAGTGGCTATTGTGGCGCTACGCGCTGTTCGCTAGATTTGATTTGACATAAGTTTTGTGAAATTATGGCTGAAGCTTATGTAAGTATACAAGCACTTGCGGATGCTGCAAGTGCGTAAATATTAGCGATAGTTTCGAAAAAGTAATGTGAAGTTTGTCAATATATCAATATAACCAACAAATTCCGATGACATGTTGGCAGTCATATTTACAACATTAAAAAATAAACATTAATGAGAGAGATGGCGGTTTAACAGGTCTGCAACCAATGTGAATAAACAAGAAAGAGAGAGATCGTTGACTTAAGAGTCCTGCTTCAATTTATTACAGGTCTCATACTTATAAAGACGAATTTACACTGTAACCAAAAGTGCATGTAATGTATCATTTACATGGACGGTGGAAATAAATATACTTACTCGGTTTCTCACTTGTTAGATTTTTCTTTATCCTTGACATCAGCAGCCGAGAAGCTGATACAGTGTCCAGCTAAATGCTTATGCAAATTGCTGGTATTCCCACTATACTTAATTAACTTCAAACACTTTTTGCACGTGGCTGTCTTTTGATCAATTTTCGTTTGGCCATCGGACGAGGCATAATTTAAAAAGATTTTCTACACCGACGAAACACCACGAACAACACACTTTAGGAAAAGGCAGCAAATTTGAAACAGTTAGTACTAACGAAACTGACTTCAAAGAGTAAAAATGATAAGTAAAACTGCCCTATCTCACTTAGTTTCAACGGAGAATGCAGCTACGTGTAGGACGCGGTGATCAAATTCAGAGCGGCGGGGGGGGATTGCCTGCCGCCGCCGTGCGTTGCGCTGCGTAAAATCGGCCGCGTGAACCATAACTCCAATAAATGTCAGCAGTTTTTTTTCTCACATTAATTCCATTCGATACACGTACTTTTGATACGATACAAGTAATTTTCATTCGATACCTATTTGGTATCGAAAAATTACTTGGTATCGAATAAAATGTAACTGCGATACCTACTTGGTATCGAATAAAAAGTATCGATGCCAAAAGTACTCAGTTTCAAGCAAAAGTATCGATACTTTACTTGTATTTACTTATCGATTGAACGCTACCTGTAACCGATACTTTAGTTCGTTTGGATAATCATCAAATGCATACATGGGTTCTAATTTCTCTGTTATATTTGAGGGTATATTATTTAATTTACCGAAAACGAGTTCATGTGGCGTATATCTAGTTGCTGTATGAACTGTATTATTATAAGAAAAAGCCCAAAAAGGTACCCAAGAACCCCAATCTCCAGAATTTTGGGAGGTGTAAATTCTAAGATTTGCCGCTAGATGCTTATGAGTATTTTCTAATGCTCCCAGTGTCTCATGATGATATGCAGTTGAATTTAAATGTTTAACGTTCAACAGGTTACATGATTCTTTAAATACGTTGGCCATGAACTCAGTACCTTTATCGGTAACTACAAAAGGAGGTATGCCAAACCTAAGAATGAAATTCTCCACAAATGCTTTTGCTACTGTATTTGCTTCTTTGTTTTCAATTGGATAACATTCGACAAATTTACTAAGCTCGCACTGTATTGTCAAAATATATCTATTTTCCTTATGTCAGGATTCAAAGGACCTACCAGATCAAGAAAAACTTTGTGGAAAGCTTCCGATGCAGTGGTAGTTATTGTAAGTGGTTGTTTTTTTTTATATTCGCATATTTATAGCGCTGACACGAGTCGCAACGCCTAATAAAATTTTCAACGTCCTTTCTCAACCCATGCCAACAGTAGGACCTTGAAATGTTGTCAAAAGTTCGTTTTATACCTGCGTGTCCTCCCGTTGGAAGCATATGGTAGTCATTAATAATCAACGTGCGAGTTGCTTTATCATCAATTTTAATTTTGTTTTTAATAATATAGATAGATATGCCATTAGCTTTAAAAATATTTGACTGTTGGAATATTCCTTCAATACATCTTCTACTTTTATCATTCTTTAATATTGTTAATTTAGTAATTGTATTATTTGCGCAAATATTAACAAGTTCTCTCAACGTTTTACCTAAGTTTACCGCCGATCGAGTAGCTCGTTCATTAATAAAAATTACATTCATTTCGGCATCATAAGAAACAGTCAAATTCCCTAACCTACGTGCAGTTTGCACCTTTTGCTCATCTATGATTCTAATTTCAGTACAATCAATTGGAGGTTTTAAGAGTTCGGCCATACCAGGGTGATCAGTCCTGGGATTTACCTTTTCCTTAATTGACGATTCATTAGTAGCTTTTCTGGTTTGAGTTCTCGTTGTAATATTTACTTGCTAGTTTTTTGGTAAGTCTACTCGACGGATTAGCCATACCAAATAAATAAACTAGAGGCCTATGGTCCGTAAATATTTCAAATTTTCTGCCAAAAAGATAAGGTCTAAATTTAGTAACTGCCCACACTATAGCGAGCAGCTCTTTCTCAATTGTACAATAATTTTTCTCTCCTGGTGCTAACGTTCTACTGGCGTAGGCGACGGGTTTTTAAAATAAACGTATTTTCTTTTGAGAAGTCGGGATATTGTAATATGGGTGCAATCAGTAATGCATGTTTGAAAGTATCAAATGAATGTTGACATTCTTTAGACCAAATGAATTCTACCCCTTTTTTGACAAATTGTGTAACGAGCCCGCTATTTCTGCAAAATTTGTAATAAACTTCCGGTAATAATTTGCGAAAGTAGCGAATCGTTTAGCTCAGAGGTGTCCAAACTACGGCCCGCGGGCCAAACCCGGCCCGGCAGGCGATTTTATCCGGCCCGCCAAGGATTTTGAAAAATTTCGTAAAATATAAATGTAGCGTGGTGCGTCGGTATTAGATCTCGCGCAGATGAAGAGCGCATTCGGTTAGAATGAGCACGGTATCACGCTCGAAAAAGTACAGTCTGGTATTCAAGTTTTTTCTGTATTCTGCGATACGACTCGGCCGCTCGACTACATGCATGATTTGAACTCTGACTGTACGTAGGCGGCGCGGAGCGGCAGACTGCACTCAACTGCAAAGCTACGAGATTGTCCACGACAAACCAAAAATTCGTCGGCCGCGGAGATTATTTACATTCTTTACTGTTGATATATTGTAAATTGGTATGTTTAGATTTATATTTAATATATTATAACTTAATTATTATGTTAATATTATTTTTTAAAGTAGAACATGGAAACCAAAAGAAGAAAAGTAGATGACGAGTGCCGCGTTTTTAAAGAAGAATGGGGATTCAAATATTTCTTTGTGCAATCGCAGTCAAAGAATGGCAAAGCTATATGTATAATTTGCAATGACACTGTTGCTGTAATGAAGGAATACAATTTACGTCGACATTATGAAACAAAACATGCTTCAGCTTACTCACAATTTAAGGACAAGCAGCGTACTGAAAAATTTGAAAAAATTAGTCGTAGTTTGTCTTCTCAGCAAAATTTATTTAGGAAGGCAAACTCGGAAAATTAATCATTGAGTTTAGTTAGCATGAAAGTTGCTTATTTGTTGGCGAAAAAAGGGAAACCCTTTATGGATGGAAACATCGTTAAAGAGTGTATGATGGAAGCTGTTGGGGTATTATGTCCGGAACGATAAGTCTTTCCCGCAATACTGTTGCTCGTCGAATTGACGATATTGGCAATAATATACTCCACCAGATTTCTGGGAAAGCACTGCGTTTCAGTCACTATTCTATCGCGATGGATGAATCGACCGACGTTAGTGACACCTCACAACTTTTAGTATTTGTTCGTGGAGTTGACGACGATCTTAATGTCACCCAAGAATTAGCATCGGTTAACAGCATGCATGGCACTACAACTGGAGCAGATATTTTTAAGGAACTACAACAGACGTTGACCAAATATAACTTGGACTGGAATCTACTCCAAGGTGTGACAATTGACGGAGGAAGAAACATGTCTGGTGCAAATATTGGGGTGGTTGGGCTAATAAGAAAAGCTTGTGAAAGCGCAGGAGCAACAGTACCAATTGTTCTGCACTGTATCATCCACCAACAAGCCCTATGTGTAAAACATGTCGACATGAGCTGCGTTTTGAAACCAGTTGTTTCTGTCGTAAACTTTATTCGATCACGTGCACTCAATCATCGCCAATTTCGATCTTTCCTCGAAGAAATTGAATCTGAGTCTGTTGACTTGTCGTATTATACAGCAGTTCGATGGCTTAGCTGTGGAAAGGTGTTATTGCAGTTCTTCAAGCTCAGAAACGAAATTAAAATTTTTCTTGCGGAAAAGAATCACCCTGAACCGCTTTTATCGGATGCAGAGTGGCTCTGGAAGTTGGCAATTTTTGCAGATGTCGTGACACACGTAAACAACTTAATTTGTGATTTATTCGAGCAAATCAAAGCATTCAGAGCCAAGCTGATATTGCTCAAAAGTCATATGAATGAATGTAATTTTTCCCATTTCACGTGCTGTGAAAAATTTAGTACAGAAACTGACGAAAGATTTCCCACCATATTTGCAGTAAAAGTAATCGCAGATTTAAAACTAGAATTTCAAAAGCGTTTTTCTGATCTTGACATAAATTCAAGGGAAATTCGGCTGTTTCAAAATCCATATGACTGCAATGTTTCCGATTTGAATCCCAACTTTGAAGAAACTCTCCAGGAAAAAACCCAGTTCTACCATTCCCATTAAAAATTGCATGAAATAATTTTATAATAATATAATTTAGACATGTTTGTTTAGTATTGTTATATCTGTAATTTACTATAAAAAATAAAATTCAATGCTGCTTTACTTGTAATAAGGTTTTTTAATTCACATATTTACAATGCTTGGGCCCCCGCTAATGAATTTAAATACCAAACTGCCCCTCGCAGCAAAAAGTTTGGACGCCTCTGGTTTAGCTTCATCAGCATTTACCGGCTTAGGATACTGCTGCACCACTCTTAGTTTTTCAGGATCAGGTGATACCCCCTGTGACGATATTGAATGACCTAAATATAGAATTTCTTTTTTTAGAAAATTACATTTCCTAGGATTTAGTTTTAAATTAACTTTTCGCAATCTTTCAAATACCTTAATTACATTTCTATTGTGACTTTGTAAATTGTTACCAAAAACTATTAGATCATCGAGATAAACAAAACAATTCTCATAATTTAGACCAGACATTGCAACAGTCATGGCCCTAGAAAAGGCATTTGAACTTATTTTTAGCCCCATTGGCAACCTAGTCATTTGAAACTGACCTCGGCCTGTGGTGAATGCGGTGCACGGCCTGTCTGCTTCTTCCAATTCTACCTGGTAGTAGCCTTGGTATAAATCTAAATGCGTAAAATATATCGCTCCTGAAAGTGCATCTAAAATATCTTCTATACAAGGTAACGGAAATTTATCATCCATAATTCGTTTATTCAGCTGTCTGTAATCAATCACAATTCTCCATCTTTTATCTCCATTTGCATCTCTCTTTTTGGGAACTATTAAGAGAGGTGCCGACCATGCAGAACTAGCTGGTTCGATTACTCGTTCTTTTAACATGGTGTCAATTTGTCGATGTATTTCGGTTTGGTGTATTTGAGGGAGACGGTATGGTTTAATATATGCTGGTACCGCGTTATCTTGTAATGTAATACTTTGCTTGAAGACGTTGGTGACCGTGAACGGATCGTTTGGTAAATAAAATATATCTGCATATTTTGCACAAACCTTGTGAATTGCATCTCTTTCTTCTGCATTTAGTGATCCTATGTTGATGTCTTCAAATAATCTGTCAACTCTATCAGGTGTCGTTGCAACTGGTTCAAAAGTACATACATCATATCTACTTAAATTGTCAACTTTTGGTTTAAAATTCCTTAACCTTACTTCTGACTCTGTTACATTCAATAATTTAATTGGAATTCACTTATCTTTATTAGGTTTGGTTACCGTACCCGAGGTGTAAACACCCTCGCAAATTTCTTGTGAACACGTGATACAATCCCCTCTAATATCTGATTTAAAGTACTTAATAATTTCGCACCTTGGTGGAATCACCGTAAATATATTGTTATACGATTGTAATGGAATCGCATCTGGTACATTTCCCGTCAACAATTGTACCGTAAAATTCCTATAATCTATTTTAGCACCATATTTGATAAGAAAATCCGAACCTAATATCCCATCCATTCGTTCATCACATCCACTCACCACATGAAAACTATGACTGACTATTTCAGATTTTACATCCGAAAATCGAAACGCTAAGCTCGCTACCCCCAACGCTAAGCTCGCTACCCCCAACGCTACAGTTTTACCTGCACACCCTTTGATTTCTATTCGTCTAGCACTATCTATTATTTTATTTTCTAACCAATCATTCTTGAAAATAACACTAACTGATGCCCCTGTATCGATTAAAACCAATAATTCCTTCATTTCATATTCCACTCTCACAAAACTCAACCCATTTATATCTAAAACCATTTCATTATTGTTTACATTAATTGTTGGCATGAAAAAAATTCTGCAACTCGTTGTTTCCTAATGAATTGCCATCATCGCGAGGTATTTGCTGCGTAGCATTTTCCTGCGGTGACTCACTGCCCTCATTCACACAATTGACTCTTTCAGGTGTCATACCGTATCTAGCATTATTATTGTGTCGACCTTGTCTCGTAAAATTCCTGAAATTCTTTCCACCACGGCTTGAATTATTATGATAACCCCGATAGAAACCTCGACCACGCATGTTATTATGGCTGTTATTATGACTGTTATTATTTTTGAGTCTACTCCTATTAATTGCGCGACCTCGAGCATAGAAAATTTGCTGATTATTATTACTTTGACTAATTTTTTCCTCATCAGCAGCAGCGTTTATCGCATCTTTTAATTTTGAATAGTTGCGTCCTTTTATAATTACCTTAATTTCATTATCGCGTAAACCATTGGCAAATGCTTGCAATGCAATGTTCTCATTGGCTCCTGTCAACGCTCTCATGGCTTCTTCATTCTCAATTTCGCTTGACTGAGATAAAGCTAATTTTTCCATGAGCTCCTCTATAGTAGCTCCGTATGCTTGTACCGATTTATCACGTTGTTTTATCATGTTAATCTGTGAAAACAGTGAAGCAACCGATTGTATGGGGAGCAATTTTTTTTTTAAATCATTTACTAGATCTGCATTTGAGTTGTATGTTTTTTGCAACCGCGATTTTGCGAACGTGGATAATTTCATTTTTAACACGAAATTTGTTAACAATAGCTTACCAGGTGCATCCAAGATACTATCATAAAATTCGATACCATCGAGAAGTTGTAGAGTTACATCATCCTTACCGTTGATTTGCGGTAACATAGCCGCAGCTGTTTTAATATCAAATTTTTCTGCCATTTTGTCTAACCTATACGTGTTACTATCTAACTTATTACTGTAGCCTAAATCGGATGTATTGGCCGATTGCAACCCTCTAATGTGTTCTAACCTACCTGACAATATAGCCTTAAGCTCTGATGCAATTCCATCAATTTTGTCTATAAGCGCCTTAACATTTCCTATATCACTATTTCCCCACTCTATTATCTCCTTACTTTCTAAAAGTACCCCTTTTTGAATGTTTAAATCTCCTACAATGTTTTCTAACCTATCTAGCTTGTTTCTTGTTTTTTCCAAATCTAAACGCCTATCTTGCGGGTCTCTGTTTACGTTACTTAGAAACCTATTCAATTCAGTATACACTTTCTGAAAATACACTAAACTACTTCTCATTACTATAATTTAGATTATCCCGCTTTTATTCCGATAACATAACAATTAGTATAACTAGTTCATCGCGCTACCTGTGATTGTTGACTGGACGGAATCCGCTGACCTGCTGTTTGTTTCGCGTTCGTTGTCCTACTTTCCTGCGTCTTGTAGATTCGCCATCGAGATGCGGACGGCTTCATCGCGGGCTGCACGGCGGACAGTTTTCTTCAGGCCCCTTTTGTAGTGGCAGAACAGGAATACAGCACCAACTCCCAGCAGTAACACAAATGCGCTGACGCCCATAATCTCATAGTGCGACACGAATTTACTTGCCCTCCAGCCGACTGGGCAATGATGATCTCTTCTTTCTCCTTACTCTGGTTTTTCCCCATTTTGAACTCCAAATTTCTTGTCAGATCCAATAACTTACTGCGCATTTCTAAAATTCGATCTCTATCCTGGAATATCCTGGAATCTTCTGATCGGCAGGATCGCCATGTAATGCTACTATCCCGAATGGGTGAGCGAGCCGGACTTTATCTGGTAGGTATACAGACTAAACACCACACTCTGCTTAGTACATGTTGTCTATTCAGTTATCAGCTTAATACTAATTAAAATACATTGTCTTTCGATTGACGAAAGTGCGTTACATTCGGATGGCGCAACTATTACCAATCCGCTTATTGCTAACACATCGATAATGTATTGAACTCTGAGTGCTGTCTCAGCTATCGGCTGAAGCAATCGCCCTAGTTAATGCAACTCGTTCGATTGCTTATTAGGCATAGTGACTTTACGTTTCTTCATCCACTACAATACGACGATTTTACAACGACATCAAGAATTTTCTTCGAGTACGTACCAATCAGCGAGCATATGCCATAGAGAGACGAGAATCCGCGCTTCTTCCAGGAGCCGTCGCCTGACACCGATAGATGAGTTGGTTCGTTTCCATGTTGTCGGTTCTTCGTAATCTCTTCTTCAACTGCTTTCTTGAAAACACAGTCCACAACTGCTTTCGAGACGGTCCACACATTTTCTAGGAAAGCGCGGTATGTCGCATTGCCGAATCCAGTAGACAGGTCCATCATCCCGCAGAACAAGTTGATTCCCCGTTGTCCTACTCCGAGAAGCCGCATGACAAACACGAGACGACGATTCACTTCGTACGCTTTGTTGATTTGTGCAAAAGATGGTACGGAATGCGAATTTGGGGGGCACTTGCGATTCATCGTCAGTTTGAACCCCAGGCCTTGCTCTGCACCACGGTAGAAAGTGACATCACAGATTTTGCACTTTACGTGTGTCGACAGAAAGTTGAACACCATCTATAACTCAGTCGGGTTTCAGGGATGGTTACAGCTGTGAAACCGCCCTAGTCAATATAACGGATGATATACTGTCAGCATCTGATAAAGGTGAAGTATCAATTTTAATCCTACTAGATTATAGCAAGGCGTTCGATACTGTTACCTATGATATATTAGATAATATTTTCAGCTATATTGGTCTGGATGAGTCAGCGAGGAAGCTGTTAAGCAGTTATCTACGTGGTCGAAGACAATGTGTTGAAATTGACAATGACAGGTCAACTTTTGCTAATATTCAACGAGGTGTCCCTCAGGGTTCGGTCCTCGGACCACTCTTATTTTCCATATATACCTGTACAATAATAAAACAAATACAACATTGTAAATGTCATATGTATGCTGACGATAGTCAACTGTACCTTTCCTTTTTGCCCCACTCTTTCAATGAAGCAGTATCGTGGGTTAATTCTGATTTGCAAAGAATCTATAACTTTTCTTGTTCTTTGAACTTGGTGCTTAACCCCTTAAAATCTATGTTTCTGCTATTTGGCAACAATAAAATATGTAATGATCTACGAAACAAGTTAAATATTGTAATTAATGGTACACCTATTCCGTATTCAGAGAGTGCTAAGAATCTAGGTGTTATCGTTGATAATTCCTTTAGATACAAAAAGCAAATTAATAAGTATATCCAAACTTCTTACTGTAATCTAAAAAAACTGTACCCACATCGACTTAGTCTGCCAATCAAGTCAAAAATATCATTGTGCAATGCATACGTTTTGTCTCATTTCTCTTATTGTTCAACTCTCTATAGTCCTGCCATTGATAAAATAACTTCAAATCGCATACAAAATGTACAAAATTCTTGTCTACGATTTATATATGGGATTCGAAAATATAACAAAATATCTCATAAGCTAAAAGATGCGAGTTGGGCCAACATGCTAACCAGAAGGTTGACTCGTGCAGCCACTTTCTATCACAAAGTGATTTTATTGAAAAAACCGCCGTATCTGTATAATAGACTTAAATTTCGTGAGGATGTTCATACACTAAATACAAGATTTAAAGGTCGACTATCACCCCCTGCACACCGCACTTCACTTTTTGAGCGTTCTTTCTCATATCAAATTTATAAAGTCTACAATGCTATTCCTCATCATTTTAAGGTACTAACAATCAGTAACTTTAGACGTCGGTATAGGTATTTCAAAATGTCACTGGCTATTTAACATCATTGATGATAACATTATTAATAATAATATTAATTTTGAACACAATTACAAGTAAATTCAATTAGTATGCAATATTAAACTTGTTTACTTAATTTCTGTATTTTTGTATTTTCGTTTCTTGATACATTTAATTTTTCGCTCTTATTACATTGTATTTTATTTGATCATACTACCGTGGACAAAAAAAATGACACCCCTAATTTTATTAATGTAAATATGACTTCTCATTTGACAAACTGGCAAATGTCAATCTTGTCAGATATGTGTTAATCATATAGATATATGAATATAAATTGAATATGCCATACTTTAAGTAACACACAGAAAGCATAAATTGCTATGCAGGTCAAATGTGGCAAATATATCAATGATGTAGCAGCTGAATTGAATGTAAGTAGACGTACAGTGCAAAAAAAATTAAAAAATGTGGAGGAATGAAAGGCGATTAGAGCAGATTAGAGCAGGTTTGGGCCGCCAAAAAGTTTCAAATAATGAAGAAGATGATGCTGTTATAAACTATTTAATAGAAAATCTGTTTGAAAATGCTACAAATGACGTATTCATTACAAATTTTCCTGGAAGTTCCCGAACAGCTTGCAGACGTCTAAAGTTAAGTGCGTTATCTTGTCATGCCGCAGCCAGAAAACCTCTATTGACTCAAATTAATAAGGACAGCAGAATTGGTTTTGCACTGGAATATCTTCTGAGGCAAGAAGACTTTTGGAGTAAAGTGATATTTTCAGATAAAAAACGTTTCAATCATCCTATAATGGAAGAACGAAAGTATATCCGCCACGAAATGCACGATTCGAAGAATTCTATCTCCACAAACTTATTAAGCTAATTATTACTGTCACTGTCAAATATTAAGGTTACATAAGTCAAATTCACAACACTAAAAAATAAGAAATAATAGACACATGACAAATTAGGGGTGACATTTTTTTTGTCCACGGTAGTATGTATGTGTGTGTGTATGTGTGTGTATATGTATATATGTATATGTATATTTATATATATATGTATATATATATATATATATGTATATGTATGGCACTTTTTTAGTTATTAGTTTTTATTAGTATTAGTTTTTAGTTTTAGTTTAGTATACTTTATTATTATTTAGTTTTTTTCTTGTTATATTTATAAGGTTTAGATGGAAGAACAGTTGGGTATTTCCCCCAAAACTGAATCTCGCCTTGTGGTTTGTCTTCCCAGATTAATTGGTAAAATTTTGTACATATGATTCTGTATTTTGATGTGTGCAAATTCATTTACGTATCCCTTATACACTTGTTTTTATTTTTGGGTTGAACAAATAAAGATTATTATTATTATTATTATTATTATTATCAAGTAATTTATCAACACGTAGCAGCTGTTGGGATCCACCGTAATATCTTCATAACTGCTGCTCAATTTTTCTGCTGATGTGCTCGCGTGCGAAGTATCGTTTTCGATTGTATTTTGGTTACCCGAAAACCGTCTTTTCTTTCTATTCGAGTAACTGGCCCCACCTCTAACACCTTTTCTCGTTAGATTCGGCATATTGAAATGCACGCGTAACGGAACTCACGTGTCGACTGATTTGAACTAGGATAATACGCTTATAAGGTTATGAACTCCATATTCGTTGTAGTTCCCCCATAGCGCCATCTGTGGACTCTTCCGAGAACTCACATTTGTCGGTAAGTCGATCAGAAAGAAATTGTATACCTGCGGTGCATTCTCAGCCCGACCGCGCAGCTGCTCGCCAGAGGCCCTTTTCAGCGCGCGACACTGTTGGCTTTGACGAGCGACAAACTCATGAACGAAATCCCCTACGGTAAAATGGCTTTGGAGCAATAAACTACATACTACAAAGTATCGAAAAACGTCAAATTTGAAAAATCGATTTTTTTATCCCCGAAGCTGTAATACCCCCTTAAATTAGTTCACATGAAATTGGGATGATAATGTAAGTTTCTTGTAGGTTCTTTGCCAAATTTTAGACCGATTACAAATTTATGAAAAGACATTAAAAGATGTTGTTCTGAACTTGAACATCATTGCTAGAAACGTTTCGAAACCTAGAGGAGGTTCTCAATGAGTAAAATTAAGGCTGATATAGTTACAGAACTACACAAGCCGGCTCGTGTAAAATTTCCTCGCCGTCGGACAATTATTAAAGGATTGGATGATTTGTGGCAAGCTGATTTGGCCGAGTTTGGACTTTATGCAAGAGAAAATAAAGGTCATAAATTTATTCTCGTGGTGATTGATTGTTTTTCAAAGTATCTGTGGACTGTGCCGTTAAAAGATAAATCTGGGGTAAATGTTACATCAGCATTTAAGAGTATACTTATGAAGGATGGTCGAACTCCTAAAAATTTGCAAACTGATCAAAGAAAAGAATTTTACAACGGTCAGTTCCAGACTTTAATGATAAAACATGAAATTAATCATTATTCTGCGTATACGATTATGAAATCCTCGATGGCTGAACGCGTAATTCGAACTATTAAAGAAAAACTTTATCGCGCCTTTATGCGGCCCTTACACGTTCATTAATACTGACATTACTTTATCAGAATGACATTAATAATGATCGTGTAATGTCGACAAAGTTGGAATGACGGGCGGGAATGATGCGAATCCGGATTTTCTGATCTCGACACATCATTTCTGTAAACGGGAGGGGATACTGTCATTAATAATGATAGTGTAACGTGCACTGCATCATTACCGTATCATTACTCAGTCTACCACACGAAATCGCGAAGTCAACATGTCGGTTCCGGAGAGTGATTGTGTTGAAATCGGTGACGTTGTTTTGCAATCTTTTATTGCAACCTACGAAGAATTACCTTTATTATGGAACCCCTCAGATCCAAATTACAAAAATAAAATCAAAAGGAATGCCGCACTCGTGAAACTGCTGTCAGTCTACGAAAAATGTAAGCCTGGAGCGACAATATCTGACGTCAGACGTAAAATTAATACACTCAGATGCAATTATAGAAAAGAATTAAAAAAAATAGAGGACTCTAAAAGATCAGGGGCTGGAGCCAACGACGTATATTCACCGTCGTCGTGGGTTTTCCACGCATTGAAATTTATCAACAATTTTGAGCAACCTGTTGACCTTGGGAACTCACAAGTAAGTAAAACTCTTAAATTATATTGTTTAATTTTTCATTTACAAACATATTAGTACAGAATTGTGTAACATCGTTAATACATAATACGATACAAAAATTTGTAAGTATGTACGTTTAATTACAGATTCAGTGATAAAAAGTTTGAATACTAGTATTTTCCTGAAAGATTTTTTTACTGTGTTATTATTTGAAACTACAATTTGCCTTCAATATTGTAATAGTTACAGAATCTTTCCCGTGTTGTTTTGGCATCTGCCCCACAGTTTCTGTTGAGGGTGCTTTGTAAATGAACAAGATCATATTCAGTTATTTCAGCTGTACCGGTGGAGAAATATGGTTGTTGGGATTCCTTTGCCAGAAAATTGTGCAAGTAGCAGCATGCCATTGTAACAGATGCTGCCTTTTGTGGTTCCAAATTTATTGGCTTTTGAAAAACTCCAAATCTGGAAGCTAAAATTCCAAAAGTGTTTTCCACAACGACTCGAGCTCTTGATAACCGTTTATTGAATTCAAACCGTTCTGGAGTCAATGTTTTCTGAGAATAGGGTTTCATTAAGTTAATACGTAATGCAAACGCTTCATCACCAATAAACACGTATGGGAAACGTTCAGTAGTATTAGGTAATGATGCAGGTTCCGGTATATTTAAACCATCTTGTTGCAAATGGGCTCCAAATGTAGAGTAGTACAAAACACCACCATCTGATATTCGCCCATTCATCCCTGCATCAACCATGATGAACTCTTTTTTTGCGTTTACTACTGCCAGTAACACAATGCTGAAGAACCCTTTGCAGTTGTAGTAAAGGGACCCTGAATTATCCGGTTTCTTAATTGCAATATGTTTGCCATCAACTGCTCCGAGTGTGTTCCAAAATTGGCATCTGTTCCCAAATTCTTGGGCTATTTCAGTCCACTCTTCAGATGTTGTTGGAAACTGTAACATCGAAAATAGTGTGTATTATGAAACAAAGTATCACATTCATAATTGTTTTTCAGGCACAACTCGAAGAAGAGAAGGAAGATGAGGAAAATGAAAATCCATCCCAAATACAGGCAACTCCTTCACGTTCGTCTATAGTACCGCCTCTTGAGCCCATGCCCAAAAAATCCAGAAGCATTGGCCCCATTGCTCGACAAAATGAGTTGTTGCAAAAAGCATGCGCTTATTTGGACCATTCCTCAAAAATGAATAATCAAATAGAAATCCCCACTATTGCCAAAGCTTGGGGTGAAAAGCTTCTGCAATTACACCCCCAGCAAAGAACTTTAGCAGAGAAAGCAATTAATGATATTTTATTTGAGGCCAGTCAGGGTTCATTACATAGAAATTCATATCACAGTTCAATGGTTGTCTCATCGGTGGAACACCAAGGATCCAGTTCCGACCAAAGTGATACACCACTGGTGAACTTTTTTTCCAGTTATGAATAACCATGTAAATAAAAATGTATTACCGTTTGAAAGGCTGTTTATCTATACCTTATGTGTTTCTACATACACCAGATATCCGATCTTGATGAAAATTAGGGGGTAAGCCCTTGTCAAATCAGGGAAGGTTTCTAAAAAAAAATGTTTCCCACGTGTCCCAAGAATTTTCGAAAATGATTTCTATAAATCCTCCCTGGTTTGACATTGATTTACGACACGGAAAATGGCGGAAGAGTGCTTACCTTCAAGTAATCTTGCAGGACATATATAAGCACCTCACACGTTTCAATAATAGCAGCGCTTATTGACGATGGTGACATAATTGCTGAAAACTTGAGATCTTCAAAGTTTCTCCCTGTGGCAAGGTACCGTAATGTAACTGCTAGTCTTTCCTTCACTGGCAAACACTGTCTCATGTTTGTATCTTTTCGGAATAAAAAAGGTGTAACTAATTTCAACAGTTTACCAAACGTCATGTCATTCATACGGAAATAGTTTTTGTAGTCCTCTGGCTCGGTGTCTCTGATTTCACTCAATACCAAAACATGAGAATACTGTTCACGTTTTTGTAACCACTCCTTCATCCAACGTTTACGTTTTACTCGCCGTTTTGTAGCTAATGCCATAATTATAGCAACACAAGCGGTTTTGTGTGGATCCATTTTATTATATACGTCTTGCTTTTTTATAGACCACCAACTATACTGACGTAAAGTAATGACAATAAAAATGTATGTGTAAGGTTTTTACAGTAATGACAATCTGGAATGAAATGAATTTCGCAAGAATGTCATTACTGGTAATGTCATTATTAATGACCGTGTAAGGGCCGCATTAGTCTGAATGGAAAATACCGCTGGCTAAGTATTCTGTATCAGATCACAGATGACTACAACAATCGCAAACATGGTACGACAGGAATGCGACCCTCTGACGTCACAAAAGACAAGGAGAAACGGTTATTAAATTCGGTTTATTCACATATTAAAATCGCTGGACTTGTAAAATTTCGCGTGGGTGACGTGGTTAGGATAAGTAAACAAAAAGCGCTTTTCGATAAGGGGTATACACCAAGCTGGTCTACGGAATTATTTAAAATTATGAAAGTTAAAATATCGAACCCACAACTTACCTACTTCAAGATATGCGAGATGCACCAATTACTGGAGCATTTTACGGTGAAGAACTTCAAAAGGCTAAACATTCGGACGTGTATTTGGTGGAAAAAGTTTTGCGGAGGAAAGGTGGCAAGGTCTACGTTAAGTGGTTAGGATTGGACAAGTTCCATAATAGCTGGATAAATAAATCTAATATTGTATAACATTTAAATAAATACTAGTATTGTAATACATTGTTTTTTTTTTTATTTTTTATAACCTCTACATAGAAAACATATTGTAATTATTATAATAAATAATATTACTGCTGCTATTGCGCAAAATGATACCCACATGCTGAGAGAAATTTGCTCGAAATCATCCAACATCATTGGATGAGTAAAATTCCTACTATCCTCTAAATAGCACTGAATTGAAGGCCCCATATATACACATCGGACAACGCCTCCTTGGTGGGGGTGGGCCATCTACCTGATCTGGTCCAGTGTTCTGATGTTCGTAGCAGGGGAGTCTCTCTTCTGCTTGCTGTTTGTATTCAGCCGGTAGTGCTTCCCAAATTCTTGCAAGTTGAATTCCTTCGACTTGATTTAAGTAATAAATCGGAAGATATTTCACATGATTCAGCACCAACAGCTTATCATAAAATGCCTCAATGGTGGCGCCTTCTTGGTTTTCCATTCTTACTTTGTCGAGGTGTGATTGATACTGATTAATATTTACAATTACACTTAATATAATTACAAAAAAAAGGTGGGGGTAATAAAAACATTTCATATAAGAATTTTATTTTATTGAAATATTCTCTTAATTTCGAAATCCATACAGATTTTGTTGTAATAAATATGCAAACATTCCAACATTAAGTATGCATTTTGGGTGTGTATATGTGAGGATATTATTGTTAATACATTCATATACAAATCTCCATCTAATTTTAAACATGATGATAAAATTAAATTATAGTATGAATAAAAATCTAGAGCTTTCAGCTCGCCCAACTTATGATTAATCACTTTTTTCATATCGAATAAATTTCCGACGGTTTCTTCGGACACTACAACTCTCAATTCGCGCTGCTCGATCCATATCGCCATGATGTCTCGATACTCGTTCTTGGTGATCTTGTGATCGTCGATGGTGATGGGCCCCTGCATCTCTGTGATGTTGTTTGCCGAAAACTGGTTCCATTCCTCCTCGGTAAAGAAGACACATGTGTGGGCGCCCCAGATTTTCACAATTGGGGTGAAGTTAGCTGTTGGGCTAATTCCGATGCTCACGTTCTTTGTTGCAGACTTGTTGAGGGGATAAGTTGATTGCCCCAGAAGAGTCCTCTCCTTCTTGACTGCCGCTTCATAGTTTCGGATTTCTTTTTCTAGAGGATCTTGGAACGTAGCATTTTCAATTGCAGGAGCACTTTCAATTGTGGGAGATGACATCTTGATTGCTCGATGGTGACTCGAATGATCGCTCTCTCGAGCGATTTACAATTTATGGTAGCCTCCCCACCCCACACTTTTGTAGATTCTGCGCACTGTAGGACTTGTCATCAAAACTCACTTATGTATTAATATATATTTATTTAAAAAATAATTAATAAAGATCGCGTACAGGAAGAAGATACTGTTTACCAGTCGTCGTCCTCGGAGGCTGGCGGGGCTGGTGGCGCTGTGAGATCATGCTATAAAGAAAGAAAACTAAAATTTTATGGTTTATTTAATAGAGAATGCTTACCAACTGTGGAAGCCCAGTCGCCTCCTCCTCGTCCTCGCTATCCAGACGGCGTCGGAACTCCTCCAACTCGCGACGCATCTCAGCCCTATGCTCGGATTCCTCCACCGCGCGGCTGAAATCATCTTCGTTTTGCAGTTGTACCCCTTGCGAGGTCACCTCCTCCACTCGACGCCTCTTGCTAGAATTCTCTAGGTAGACCCGTATGGGCCTCATCGCGGATCCTCTACATATTTCACACCTGCGGAGCCGTCTAACGCACGCTGCGCAGTACAGGTGCCCACACCAAAGAGTGAACTTTACCAGGTTTGTATAACAAACCTGGCATATTCCACAGTCGGGGCTCCCCACATGCTCTACAATTACCAACTTTTAATTCACTATTACACTTGTAATAAAAAATATATTACCTTCGTCCACAGTCTCCATTTCACAATTATTTTTACTTGAGCACATGTTTATTGCTCGGAATCTCTGAATAAACTGATTAATTCCCTCGCTGAGCTTGAACTTATATTACTCAATTTGCGCGAAGTGCAAATATTTCCGGTTCCATTTAAAAAATCAGGATTAAACAAGTTTAATTAGTGCATATCTATGCCGAATCCTACACTTATTGCATAGGATTTCCTGTTTTATCCCACGAAATCTTGTACCGTATGCGGACCGTAGGACTAAAACTCAAACTCTAAAAGAACTGACTGACTGTAAAAAGAACTCTCCAAGAACTGACTGAAAATCTACATGTTACTGTCCACGAAACCTCTGTGTCCCCTCCGTTTTCTTTAGGAATTTTCCTGTGAAGACAAAGGGAATCCACAGTTCAATTCGGCATCGCTTTTATCTGGTTCAACATTTGCTCCTTTCCCATTTTTATTTAATTTAGGCGTTTACTTCGCCCAAATAATTCTATTATTTATTTAATCAATTACCCTGTGACTTGAGATTGAAAACGAAATTAATTTATAGACATAATCACTTAATTGACTATTTACAGGTGTTGGCTATGAATTCACACCTTAGTTACCACAGGTAGCTCAGAAAACCGCTTAGATACACATTCTTCGATAGTGCACTAAATACATAATGCGCTGGTACAATGTAAACACAATGCCAATAACAACCCATTATCTCTTTTTTGAAAGACGGGCGCAACTATTAATGGAATTTTATGATAATGATCGAAATTTGATTAGTCGGACATCGCTAATACCTCTCACACCTTTGATTAATTACACGTATACTTTTTACACTCCTCACATAACTCCCCACCTTATTTAAGTAATCTAAGTATAAAATAACTTGGATTACTTGTCAGCATTTACTCACACTTTCACCCCATTCAAAAGCAACAAGACTCCACAAACCAAGCATGTTAGTAAAATGGATGATAAATGCGAAATGAAAACCATTCTATCAAAACTTAATTGTTACAAAAATAAAATCCGTTATTATGAACGCCAACTATGCATTCGAACATGGCTATTTAAAAGGGTTAATTGATCAAGAACACATCATAAACATATTAAAAAAAAACGTTAGTATTAAAATACAAAATAATACACATAAGACATTACATTAAAAGAATTTAAGTTATCAAAAAAAAAAAAAATTAAAAAATATTACAAAACAATTCGCAAAAACATATACACACGTAAAAATAGATTATAAAACAAAACAAGATAAATTACGGCGCTACTCCGCCTGCTCCTGCTTCTCCTCTGAAGCCTCCGAATCCTCCGAATCATCCGAGTCCTCCGAATCGTAGTCGGAGTCCTCGATCCTCCTTAGGTGGCGCCAGTAGTCTTCTTCCCGGTCGGCGTCTTCTTCCTCCTCCTGCTCCTCCTGCTGGTACCGGTCTGCACAGCCGTTGCAGGGGACAGACAGCACGGGATAAGGCATCACCGCTATGGGGAGTCCCTCCGGCTGTAGGTCCCAACGGTGGAAAGGCTCCTCATCCGCCTCCTCGTCCATCTCGGAACGTGTGTTCACAAGTCCCGACCTTACGTAGGAGTCCAGGACGGTCTCCAACCTGGCTGCTCCCGCCAAGTACCAGATGAAAACGTTCCTCACCTGATTCCTCTCCCTAGGCTCCAGATTCGCGAACCGGCTAAGTCTGGTCGGGTCCAGAGGGTGGCGTGCCAGCCACAGCACCAACTGCGCCCACAATCCCATGAATTCATTCCAAGAGAACATTTTGAATACTCTTCACGAAACTTGACTGAATGGTGAATTCATGGTTCGTCCCTGGGTTTATAAGGGCGGCTCTTAACGATGTTTTTGACGTCATCGATTGCAAATATTTCCGGCTCCATTTTAATTAGTGCATATCTACGCCGAATCCGACTCGCATAGGATTTCCTGTTTTATCCCACGAAATCTCCTTACGTCGCGCCTGTTCATTTGATATTTTGCTGATAATAATAATAATAATAATAATAATACATTTATTTCTGTAGATACGAGAATACACAAAATAGTGGATGTTTGGTTACAGAAACAAGTCAAAGCACAATAGACAAAATTAAAAAGCTAAGTTAATCTAACATCAAAAAATTCAGTTATTGTGTATGGTTCAACTTCACATATCAGGTTATATACAATATTTTTAAATTCAGGATAATTTTTAATAGATTTAACTCTACTCGGAAGATGATTGATTATTTTTAAGCATGAATAATATGCACCTTTTTCCAATTTATTTAGCCTATGGTTTGGGTAATTATAGCTACAATTTCTTGTTAAATGCTTGCTGTTTCAGTCCGTCGGCGATGAAACTTGAGCACAACAAGTTACTGCAACCTTGAGCACTTTTTACACAAATTGTCAATTTTTCGAAACGTCTCACCAACTCATTGGTTATAATTTTTCGCAATTCAAGGTCTCTCCGCAGTTTTTCGATTGTCTTTTCTAATTTGAGAATTTTCATCGAAACAATACTTCCACTTTTACGCAAAAACCTGCGGTTAATAATCACACTTCTAAGATCATGCATCGCGTTACAATAAAGATGAATTCATAATAACTGCTCGTTATATTCGAGGATGATGAAATAACTAGCACTTTCAACCAATCAGATTGCCGAATCAGATTTCAAAACGTGCAAAGTAGATATCTACACCAAATCCGACGAGTTGTTACGGATATATTCACATATTTTAAATTACCCACATATAAATCCAGCTATTAGGTTGGTAATAAACTTTGGTGAACAGTTGGCACTTTTGTAAAACTTTAAGTTGACCCCACCTTTTTAATTTCCCGCTTTAGAACTTTGGCTGGCGCTGAACTTTGGATTTGAATTTCCCGCCACGAACTTGAACTTAAAGCTCGACAGCGTTGCCATTCCAGGTTGAAACCGGATGGAATTCCCGGAAACCGGATGCCTTTTCGGCAACACTGTAGAACTTCCAAGCTCCGCTGTTGGAATTTTATTCCCCCAGATTTCGAATATCCCGCCACTAAAATACCCCAGATTTTGACAGTTGGTGAACATTTTGAGTTAAAAATCCCCCAGATTTGAATTTTTCCACCCCGAAATCCCCCAGATTTGAATTTTTTCACCCAGAAATCCCCCAGATTTGAATTTTTTTCACCCTAAAATCCCCCAGATTTGAATTTCCCGCCACTAAATTGGCGGCCATTTTGCGCGTACAGCGTTGCCATTTTGACTTTCGGTTTTCCGGGTTCACTTCCTGGCCCCGAATCGGCTGTTCTCCTCTACTGTTTAATTTGGCCGGATAAATTTTATTTGTTTGCACGAGCCATTGATTCGACACAAATTTCGAAACCTAATCTCAATTCATTCAAGAAATTTGCGATGAAATGACGAGTGCTTAAAATAAAATGTATCCTGCCGAAATTATAACCGCGAGTGGTATTTGTGGAGATAATTTAACGAATAAGAACTATAATTATTTAGCAATTTATATTAATTAAATGTACAATGGGTGAAAGAGCATTGTTTATTTGTGATGCAATTGGATGAAGCACAATCGTCAAAATCGTGTGTGGTAAAATGAAAATGGTTAAGTGCCACGAGAATCTCGAAATTCGCGCCTGCACGTTTGTGAGTGGTACAAACACTGGGATCCAGCCGTTAAAATGATATTTATAATTATTGTTCTGTATAAATATATATTATTACTTACATTTAGTATACATTCCATACATTTCTGACGTTTCTTATATTATATTATAGGTTATAATCTCTCGCGCAACACACTACAAGCGGCATGAAGTTAGAAACCAATAACAGCTGATCGTTTAATGGCCGCTGAACTTATTTCCAACACACATAAAAGAGAAAACGCCAAATACACTAATATATCAATGTTTATTTCATACTATCAATGGGGGGAAGTCCATGTAAACGCCTCGAAATCGATCATTTTTTAATATTATTTTTAGCACTGATAAAATAACTTGATTGTTTTTAAATTTTAACACAACTTTATTTAATATTTTAAGAATACAATTTTTTTTTTAATTTTCAATACAAAATGGCGGCTCAGTACTTAGGCAGTACTTAGGCAGTCTCCGACGCGAGGTCCCAAACTGCTCCAGTTGTCACTCATTAACGGTTCATCTGAAACAAAAATGAAAGTTTATTTTTTTTAGGACATATAAACGGAAAGGATGAACCTACAAAATAAAAAAAAAGTATAAAATTCAATATAAAATAAGCCTTTAAAAAAGTCATAATTTAGGGCTATTTTTTTGAAATTTTTGACCGCAAAAAAGTATTTTATCAACGTGAAATATATGGAATTTTATGTTCATCCTTCCGATATTAATGTAAAAAAAGGCCTCAAAAAATTTCAGCCAAATCGGTCAATAATTTTTTGAGCTACAACACGAGAAGTTTTTAAAAATGTAGTTTCGAGATAATCGCGTTTAAAGTTGAAGTACAGGAAAATGATCAACAGTAATATAACGAGTGCCTATGATTTTGCCGGCAATTATTAGCGGCAGGATCACGATTGCTTGTTGCGATGAAAATCGGCACGACTGCGAAGCAGGAGTGCCGATTTTCTAGAAGAGTAGAGGATAATAGCCGATTCGGGGCCAGGAAGTGATCCCGGAAGTGATCCCGGAAAACCGGAAGTCAAAATGGCAACGCTGTACGCGCAAAATGGCCGCCAATTTAGTGGCGGGAAATTCAAATCTGGGGGATTTTAGGGTGAAAAAATTCAAATCTGGGGGATTTTAGGGTGGAAAAATTCAAATCTGGGGGATTTCGGGGTGGAAAAATTCAAATCTGGGGGATTTTCAACTCAAAATGATCACCAACTGTCAAAATCTGGGGGATTTTAGTGGCGGGAAATTCAAAATCTGGGGGAATAAAATGGCAACAGCGGAGCTTGGAAGTTCTACAGTGTTGCCGAAAAGGCATCCGGTTTCCGGGAATTCCATCCGGTTTCACCCCGGAATGGCAACGCTGCCGAGCTTTAAGTTCAAGTTCGTGGCGGGGGATTCAAATCCAAAGTTCAGCGCCAGCCAAAGTTCTAAAAGTGGGAAATTCAAAAATTTAATTGCGGGAAATTCAAAATCTAGGGGAATAAAATGCCAACAGCGGAGCTTGGAAGTTCTACAGTGTTGCCGAAAAGGCATCCGGTTTCCGAGAATTCCATCCGGTTTCACCCTGGAATGGCAACGCTGTCCAGCTTTAAGTTCAAGTTCGTGGCGGGAAATTTAAATCCAAAGTTCAGCGCCAGCCAAAGTTCTAAAGCGGGAAATTCAAAAGGTGGGGTCGACTTAAAGTTTTACAAAAGTGCCAACTGTTCACCAAAATTTAGTGCCAACCTAATAGCTTTATTTATATGTGAATATATCCGTAACGACTCGTCGGATTTGGTGTAGATATCTACTTTGCACGTTTTGAAATCTGATTCGGCAATCTGATTGGTTGAAAGTGCTAGTTATTTCATCATCCTCGAATATAACGAGCAGTTATTATGAATTCATCTTTATTGTAACGCGATGCATGATCTTAGAAGTGTGATTAATAACCGCAAATTTTTGCGTAAAAGTGGAAGTATTGTTTCGATGAAAATTCTCAAATTAGAAAAGACAATCGAAAAACTGCGGAGAGACCTTGAATTGCGAAAAATTATAAACAACGAGTTGGTGAGACGTTTCGAAAAATTGACAATTTGTGTAAAAAGTGCTCAAGGTTGCAGTAACTTGTGATAACAGACCAGACGTTGTGCTCAAGTTTCATCGCCGACGGACCGAAACAGCAAGCATCAGCAAAATATCAAATGAACGGGCGTGCCGAATAACGCATGCCTATCTCAAGTTTCACCGCCAGCGGACTGAAACAGCACGCATCAGCAAAATAACAGGATTAAACTTGTTCAATCCTGACTTTGCACATTTTGAAATTGAGCTAGCCCGTAAGAATGAACGGACGTTGTGCTCAAGTTTTATCGCCAGAGGACCAAAATAGCACACATCAGCAAAATATCAAATGAAAAGGCGTGACGTAAGGAGTTCAGATTTCGTGGGATAAAACAGGAAATCCTATGCGATAAGTGTCGGATTCGGCGTTGATATGCACTAATTAAACTTGTTTAATCCTGATTTTTGAAATGGAGCCGGAAATATTTGCACTTCACGCAAATTGAGTAATATAAGTTCAAGCTCAGAGAGGGAATTAATCAGTTTATTCAGAGATTACCAGCAATAAACATGTGCTCAAGTAAAAATAATTGTGAAATGGAGACTGTGGACGAAGGTAATATATTCCTTTTATTACAAGTGTAATAGTGAATTAACAGTTGGTAATTGTAGAGCATGTGGGGAGCCCCTACTGTGGAATATGTCAGGTTTGTTATACAAACCTGGTAAAGTTCACTCTTTGGTGTGGGCACCTATACTGTGCAGGGTGCGTTATACGGCTCCGCAGGTGTGGAATATGTAGAGGATCTGCGATGAGGCCCATACGGATCTACCTAGACAATTCCAGCAAGAGGCGTCGAGTGGAGGAGGTGGCCTCGCAAGGGGCACAACTGCAGGATCTGAGCGCACCGGGATGGAATCCGCACATACAGCGCCCGCTCCCAGACTCGCCCTCTTCTGATGAGTGGAACGAATATGATTTTAACCGCGCGGAGGAGGAAGCCGGGCATAGGGCAGCTCATCGCCGCGAGGAGGCGCGAAGGGCTGAGATGCGTCGCGAGTTGGAGGAGTTCCGACGCCGTCTGGATAGCGAGGACGAGGAGGAGGCGACTGGGCTTCCACAATTGGTAAGCATCCTCTATTACATAAACCATAAAATATTTAGTTTTCTTTCTTTATAGCATGATCTCACAGCGCCACCAGCCCCGCCAGCCTCCGAGGACGACGACTGGTAAACAGTAGCTTCTTCCTGTACGCGATCTGTATTAATTATTTTTTAAATAAATATATATTAATCCATAAGTGAGTTTTGATGACAAGTCCTATAGTGCGCAGAATCTATAAAAGTGTGGGGTGGGGAGGTTACCATAAATTGTAAATCGCTCGAGAGAGCGATCATTCGAGTCACCATCGAGCAATCAAGATGTCATCTCCCACAATTGAAAGTGCTCCTGCAATTGAAAGTGCTACGTTCCAGGATCCTCTAGAAAAAGAAATCCGAAACTATGATGCGGCAGTGAAGAGGGAGAGGACTCTTCTGGGGCAATCAACTTATCCCCTCAACAAGTCTGCAACAAAGAACGTGAGCATCGGAATCAGCCCAACAGCTAACTTCACCCCATTTGTGAAAATCTGGGGCGCCCATACATGTGTCTTCTTTACCGAGGAGGAATGGAACCAGTTTTCTGCAATCAACATCACAGAGATGCAGGGGCCCATCACCATCGGCGATCACAAGATCACCAAGAACGAGTATCGAGACATCATGGCGATATGGATCGAGCAGCGCGAATTGAGCGTTGTGGTGTCCGAAGAAACTGTCGGAAATTTATTCGATATGAAAAAAGTGATTAATCATAAGTTGGACGAGCTGAAAGCTCTAGATTTTTATTCATACTATAATTTAATTTTATCATCATGTTTAAAATTAGATGGAGATTTATATATGAATGTATTAACAATAATATCCTCACATATACACACCCAAAATGCATACTTAATGTTGGAATGTTTGCATATTTATTACAACAAAATCTGTATGGATTTCGAAATTAGGAGAATATTTCAATAAAATATAATTCTTATACGAAATGTTTTTATTACCCCCACCTTTTTGTAATTATATTAAGTGTAATTGTAAATATTAATCAGTATCAATAACACCTTGACAAAGTAAGAATGGAAAACCAAGTAGACGCCGCCATTGAGGCATTTTATGATAAGCTGTTGGTGCTGAATCATGTGAAATATCTTCCGATTTATTATTTAAATCAAGTCGAAGGGATTCAACTTGCAAGAATTTGGGAAGCACTACCGGCTGAATACAAACAGCAAGCAGAAGAGAGACTCCCCTGCTACGAACATCACAACACTGGACCAGATCAGGTAGATGGCCCACCCCCACCAAGGAGGCGCTGTCCGATATGTATATATGGGGCCTCCAATTCAGCGCAATTTAGAGGATAGTAGGAATTTTACTCATCCAATGATGTTGGATGATTTCGAGCAAATTTCTCTCAGCATGTGGATATCATTTTGCGCAATAGCAGCAGTAATATTATTTATTATAATAAGTACAATATGTTTTCTATGTAGAGGTTATAAAAAATAAAAAACAATGTATTACAATACTAGTATTTATTTAAATGTTATACAATATTAGATTTATTTATCCAGCTATTATGGGACTTGTCCAATCCTAACCACTTAACGTAGACCTTGCCACCTTTCCTCCGCAAAACTTTTTCCACCAAATACACGTCCGAATGTTTAGCCTTTTGAAGCTCTTCACCGTAAAATGCTCCAGTAATTGGTGCATCTCGCATATCTTGAAGTAGGTAAGTTGTGGGGTTCGATATTTTAACTTTCATAATTTTAAACAATTCCGTAGACCAGCTTGGTGTATACCCCTTATCGAAAAGCGCTTTTTGTTTACTTATCCTAACCACGTCACCCACGCGAAATTTTACAAGTCCAGCGATTTTAATATGTGAATAAACCGAATTTAATAACTGTTTCTCCTTTTCTTTTGTGACGTCAGATGGTCGCATTCCTGTCGTACCATGTTTACGATTGTTGTAGTCATCTGTGATCTGATCCAGAATACTTAGCCAGCGGTATTTTCCATTCAGACTAAAGGCGCGATAAAGTTTTTCTTTAATAGTTCGAATTACGCGTTCAGCCATCGAGGCTTTCATAATCGTATACGTAGAATAATGATTAATTTCATGTTTTTTCATTAAAGTCTGGAACTGACCGTTGTAAAATTCTTTTCCTTGGTCAGTTTGCAAATTTTTAGGAGCTCGACCATCCTTCATAAGTATACTCTTAAATGCTGATGTAACATTTATCCCAGATTTATCTTTTAACGGCACAGTCCACAGATACTTTGAAAAACAATCAATCACCACGAGAATAAATTTATGACCTTTATTTTCTCTTGCGTAAAGTCCAAACTCGGCCAAATCAGCTTGCCACAAATCATCCAATCCTTTAATAATTGTCCGACGGCGAGGAAATTTTACACGAGCCGGCTTGTGTAGTTCTTTAACTATATCAGCCTTAACTTTACTCATTGAGAACCTCCTCTAGGTTTCGAAACGTTTTTAGCAATGATGTTCAAGTTCAGAACAACATCTTTTAATGTCTTTTCATAAATTTGTAATCTGTCCAAAATTTCCTTATGAGCGACATCATTTTTATTTCTAATTTCTTCAGCCTGCTTTAAAACGTAAGCAATGTTTATTGTAATCAGTTCCTCGAGATGAGTTGCAGCGGTATTAATTTTTTTCTCGTGCTCCTCGCTCACTTGTTTCACCTCATCATGATTTTTGTATACAGAACCCTGTAAATATTTTATGTCATTGAAGGTTTTAAGTAATAATTCTTGCATAGGTTTCGTTTTTGTGTTTATGACTCTTTCTAATGAGTCTTTTACGGTTAAAATTTTCTTATCAACATCAGTAAAAACTTTTTTAAATAGGGCAGCATTTTGTTTCAATATATTTTCAATAACTCCATAATTTTTGTCAACATATTGCTTTGTAGCAACATCTTCAGGTTCTTCAGGCGTTAGCGCACGTTTTAAACGTTTTCTTGCCAGATCAAAATGTCCATCTGGTGTAAATGCAAACCCCGGGCCAGGAGGGCCGCGAGCACCAGCTAAAGATTTGCTAGAATGACGTCCAAACTTGTCAACACTCATTGTAAAAATAAGATGGCAAGTACGTGCTAATAGATTATATTAGCTTCACGTAACTCCTCTTCGATTGAAGCAATTTCATTATCGTGAGAAGTATTTCCTGCACGTCGCGAAGCATGCAGCAACCATAAGCGATCAACCAATTCATTAGGATCATCCCAATATGTGTAACGGTGAGGCTTTTCATCAACGATCATTTTTGAATCGAATCCTTCACCTTGAGCAGATTTTGCGCGAGTGCCAGGACGGGGAATCGATGAAGGGCGAGGAATCGATGAAGGGCGAGGAATCGATGATGTATATTTATCTAGCAAGGGTTTTATGATCGCTCTATATTTGTGAGATGGATTGCCCCTTATCTGTTTTGTAGGATCACAATCGCGGTGTAAAGTATTCGTTCTCTTCAGAATATCGATGTAATTTCTCTCATCTTCAGGCCGGTAAGCTGTAGGATCCTTTCTAAAGAGTAATTCGTATAAACCCACTGTACCGGTATAACGTACATTGGCAATAATTAAATCATTTCCATCTAGATCAATGTCTGTTTTGCCGATTCTAAACTTTGCATTTGCAGGATTGAAAGTTACACCAAAGACATTATCAAAATCATCACCACCAGCGTGTATTAATTCTTCAATATATTGTCTGGGTATAGGTGCAAAGGAATCTAAAAACCTATCTATTTCTTCAGAAGGAGGTTCTGCTGCGGGGGTAATATCTCTAAGTGATGAAGACTCATTTGGATCTCGCTCAAAAACTTCTTCGTCTCCTAAAAATTCCAACCGTCTCGGAATGTGCGCCTCCCTAAAATTCTCGCTGGTGGGCAACGTATTAGGCGTAGAGGATTCTAACCGTCTCGGAACTTGCACCTTCTTAAAATTCCCCCTAACGGGCGACGTATTAGGCGTAGAGGCGGGTATTAATTCCGGCTTCATCAATGATAAATTCACCTCTTCTTGAGTTTTTATGATTGATTTTAAAGGCTCCGTGATTGGTTTGTACAATTTTTCTAACCTCTCATCATTTTCATTACGGTTTAATTTCAGAGCTAATACTTTATTCCTAATAGCCTTTTGAATTGATAATATTTTTCTTTTAACATCAGCCATTTCACCGGAGACAGGTAGCAGTTATTCCAAGACAGGTAGCAGTTATTCCAAATCAGGTAGCTGTTATTCCAAATCAGGTAGCTGTTATTCCAAGACAGGTAGCTGTTATTCCAAATCAGGTAGCTGTTATTCCAAGACAGGTAGCTGTTATTCCAAATCAGGTAGCTGTTATTCCAAATCAGGTAGCTGTTATTCCAAGACAGGTAGCTGTTATTCCAAGACAGGTAGCTGTTATTCCAAATCAGGTAGCTGTTATTCCAAATCAGGTAGCTGTTATTAAAAACAGGTCTGTATCTTTGCACAGCTGTTTTAGCACTACCACAAACTCTGATTACTTCAGTATTATATACTGATCAAGACCTTTCCGATATCTACCTTCCTCCGAGTCTTTATGAATAGTAATGAAACCGAATTTTTCTTTCCAGCACTCTACACATAAAGACTTAAATTTCTCAAAGGTCATGTCACTGCTCACGTGATCAGCGTACACATGCTTCAAGTTGAGATCATCTTGTTTAAATAATATTATAAAATTAGCATTATCCCGTATTAAATGTTTAGGAATTCTAGTATAAGTCTGACAAAGATAGAAGGAATCTATATTATTATGTCTACCCATACTGAAATATTCTCGGATTTTGTCTTGTTTGTCACAAGCGACATCATCGAATATGAAAACTGAATGCTCTTTCGCGTCCTCAGGACTTATAATTTCAGCGTTCTCTCTATATGGAAAATATTCAATTTCGGGCATAACATCTATCGTTTTTTGCAAAAATATGTATTTAGGTTGATATAGTGACTTGGAGTAAATGTAAACGTTCTCAAACCTTAAACCGTTTTCATTGAACAGGAGCGATAGCATTACATTTGATTTACCGCAATTTGATGGTCCGCAAATAAGTGCTCTAATTGAATTAGGTAGTAGATCGCCATGTCTCAGGATTTTATTTTTGAATCCCTCGCCCACCCACTTATCTAAATTTGATACTGGTAGTGATGGTTTCTGTTTGACAACCCTCATTGCACTAACACCAGTGACTTCAGCTGAGGGTATATATAGCCCACCAATTCCAAGTAACTTTCAAATGATGACTTACAGCGGTAGAGGTATCATCAACTCATTGATCAATAAGCTCCCGTTCGAAGCACACATACCCGGCTATCAGTATTGTGGCCCGGGGACCAAGTTAGAAAAGCGGCTAAAAAGAGGCGACCCCGGCATTAATCCCCTAGACGCCGCCTGTAGACAGCACGACATTGCTTACTCTACACATAAGGACTTAAGCGAGAGACATAAAGCTGATAAGGTGTTGGAGGAGGCTGCTTGGACTAGGGTAAAAGCAAAGGACGCTAAATTCGGGGAAAAAGCAGCAGCGTGGACAGTTACGAACGTGATGAAAGCTAAGAGAAAAACGGGCATGGGTATCAAAAAAATCCCTTTAAAGAGTGGAGTAGTTATGAAGGCTCGAAAAGCTATTAAGCGATTTAAACGAAAAATCGATAAGCCTGGCGGTGTTAAAGAGGGTAGTAAGATTGCATTATCTGCAGCAAAGATTGCTATTCGAGAGGTTGGTGGTAAGAAAAAAATTAGAGCTCCGAGAATTATCCCCATTCCAAAACAGGGCGGAATTCTACCACTAATTCCAATTTTTGCCGGATTGAGCGCCCTCGGAACCTTGGCCGGGGGTGCTGCTGGTATTGCCAAAGCTGTGAATAGTGCTAAAGATGCACGATCAAAACTTGTGGAAGCTGAAAGGCACAATAAAACGATGGAGGCTATTGCTCTTGGTAAACCAGGGAAAGGATTATTTTTAAAACCATATCGTAAAGGTATGGGCCTCTTTCTCAAACAACAACACAAGTCAAAAAACTAATGAAATCGCTACCCAACCGCGCCCTAACCGATGTCGATTTGCTAAATAGGGCTAGAAACGTTAAACATTTTAGAGGAGTGTTTATGCGTGATGCGCTACCATCAAAACCTCATTATAGAGAAGCAGGTATTATTAATATGGATTCCAAGGATGGATTAGGAACGCATTGGGTGGCTTATAAAAAGGCTGGAGATACTGTTCGCTACTTTGATAGTTTCGGAAATTTATCACCACCTCTAGAAGTGATTAAATATTTTAATAATTGTCATATAAAATATAATCATGATCAATATCAAAACTTTGGTTCTTACAACTGTGGACATTTGTGCTTAGAATTTTTGTATAAATAAAGATGATATAGTAAAGATGTCTTAGTCATGTCTCAGACCTTTACCCTACAAGGTGTAAGTAGTGTGCTCTCTGTAAACTATTATCCACCGATTGAACTTGATCCGAGTCGTCAGTATTGTTTAGGATTAATAGGATTGCATACATATAATTCAATTCCGAATATTGAAGAGGACCGGAACAATAAATTTATTTATGGGAAAAATCAAATAATCTCAATTCCAACGGGATCGTACGAAATTAATGACATTGAATCATATTTACAACGTCAGCTGTTGATAAGTGAAGCGGCACAAACGGAAGCTGATAAAGTGTTATCACTTAAACCTAATAATAATACGCTAAAAAGTGAAATTAAAAGTAAATACGATATTGATTTTTCATCGCATAAAGGCACTATTGGAAAATTATTAGGATTTTCTGGAAATAAAATTCTAAAAGCGGGGACGCTGCATACATCTGATTTACCCGTGCAAATAATTAAAGTTAATAGTATAAGAATCGAGTGCAATATTACTAGCGGTGCTTATTACGACAGTAACTTGTCACACACCTTGTTTGAGTTTAGTCCATCTGTTGATCCAGGTTTTGCTATAAATATAGAGCCGAAAAATATTTTATATTTACCTGTAAACACTCGAGATAGGATTGATAATATAACGCTGAGAATTGTTGACCAAGAAGGCGAGTTTGTAAATTTTAGAGGAGAACACATTTTGGTTAGACTCGAATTAAAGACGTTGTGATGGGTATTGTTTTTGATAAAAAGGGGGGTGCACACCTAAAGACCATCACTTTGAGTTCATCGCCCAAAGAAGTGACACGTATCAGTCTTGCTAAATTAACTTCTCTCGGTTATAAAATTAAATATAATGGATAAAATTGGTGTGTTCGATAAAGTCCACTACGACGAGAGAATTGTCAAATATCAGTATCACACATATCAACCTAGAGCTACAAACTTTGGAAACAGCGATGAGATAAGGATAACAATACAAAATCAAGATATTTATACCTGTCCAGCAGACAGTTACATTTACTTGAGCGGGGAAGTTGAATACAATTTAACTCAGGGTAAAAAATTTGAGTTAGTTACAAACGCGTTCGCTTTCCTATTTGAGGAAATTAGATATGAACTAAACGGTATTGAAGTCGATCGAACCAGGGACTTGGGAATTACTAGTACTCTAAAAGGATATGTTTCATATGATGATTCAGAAGACATGAAAGTGCTCGGTATTTCTGGATGGGCTAAGACTGGTCACATAAAAACATTTTTTCCAAACAAGAAATTTTATGCACAAATACCGTTAAAGTGTTTAATGGGATTTGCTGAGGATTACCAAAAGTTAATAATCAATGTAAAACAGGAATTGGTTTTGTTGCGATCCTCCAGTGACGTGAATTGTTTCAAATGTGATGATGATGATGCGGTTGTTGCCCAAATTAAATTTAAACTTAATAAAATTGAATGGCGGGTACCACACATTCAACTGAATGATGAATTAAAATTGCAAATGTTTGAGCAGATTAAAAACGATCCAAATATATTAATTCCATTTCGAAAATGGGAATTGCATGAACTACCAACCATGAAAAAATCTAGAGATGATATATGGGCCGTAAAAACCTCAAGCAGTTTGGAGAAGCCCCGATACATAATTATCGCTTTTCAAGAAAATAAAAAGGGAGTCGCTAATGCTGATGCTTCAATGTTTGATAACAGCAATATAAGAAACATAAGAATTTACCTGAACTCGGAATCTTATCCATATGATCACTTAAATTTGGATTTTGGAAATAATGATTACTTAACTGTATACAACATGTACTGCCAATTTCAACAGAGTTATTACAATCATACAAATAGACCTCATTTCTCATTTACGAATTTTAAAGATTATTCATTATTCGTATTTGATGTATCCAAACAAAACGAAAGCGTAAAGTCATCAACAGTGGACCTGCGCATTGAGATGGAAGCTTCAGAAATATTTAAAGACAATACTCGCGCTTATTGTCTCATTCTGAGCGATTCAATTGTCGAGTATACACCGTTATCCGGGATAGTTAGAAAAATAATTTAAGATGGCTGAAAAAGTGTGCTTCGATTTAGTGCCCGTCACTTTCATGTATGTGTTGGAAGAAGATGATAATACAGCAAACTGGGTGCAGGAAGCAAACGATAGGCAGCGGTTCATGAAGAGGGTTCATGATATGGAAAAAATATTAGCTCCAGTTCTCTTGAAACACATTCCGCCCCCACCTCCTAGGGCAGTATTCATCGACATCCAAGGATTCAACGCTCCCGACTTTACTCCGAAAGAACTTGCTGCTACGTATGATGGAATAAATCTACTTTACCACGTATTCAAACCGCCGACCCCATTTCACAATCTTAGTTCAACCTCCCAAAAACAAGTGCGATGGTTGGAAAACAATTACCACGGAATTCCGTATGGTAGTGGCGAAAGTGACTTAAGTGAATTACCGGCTATATTAAAAAAATTACCTGCAGATATTGTATACGTGAAAGGCAGTCAAAAATGTACTTACCTGTCTAAATTTTTTGATAATGTTATTAATTTAGAGCTTGATAATCAATGTCCTAATTTTAAAAAATCAATGTATTGCTGTCGATCGCATAGGAATAGGCTAAGTGTTTGCAGTATTGTTAACGTGCAAAAATTATTAAAATATGTAAAGGAAAATATGTAAAGGAAATAAAATACTTTTTTCAATTATAACATAGTGTTTTTATTTAAATATTACCCATAATATTAGCAGTACAGATAAATAAATCAGGTGACATTAATTAAAAAATCATATGTTTCACAGCTAGAGTGTAATACAAATAATGATGATTACTATAAATAATATAATTATTCTTTCCATGTTGAACGTCTGACTAGTACTAATTCAGTGTCTGACTGTACATCATATATATCTGACTCAGACATGTTGAGACAGGTTCAGACCTGTTCAGACCAGTTAGAATTCATATTGCATCATATTACATCATACACACATAAAGTGATTAAAATATATAACTTAATATAAATGGTTAACATAAATGGTTAAAGTATATAATTAAAATTAAATAAGCTGTGCAAGATATGGAGCTGCCTTTAAAACTAATATCCCCAAATTTTTTGGAATTAAAAAATGATGGCTATATGCCCCCAGGCTAGAGTGTCAATACCATCCGCGCATATATGGCGCTTGTCATCGAACGGTGATAGGGCCAATTTATTTTGGGTGTTTGAATAAATGGTGTGTTTGATGGACCTGAATAAATTTTGTTTTCGGGTGATGGTGACCGAATTTAGCAGACAATTTTTATAATCATCACCCGAAATGTCGTCAGCCACTACACACTTCTTTACACCTTTGGCCTTTTTTGACCATTTGTCCCGTACGCTGTTAGCATATAATTTAGCCCGCAACCCAACAAATTCTGACATAATTTTTCCACCATTCTCATCCTTCATCAAACCCAAGACAGCTTTGTTTTGCAATGGGATGCCATACTGATTGTTTGGATCGAAATTGCTCGTGTCAAATTTATCTAAGTCCTGTTTCATGTCTGCAAAAACGTCATATGTCTCAATTTGTAACGTTAAGCTGTCCGTGTCAATGTAGCACAACGTCACTTTATCACAGTATTTAGACTTTAAATAGTCGTAATAAAAATCGTACATTAATAATTTCGACAAGTCTAAAACTGAGAAGCCAATATAAATAGGTTTATTATAAATAGTTTTCAAGCGGTCGAGTTGAATGGCAACCAGATTTTCCGTAAATATGGAGCAACAATTAAAATTTAGTTTAGCTATTAAACTCTCAGCACCGCGCCTATGCCCGATATCTTCCCAATGGTTCACTAATTTCACATCTACACGCTTATCCACGTTTTCCATAGTTTTGCCAAAAACGCTATTGTTCATTAATTTAAAAAAATCTTTTTCGAAATCGTTAGTTGCCAATTGTCGCATACTGGTATTCAAATCAATGTATTTTTTAAGCCAATCAGCCTGTTTAAATGAAATTATGCGGTGAATTTGATTCAATTTCAACCCGTTTGATAGCGCCTGTTTCAAGTTGCGGTAATGAATAATGTATTTTGATTTATCGTTTAAATTTGGTATTAATTTTGTGTTGGAAAATTTAGAGCCAGGCGGTACCATATTTTCAACAAGAAAAGGTAGATCGTTATGTAGATCGTGAAGATGTGCTGGGTACTCAACATCCACTTCAAGGAAGTACCCAGTTGTAGAATCATCAGGCACATTTTCAACATTAAAATTTTGAATTTCTTCCGCGCTTAACCATTTAAAGTCGCCATGCGGTAGCGATTGTGACATTGCCCACCCATATAAATTGTTTGCGTCCCAGTAAGTTAAAAATTTTGACGGCTTCGTCCTGTCGAAGTCTTGCATATATTTATTGTTCGCTCGGGCGTGGCGTAAAGAGCACTGGCTTATACCACCACGAATACCTTTGCGAATAAAATGGTGCATGTCAATGTCCGTCAGTAATTCTAATTTAATGTCTGTCAATTTCAGCATAGCATCCCACGACAGTCCGGGAGCCGTGTAATAATGAGCGGGATCCAAGTTATACGCCTTTAAACAAACATCGCGGAAATTTTCAAAGATGTCGGCTAGTAGTAATACATCAGTTTTTAAATATAGATCTGAATATTCTTGCAAAGTTTTACAATTAAAATGCTGCCAAACGTTTTCAGCGTGCTCATACTCCTTAGCTGTGATATCTGTGTTTGTTAATGTATTAAAAAATAATTTCCTGGGTGGTAATTTCGTTTCGGCTAATTTTGAAAAGTCGTCCATATACTGGTAGGGAAAGACACCTTTTTTCGTGACCAAATCGAATTGTTCAGTAATGGGAAAATGTTTTCTAACAGTATTTAATTGCTCCGGCTTTAAATTTCTAGCTAGTTTGTCTAAAGATGATGCCATGAATCTAAATGAGTCTAAAAATCTTAATTTCAAATAAACATCGCGATCAACTCCGCGCTTGTCCGTATATTTATCGACTTTAATTGATTTGGAAAATGAGATGTATTTCTCTTTATTCTGAGGAATTACATCAATTTTGTCATTGTCTAGGCCGAATTCTTTGATAAATAAATGTGAATCGTAACCGCTTAAATTATGGAAAAAAATGGGTAAAAATCGCGGTATCTTATAATTTAAATTACATTTGGAGTGGGCGGCTCCGACAAATTTCCCCGTTAAATGACAATGGTCCGCGACTTTATCAGAAATTTGCAAGTGTTTTTCACAGATGTGGCATTCTGTCGCGGTGTCAAATAAATACTGCTCACCCGGAGTTAATTTCGGCATTGGAATTATTGGATTCAAATGATTTTCATAAATCCATTTAGCATCCTCGCCTAATTCCTCCATGAACACTTTAGGACAGTCCAAACCAGTATACGTTACAAATTTATCCAAATTTGGATTATAAGAACATTTAATAAAATATGCGAAGCTGTACGGAGTATGAACATGCGTAGAAAACGTGTACGATCCGCTCGGATCCGGCTGACAAGTTTGAATCGGGGTGAGAATGGACTCAAAATCTGCGTAAACGGCGAAAGGCACCCGCATTTTTGAATTAAAATTTGTAAATTGTAGCAAATTTCCGGGCACCATATCACCATTTCTGTTTTTAATCAACTCTGTAGTGGGCATAATGGTATAAATTTTGTTGCAGTCATTTTCTGCGTGTTTCGAAAGGGCGGCCTGGCTGGAGAAGAACGTCAAACACCCGTCACATAAATATTTTTTATGTCCATGGGTGGACACTTGGGTCGATACTAGTCTGGATAAATGTTTGATCCAGACATAGTGACCCTTTTCTCCATCCTCGATGTAAAGAAGGTTTACGTGTCTATCGCGTCTAAATTTAGTAAAATAAATTGGCCCTACCACCTCGTGAATGTGTTTTTCGACGTTGAACTCTAGCCCGTACACATTAATAGAAATATTATTCAACTCCTCAAATTTGGGGATATCTTTAATTTTTAAAGGCAGCTCCATACCTGTTAAATTCAGCAGCGTGGAATAATGCGGGTACGATGTGGTGCGGTCTGGATGGATACCATGATCCACGGGACGAAGAGCCGACGTCACCGCCCATGCAAAGCAGGCCTCATCTTCATTCTGCACATTGATGCACGCCTGCTTCTTCTTGATGGACGGGGGCAGCTCCACGTAGGAAGAGCCGCGGATGGGGGTATACTTGTTTATATTCACCTCCAGGTGAGATACCTTTAACAAGGCCCATCCGCTGTTCCGCTCCTGGAAGCGAGAGCAGCACTTATTTTTCGAATTTGTTTAAAAAAGGTTTACGACTTACCTGAAACTCCTCACTTTTCGTTTTCACCACATTGCACAATTGTCTATATAAACCCCCCAAGTCAGCACCTGGAGTCACCACCAGGAAGCGGGTGTTGAAGGACTTCAACTCCGGCGGCACTTCCTCATCCCCGGGCTTGGTGTAGAGGCCGAAGAGTTCCACATTTACCTTCGAGGTGAGATGTTCCTGGCGTCTCACCAGGCTGGTAAACTTCTCCTCGCACACCTCGAGGAACGTGGGGATGTCCGTCAAGTCCTCTAGCGTGGCCTCAATCGCATAGCTCGCTATGCGATTCCTGAAGGCTGAGGCGATCCGCTTGATGCCTTCCCCCTCATTTGCGGCGATGACATGCAGGTGGCGCTGAGTTCTTATGTGCCCAGCCAGGAGTTGTGGTGTGGTAAACTCCTCCTGACACGCGTCACACTTCAGGGGCTTCGGAGTCGGCTTCGGCTTCGGGGTCGGCTTCACCTTCTTCGCCGGAGGTGCCTGGGCTGAGGGAGCATTAGCTGTCTTCTTCATTGGCGGCAAGGCTCGGGAGGGTCCTGCTGTTGCCGATGGCTGAGGTGGTGCTGCTTGGGGGTGATACTTCCGCACATGCTTCTTCAAATTGCTCTTCAGTGTGAATGTTGATGCACACAGCTCGCACGAAAACATGTTTATTGCTCGGAATCTTTGAATAAACTGATTCATTTCCTCGTGTAATTTTTCGCAATTCAAGGTCTCTCCGCAGTTTTTCGATTGTCTTTTCTAATTTGAGAATTTTCATCGAAACAATACTTCCACTTTTACGCAAAAATTTGCGGTTATTAATCACACTTCTAAGATCATGCATCGCGTTACAATAAAGATGAATTCATAATAACTGCTCGTTATATTCGAGGATGATGAAATAACTAGCACTTTCAACCAATCAGATTGCCGAATCAGATTTCAAAACGTGCAAAGTAGATATCTACACCAAATCCGACGAGTCGTTACGGATATATTCACATATAAATAAAGCTATTAGGTTGGCACTAAATTTTGGTGAACAGTTGGCACTTTTGTAAAACTTTAAGTCGACCCCACCTTTTGAATTTCCCGCTTTAGAACTTTGGCTGGCGCTGAACTTTGGATTTAAATTTCCCGCCACGAACTTGAACTTAAAGCTGGACAGCGTTGCCATTCCAGGGTGAAACCGGATGGAATTCTCGGAAACCGGATGCCTTTTCGGCAACACTGTAGAACTTCCAAGCTCCGCTGTTGGCATTTTATTCCCCTAGATTTTGAATTTCCCGCAATTAAATTTTTGAATTTCCCACTTTTAGAACTTTGGCTGGCGCTGAACTTTGGATTTGAATCCCCCGCCACGAACTTGAACTTAAAGCTCGGCAGCGTTGCCATTCCGGGGTGAAACCGGATGGAATTCCCGGAAACCGGATGCCTTTTCGGCAACACTGTAGAACTTCCAAGCTCCGCTGTTGCCATTTTATTCCCCCAGATTTTGAATTTCCCGCCACTAAAATCCCCCAGATTTTGACAGTTGGTGATCATTTTGAGTTGAAAATCCCCCAGATTTGAATTTTTCCACCCCGAAATCCCCCAGATTTGAATTTTTCCACCCTAAAATCCCCCAGATTTGAATTTTTTCACCCTAAAATCCCCCAGATTTGAATTTCCCGCCACTAAATTGGCGGCCATTTTGCGCGTACAGCGTTGCCATTTTGACTTCCGGTTTTCCGGGATCACTTCCGGGATCACTTCCTGGCCCCGAATCGGCTATTATCCTCTACTTAGAAGCAACAAGCAAGAGTGATCCAGACGCTAATAATTGCTTAGGAAAAATCAGTCACGAGTTAGATTCGGGAAGACAATTGGCCGAACAGAAAGTTCACACTAATTTGAAAAATTAAATTTAGTGACACCAAGTGTCAGACGTGTATTTATCTGCGCCACAATAATTGTAGTAAAAATGGGCTTACCAAGATTTTGAGAAATGCCTATGAATACTATTACTGATGAAAGCACTAACACTTCACCCGAAAATACAAACAGATCGAATTCAGGAGCAAACTGCTTAAAAGTCCGGCAATAACTGACGTTTTATACGCTATAGAAAATAAACCAACGCGTTGCTAGGCAATACCAACATGAGAGATTATCTGATTAGATACGACCCAGGGTAAATTGCCATGCATAACATAGAGCGTGGTCTGTTACAGATCGTAATTAGAATTTTATTGGATCATCTCATCAACGTTATTCGATTTCATTGGTTAGTAAGTAAATGAGGGCAATTATCAGTTTTAATGACTTATTAATTACTTACTGCAATTAATCTGCAATTCCAGGTCCATATAACAGTCCTTCTGCCTCCTCGAAAAGCTGATTTTCTTCCATTTGATGTTGCCTGCGAGCTGTACGAGCATCTTTGGTCTCTGAAAGACTTTTACGATTCTGTCGGGTTATTCGCTCCTCGTCTGAATTATGCGCAAATACCTTAGCATAAGTGCCAATAGTTAGATTCAGAAGGTTCATTATTTTTAATACTGAAGTATAACCTTCATTAAATATCCCGGCAGCAATGTAAGCTGAGATTTCGACTACTTTTAGGACCCTATCTCACTGGGACGCCACTGCGACGTGGCCAGCTATGTCACCGTGGTTACTCCTGGCTACCAAAGGTCTCCAGAAAGAGTAGCCAACATAGATTCCACAACATGTCAGTTTGTTTGCAGTCGTCACGTGAAATGGACGTGGACGAAGTAGCAATTATCTATTATGTACGTCGCAGGATGATTAATAAAAAAAAGAAAAAAAAGAAGTTATGGGTGCATCCTTTTATATCAGATCGAAGCCAAAGTGGTGTTTTCTCCAACCTATATGTAGATTTAAGAAAATACCCTGCATTTTTTTTTAATTATGTGAGAATGTCTGTAGCTTCATTTGATGAATTGTTGATGTTATGTAGAAATGATTTGACTAAACAAGATACGTTATTAAGGAAATCCATAAGTCCACAAGAAAAACTATTTGTAACATTAAGGTAAGATGTATTTTATTAATAATATAAATTTAAATTTTACAATGAATTATTCAATTATACAGCTCAAAAATAGAAATAGATTCTTCTTCAGAATTTGGAGAAAAAGAATGGGTGGTTGGAGAGGGCGTTTGAGTCGGTCCGGGCGTTTCCGGTTGGTGTGACCAAGAGTTTGTTTGTGCCGGTATTTATTTATTTATTATTTATTAATGGTATAATGTAGTTTGATTCGCTTGGAATATTACAACGTCTAGTTTTATACTACTTACATAACAATTTAAAATTAATAGTCAAAATTACAACTAATGGACAAGTACAATACATACATATATATATACATATATATATATATATATATATATATATATATATATATATATATATACCGGGTGACCCAGGGTTCTGTAAAAGCCCCATAACTTATTTGCTATTTGAGATATCGACTTTTAGTTTTCTTGATCTGGTACCCACACTTATTCTACGTATTTTAAAAATATGTATGTTTTTGTACAGGGTGTCCCTATATACAAAGCAGAACAAAGTTATGTTTTTTTAAATGGAACACCCTATATTTTATACTTTATTTTCAACCCTCTTGAGAAGCTGATAAAACTAATATAAGATAGTATGGGTCTATTATGGACGATTGGTTAGTTATGGGCAAATTTGTGGCAAAAACAAGGACACATTGAAAAAATTGCAGAAGCGCTCCTAGCGAAGCTAGCGTCATTTTTTATACACTAAAGAATTTTCCATATCATGAAGAATAATACAAATCTGCTTTGGTTCTTTTTTGTTCATACTGCTATACAGGGTGTCAACATACGCAAAATATTGGATAACTATTTTTTTTCAAATGGAACACCCTCTATATCTTGCCACCAGTGCATGGAATTTTTAATAAGCTTTCCAATGATGTACAATTTGTATAATGAAATATTAAGGATTCTTGAGATTTATCCATAAAAACATTTTTCTTTTGTCACCTCCTCCTCATTTTTGGATTTTCAGCCAAAACTATGCATTTTCTGAAAAAATAATAAGAGACCAAAGTTGTAGAGCGGAAAATTTTCGATCGACATAGGTCTTTCGACTTTTCCAATAATGCGTGCATTGCTGGCCAGAGTGAGCAAAATCTTGACCGTATATGCATTTTAGCGTTTTTCTCAAATTTTTTGTTAATTAATTGCAGTATACTTTATTTTCCACGTCCTCTAGCAGAAAACCGGGTAATTATAGAATTATTCAAATGACCTACATCGATTGAAAAAATTCCGCCCTACAACTCTTAAAAGAAGCAATTTTTGCCCAAAATGCATAGTTTTCGCTAAATATACAAAAAACCATTGAAAAACGCAAAAATTGATACATACATTTTCAATTTGCATTTTTAGAAAAAACTATGCATTTTTTGCAAAAATTTCTTCTCTTAAGAGTTGTAGAGCGGAACATTTTCAATCGATATGGGCCATTTTAATTTCCCTATAATTTCCCGTTTTTCCGCTAGAGGGTGCGGAAAAAAAGTATAATGCAATTTATTAATAAAAAACGCTAAAAGGTATATACGGTCACGTATCTGCGCGCTCTGGCGTGTAATGCACGCATTATCTTATAAGTTGAAAGACCCACATCGATCGTAAATTTTTCGCTCTACAACTTTGGTCTCTTATAATTTTTCAAGAAAATGTGTAATTTTGGCTGAAAATCCAAAAATCTGCAGAAGGTGGCAAAAGAAATATGTTTTTATTGATAAATCTCAAGAATCCTTAATATTTTGTTATACAAACTGTATATCATTGGAAAGCTTATTAAAAATGCCATAGATTGGTGGCAACTTATATAGGGTGTTCCATTTGAAAAAAAATAGTTATCCATTGTTTTGCGTATGTTGACACCCTGTATATCACTATGATTAAAAGAGAACCAAAGCCGATGTGTATTATTCTTTATGATATGGGAAATTTTTTAGTGTATAAATAACGATGCTATCTTTGCTAGGAACGCTTCTGCAATGTTTTTAATGTGTACATGTTTTTGTCACAAATTTGCCCATAACTAGCCAACCGTCCATAAAGGACCCATACTATCTTATACTTTTTTTATCAGCTTCTCAAGAGGGTTGAAAATAAAATATAAAATATAGGGTGTTCCATTTAAAAAAAACATAACTTTGTTCAGTTATGTATATTGGGACACCCTGTACAAAAACATACATATTTTTAAAATAAGTAGAAAAAGTGTGGCTACCAGTTCAAGAAAACTAGAAGTCGAAATTTCAAATAGCAAATAAGTTATGGGGCTTTTACAGATCCCTGGGTCACCCGGTATATATATATATATATATATATATATATATATATATATATATATATATATATATATATATATATAGTAAAAATGTCGAAGAAAAATCCTCGTATCAGGGAATCCGACCAAAAAGGGTGGTTAATAAATCATCTATTTATCATAAAACCGAGCTTTCGCCAATGTTTATTAGCTTCTTCAGGGATAACGCTACAAAATAATTTACAAGAGTGAAAAATTTTATAAGTTAAATGAAATGAGGTTATGCACGTGTTCGCGACGCACGTGTTGGCGAAAATGTACTTACATGGAAGATGTGAAAAAATAAACCGTTGAACATACGGAATTAATGAAAAGGCTCGATGCAGTAATAGTGAAACATATTAAAATTTGTTTAAAACGTTGATGTCACAGGATTAAAATTTACAAACACACATCGCCGGACATGTTGGTTTGAGACGATGACTAACAGTGATTGTGAACTAGGTTAGATTGTAATGGCCGAGGTACAAGCCAAACTGGAGGGAGAGCACTACACAATTAGTGCCAACCCTGGGAATTGATGCCGTCAAAGTGGCGGTAAAATTTGAATTTGACAATTTAAAGTGTAAAAGAGTAAAAGTGTAAAAATGTATAATAAAAAGGGGGGGTGGTGTTGTCTGTGGCTATCAATTTAACCTTTACAAATGTAGATTATAACATTAACAATGACTGACTCATTTTAACGTTATAATAAAATGTAGGGGTTAGGATTAATATTATAACGTTATTATAACGTTAAAATGAGTCAGTCATTGTTAATGTTATAATCTACATTTGTAAAGGTTAAATTGATAGCCACAGACAACACCACCCCCCTTTTATTATACATTTTTACACTTTTACTCTTTTACACTTTAAATTGTCAAATTCAAATTTTACCGCCACTTTGACGGCATCAATTCCCAGGGTTGGCACTAATTGTGTAGTGCTCTCCCTCCAGTTTGGCTTGTACCTCGGCCATTACAATCTAACCTAGTTCACAATCACTGTTCGTCATCGTCTCGAACCAACATGTCCGGCGATGTGTGTTTGTAAATTTTAATCCTGTGACATCAACGTTTTAAACAAATTTTAATATGTTTCACTATTACTGCATCGAGCCTTTTCATTAATTCCGTATGTTCAACGGTTTATTTTTTCACATCTTCCATGTAAGTACATTTTCGCCAACACGTGCGTCGCGAACACGTGCATAACCTCATTTCATTTAACTTATAAAATTTTTCACTCTTGTAAATTATTTTGTAGCGTTATCCCTGAAGAAGCTAATAAACATTGGCGAAAGCTCGGTTTTATGATAAATAGATGATTTATTAACCACCCTTTTTGGTCGGATTCCCTGATACGAGGATTTTTCTTCGACATTTTTACTATTTTCCAACAAGTACGGCCGTTACTTCCCTCCAGCATCTATATATATATATATAGTAACAAATTTTTTCGAAGAAAAGTCCTCGTATCAGGGAATCCGACCAAAAAGGGTGTTAATAAGTCATCTATTTATCATATACCGAGCTTTCGCAAATCTTTATTTCATTCATCAGGGTGACGCTACAATTAATAAAAGTATAATTAGCGTGAAAAAAAAAAGTGAAAGGTTATGTGAGCACATGTGCTGAAGGCTGAAGAGTTGATTACTTACATGTAAGATTAAAAATAAACTACCGCACTTAAGCGTGATTTACACGGGATAGTAAATTGCGATAGCACTTCTGAGAGTAACTTGCGCCAGCGTTTACATATAAGCAAATTGTAAAAGCAATTCCTCTCGGCAAGTGCTCTATAGACATTACTTGGTGCATACTTCCAGCAAGTGATTGCAGACGCGTATACACGGTATAGAATAATCTATTGTCGAAAAATGTCTCGCCATAGAAAGAGGGTTGCAGCCGCTGCTATTCTCATTGCAATTTCACGCAAACAACGAAGAAAAGAGGCTCGAAAAAGAATATGGGTCAAAGAATGGATAAGCAGAAGGCCTACTCTTGGTGCTTATGCGATGTTATTAGATGAATTAAGAAGTGAAGATCCGAATAAATTTAAAAATTTTCTGCGGATGTCAGAAACTGACTTTAACTTTTTACTGCAATTAGTTTCGGATAAAATATCAAAATTGGATACAAATATGCGCGAATCTATCAAACCAAGAGAACGATTGGCTCTGACGCTAAGGTTTTTAGCAACAGGTAAGTTTTAAAATTAAAATAAATATGAAATATACCCAGGTACATAAACATTTATTTTGTAACATACAAAGGTATGTTCTGAATTTAAGAAACACATTATTTTATTCTTTTACACAAAACATAAGAAATAGGATAAAACTAAATTACAAACATAAAAAAAAACTTCTTGGGTTTTAGGCGATTCATATCATTCTCTCATGTATCTGTTTCGAATTCCTGTATGTACGATCTCAAAGATAATTCCTGAATGCTGTGAGGCTCTGAAGGAGGTTCTAAAAAAGGATTATTTGAAGGTAAGACTTAATTCATTTGGTTTATTTACCTAATTCCTTGTCATATTGAGAACTACAAGAATATGTATTAATGCATGAGGGTGCTGGATGAACAATAGGAAGTAGATGAGATGTTTGTAAATGTGATTCTATGGATTGAAGTGCAGGCACTGGTGAGTATTCAGAATGAATTGATGCTTGTGAGTCGTTCGAATAGATTGATCTTTGTGAGTGTGTAGATAGAACTGATAAACTTCTTTCATTATCGCCGATTTCTGATATGTCTAATATAGCTTTCTGAATTATTCGTTTCAATTTCCTTTTGTTGTGGTCAGATTGCAAACATCTAAGTTCACAAGCAATATATTCTCCAAATGTATCAAACTCATCGCATGGCTTATTTAATTCAGTCATTGCTTTTTCCATAATATCATTGTCAATGCATCTACGTTTTTTTATACATTTCTTATCGGAGGTCTTGGGCGTTGTCTCCGTTACTTGCTCTTGCAAAGACGTAGTTGCAGTGTTTTCTGACACATCCTACAAAAGGTAACAAAACATTAACTTTTAGGTGCCCACTACAGAAGAAGAATGGAAGGCGCATGCAAAACAGTTTGAGGAAAAATGGAACTTCCCTCATTGTGTAGGGGCATTAGACGGAAAGCATATTGTTATACAAGCACCTCCTGGTAGTGGAAGTTATTACTATAATTATAAAGGATCACATAGTATTGTTCTCATGGCACTTGCTGACGCAAATTATAAAATAATTTATGCCAATATTGGCGCTAATGGAAGAATATCTGATGGAGGAATTTTTAATGCTTGTGGATTATCCACAGCTTTGCAAGAAAATACATTAAATTTGCCCCCTCCAGATACGTTATCTGGGCGTACTAAGCAGGTACCCTATGTAGTCGTTGCCGATGACGCTTTTGCGCTTAAACCATATTTAATGAAACCGTATCCATTTAGAAATCAACCAGGTATTATTCGTATTTATAATTATCGTCTGTCAAGGGCAAGACGAATAGTTGAAAATGTATTTGGTATCATTGCAAGTAGATTTCGAATTTTAAGAAAACCAATTCCGCTTGCACCAGAAAAAGTAAAAATAATAACAACAGCAATATGTGCACTCCATAATTTTCTTATGTCTCGTAAAACGTCTACTAATATATATGCGCCAACGGGCACTTTTGATGCCGAAAATGATGAAAATGGCAATTGGCGCAATGAAGGACTGCCAAAAGAAAATCTCTTGCCACTACAGAACAGAATTACTCACAATTACTCAGTAACGGCTAAAGAAATCCGAGAAGAATTTCGTGATTACTTTGTTTCGGTCGAAGGTGAAGTTTCTTGGCAGTATAAACATATTTAGAATTGCAAGTTAACCTTAATGCGGTGCGTATTTTTTTTATTTGTGAAAATAAAACACACTTTGCAAAAAAAAAATTTTTTCCTTACCGATAAATTATCCTCAGTCCCCGACGTTATATTTAGATCAAGAAGGAATTTTAGCGATTCAAAATATTCCCAGGAACTCCTATAGTTATCATCAGTACCTTGACCACTTTTTCTTTTTTTAATTTTGTTCCACTCCTGGTTTGCTTGGGTACGAAGGTTATGTAATTTCCGCTGAATTGCAGCCTCATTTGTGTCAAATTTTTCTGCTATAAGTTTAAAAGCTCTTTGTTTTTTAACTCTATCTCTGTAAATTTTTAATTTTATTTGCCACAATTCCGGGAAACCCTCGAAAATATTTATTAAAGCCAAGGTATCTTCTTTTGACCACACGCGTTTTCCCTCCATTTTATAGTTATTGCACTATCCACTTGCACACAACTTTCAACACGACGGAAGTAAATTTTATGTTCCCAGAGCGCTCTCCGAACTTGTTTAGACCTGCAAGTGATTTTCGCTGCAACCAGTTGCCACAAGTTTTGTTACTTGCTGGGAGAGAACTCTCGGGCACTGTTTACATTACGCAAAATATTTCCAAGTACTCTCAGATATAAACTTGCTATAGTTTTACTTGCCCGTGTAAATCACGCTTTAAGGAACTAAGCGTGGCCATGAACGATGAACAAGTTACACATTAAAAACTTTCCACAAGACGTGGATGTTAACAGATTAAAACGATTTAAAATTCATATGGTGGACGATAAACACGGGTAAACATCGTCGGCCATCTTATTGAACAATGACTGCATGGTAGATGGGATAGGTTAAATTGCAGTTGTGTTACCAACGTATCTGAAAAGGTGGTGGGGAGATCCACGGGGATGAAGCCGAGATACGAATATCGGCAACACGAAAGTATGTGGGCCACCCCAGGACAGTGGGGCGAGGGGGAATTTCAAATTTGCCGCTTTTCCAAAGATGGTTCCCCCGATGTTGCCAGATTTATCAAAGATCTTATTATGGGGATTACCGTTTTTAATAATCCTTAAATTTCACTACAAAGTAATAATTTTAACAATTAAAATTATGTTTTGAACATAATTAGACTCATTATCGCTCATATTTGTCATAATAACTCATGAAAGTATAATATTACTGTTTATTAAATATAATCATGTGCATTGTATATTTTATACTTCGATGTATATGCGGCAACGCTTAATGAGTCTCGCCATTTTTATCAACTAACCTCAATAGTGCTGTGAGTGCTAGCGATTAATGTTTGAAGGTAAGTTATTATATATTCTGTCCTATAAACTCGTCAATTGTATTTATTAGTAATGGAAACATCAAATGGCCGTATTAAATATTCTTGTAAATATCCAGAATGTCAAAATTCTTTCTTTTCCGATACCTGTAATTAATGTCGACTACAAAAATAAACATTTCTATAAATTTCCCAAAAATTAAGAATATCTTAAAACATGGAAAACCATTTGTGATATTGAACAGTCTTCATTGTTTAAATTTTCATTCATGTGAAGATCATTTTATTCATAAACATTTTGTTAATCATTTCCGCAAAAAATTGAATTGCAATGCTGTTCCGACGCCAAGAAGTAAGACAATATAACTACACTAATTTACTTTTTAACTATTTTAATGTCATGAATCCTGGATACGAGCAAACTACTGACCTGTTACGACGCCTGAAAGAAATATCCTAAGAAGAACGAAGAGACCTGATGGAACATTGCACCTGGACAAGACCCTAATACCCGATTGTTGTGATATTTTTATATTTGATAATTTTGTTAATAACAATGTATACAATTATTCTCTTAAATATATTTTTTCCATGTAGGCCTATTTTTATTTTTATTTTGTGAAATCCAATCTTTTTTCTTTTACCAAAACCAGTAACTTCTTCATTTATGTACTATCTAAAAGTATAATCAATTATGTGCTCAAAAAACATAATTGATTATATTTTTAGTGTTATTAAATTGAAATATATCGTGTAGACGAGTATAACATTTTTAAATTTTGGCGGAAATCGTAGTAATTTGCCACCCCGACACCAGGCGGCGCCAAAAATCGTGTTTCCGAAATTTAACATGCAGGTTTCACTTCTAAAGGTATGTGTTCTGTGGGGAGATCGGTAGTACCAATCGTATTTACTGTCCGCTGATGGCGGGTGGCGGGTAAATTCAAAAATTCGGTGGGTGACCTATATTGGTATTAAGCGCAGGGAAGCTGCCAATTTAACCTATTTACAATAGTCGATTATGATATTAATAATGACGTGAATCATTATAATATCATAATTAAATGTAGTGGGTAATGATTAATAGATGAGTTAAAGTATAAGTATAAGTGTTAAAAGTGGTCCTGGGCCACGACAAAGTCAGAATCGCGCAGTCAAATATCAGTACACTTAACAGACGTTTTTTCACAAAACTCAAAGACAAGAATCCCTCAGAAACTATGTCTAACGTCATTTACAACATCCCTTGCCGGGACTGTGATCTCTCTTACATCGGTCAGACATCTCAATGGCTGAAAACACGCCTCACCCAACATAAGAGCGATTCCAGACTGGGCAAGAAATCTTGTGCACTCTCTATTCATTGTAACTCTTCTGATCATAACCCTGACTTCACTAACGTAAAAATCTTAGATACCAGTAAGACGTATAAGGGAAGACTGTTTCTTGAAATGTATCACATTCAAAAAAACCGTGATAAATCAATGAATTTTAAATCGGATACAGATCGTTTAAGCAACATTTACTCTTACCTTATTAGTCTGTCTCATAAACAAATTAATATCAACTCGTCAGTTGTAACGTTGCCACCCACTAAATAATTTTAATTATGCAATGAGTGGTAATCTTTTGGATGAGATCAGGTCAGGAGATATCTTCCCTATAAGACTGAAATCTAATGCTCTCAAAAACTCACCTACCATAAGATCTTCCCATTTATTTAAAAAGACATATTTCTCTACCCAACATTGGTTGTCTGTGATTATTTTTCTAGCAGCCTCAAGAACACTTCCTAGAGTATGATGAATCATGTCCAAATCTGTTAAAACAGTATTGGTGGCTTGGGTTAAGATGGACAGCTTTTCTTCAAAAACTCTCTCTTTATCTCTAACCAGTTGCATTTTTTGCGACAATGATTTAATATCATATCTATTCCAGGCTGACACTCCACTCGTAACCAACCCAGTTAAAAATCCTAAGAATCTTTTCCTTCTAACTCTTTTATCTTCTTCTTGCTTCTCCGGGATCAAATGAAGGAGAGCCTGATTAACTGACTCTAAGACATCATCAAAAAGTGATGATACATTACACTCGGATGATGTTAATTTATACCCAGGTGGAACCGCCTTAACCTCCATCTTTAACGGAACACTCAATGAATGAGTGGTGAAAACGTAAATTTTTATTTTACCACGGGTCGGTCCGGGTTCATTTAGTTTGTTTTTAATTTTTTTTTTTTTTTTAATTCCACTCTTAATACTTTCTGGTTGACTATATTTATGACTGATAAAACCTCCTTAATCCAATAAATACACACAACAATAATTAACTAGTTTATTTACAAAATATATACAAAAATGAGAAATTAAAATAATTCAAATCATACAAAAGGAAACTAGCAGTTGATAGCAAGACGGCTGCTACCTCTGTGTTTGAACGACTGCTCGATCTGTGTTTAGACAGCCGCTCCCTCTGTGTTTGGACGGCTACTCGCTCTGTGTTTGGACGGCCGCTCCCTCTGTGTTTGGACGGCTACGTCCACGGCAGATTTCTGTACTCGTCTTGGGGCCTGGGACATACACCCATAGATGGCTCTACACAATAAAATATGATGTGTTTAATTTTATTGTTTTCGGTACTTGTTTTGTGTTTCGGATTTGCATTAAATTTGTAGAGTTTCCCCAATGGAATGTTTCTCTTTACAAATTTAAACTAGTAACGGGTAAATTTGCAGAGATTCCCCAATGGTATATGTCTCTTTACAAATTTATCCGCCTAGTTGCAATTGTCGGCAAGACACGGTAATTATTTCGGTATCGGATTAATTTTGCAAAGTTCCCCCGTTGGAAGTTACTCTTTGCAAAACTATCTAGTAACGGCTAAATTTGCAGAGATTCCCCAATGGAATGTGTCTCTTTACAAATTTATCCATCTAGTCGGATTCGCGCTAATTTGTAAAGCTCTTTTCTACTTTACAAATTATTCCGGTAATTGTTTCGCATTAAATTTGCAGAGATTCCCCAATGGAATGTGTCTCTTTACAAATCTAACTAGTAACGGGTAAATTTGCAGAGATTCCCCAATGGAATGTGTCTCTACAATTTTATCCGTCCAGTTGCGAAAACTGAATAACTTACAATCCGGATTGCACGTCACTCAGGATCTCGTATAAGCCACCTTGGAAAGGCCCACGCCATACAAGCTCTGAAGCAGGAGCGCTCCAGACCTTGTTTATATTCACGAGATTCCCCTCCATTGTCCCCACTGTTCGGACTTTTCAGGTGGGGAATTCTTCCGCATTGCGGCTGTGGCGCGCGCGAACGAAATCGCGAGGATTCGGATTTTTCGACGCGGTCGTTTCGAAACTTACTCACGGCCGAGCGATGGAATGTGCCATTTCAAGTTTTAATTCAAAATGACGAAACGATATGCAGAGTCGCCACAAATATATTTTATATATTTAATTCTGGCCCTCTTTGCATATCGCGTCGTTACACAGTCGATCACTCGCATAATTCATCTATTTAGGCTACTTGTCTTTTTGCTTTTTCAATTTAATGGTTTCGTATCAGATTATTCGTCTGTTTTTATACATTTGACACACCCCTCCTTTTATTGGAATTGCTTTAACACTCTGGCTGCCAGAGTGTTTTTCATGCTGTTCTTCAGCAGGCTTTGTCAGTCGTATTGGTCTGACACCTATACTCACATTTGAGGCTTTGTCAGACAAATCCGACTGACAGTCATTTATATGTTTAAAGGCATGTCAGTCACATATGGCTAAAGTTGTATTTGAATTAAGTGCATGGAATAGTGTTCTGGCCTGGTAGAAATAAGGTAAATAAAACGGCTTGGGCTGGCGGAACAGTTTTGCCATTTTATTTCAATAATGATAAAAATAAAAATACTTTTATAAAAAAGTAAATAATTTGCAACTTAACAAATATTCATATAAACTATTATAAAAATAAACATTTTTATTTGGATCCTTCGCCGTGCACTCGTAGATAGCATTCATAACAAATAGTCGGCTTATTCTCATAACCGTCACAATATGTTTTAACTTTTCTTACTTTCCTTCGAGCTTCGACTCTTGTCATATTTTTCAGCAAATTGTCATAGCATTCTACACAATTTCTACGGTCTTTTGTACCGCCGCCGTCTCTTTTTTTTAGCAAGTGATTAATTTTTATTTTTTTGATGCGTTCTCTAACTTCTAGATCTAATAAATTTCTGCAAACTTCTTCTCTGAATGTGGTGATTGTCGACTTAGAATTAGTAATCGATTTGTAGATGATATGTGCATTGACAATTGCAACTCCTGTCAGTAATTCAAAGGCTACTTTTCGATACCATTTAATGCCTTTCCGAACGCTTGTGTTGTATGAAGACATTTGATCGGATTTGTCTATTCCTATTTTCCCATTATTATAATCTATAATTACATTCGGTTTTTGGGGCAGGGGCTGGTCAGCTACTTTTTTTTTAGAGTTTCTTGATGCCACACAACTCTGCTCCAAATTGTGTATGGTTGAGAGCATAATAACTTCTTTATTCTTTTTTGGTTTCCATTTAGAAACGACTATTCCTTCATCTGATTCCAATCCATATATTTCATTTAAATTTAACTTGCGGTTAATCACATCTTTAGGTAAATACTTTCTGTTTCGTCGTAATGTACCGACCAGATGTGTATGTCTTGTTGACAGGTTCTTTGCCAATGGGATGCTTGTATAAAAAATGTCAGTGTAGAGTATTCTACCTTCATCTAAAAGTCCCTCACATAAGTTCATAACTACTTTCTCTGGCAAACCTACTCCAGAACATTCAGGTTTACCACAGTAAATTTGTATTTTCCATGTGAATCCCTCAAGTGAACAAATTTTAAATAATTTGACACCGTATTTATGACGTTTGCCTGGAATATACTGACGAAATGAAAGACGTCCCCGCCATGGAACCATACTTTCATCGATTACCATTTTTTTGCCAATGGTATATACTTCTTGAAAGTTTTTTTGTAAAATATCTAATAACGGTTGTATTTTTTTTAATCGATTCCCATCTGCCGGTATATCGTTGTCTGAGAAATGAATCATTCTTAACAAAATTTCAAATCGATTTCTGGACATGACTTTGCTTATAGAATTTGAATACAAGGAATCACTGCTCCAGTAGTCTCGGAGCTTTGGACGACAACTCAATCCCATCCAGAGCATTATGCCTAAGAATTTTTCTATTTCTTTTGGAGTTGTTGCCTGCCAATTATGCAGTCTCGATGACTTGCTTAGTATTCCACTGTTGACCATATCTGTAGCATATTTATTTGTCTCATTTACAATAAGATCTAAAACAGCATCATTGATGAAAAGTTTGAAAACATCCCCCGGTGCTATATATTCCGATAAATCCATTTGAATTCCAGCCTGTCCAATAAACGGAAAATCAGCTTGATTTCCCGTGTACACATTCCAACTTAAATTAGAATTATCTGATTTATCGATCTCTGATACATCAGCCTGCCTTTCTTCTTCTTCATCTTCATCCACGGAAATATCATGATCTAACTCAGAGGACGCATACTCAGAGTCACTAGGCATGTAATTTGAACCGGAGTCGGTAGAAAAAGGATCATGATCACTTTCATAATTTTCCCAATATGCTTCCAACTGGGAATCTGTCAATGCTTTGTTAGGGTCCCTAAGTACATATAAATACAACAATAAACAAACTACCAAAGAATAACCAATTGTACTTACATTTTTGTTGCACATGCACAACACTATACTATAACCTCAAAATGACTGACATGGCGCCCAAAGAAAAAAATGTTTAACAGAGCCGCGTCAGTCAAAAAAGACTGACGCACTATACACCGCATATGCGCATGCGCTTTATTTTGGTGAATCAATCCCTACCAATAAATTTGCGGTATGACCACTAGTTGTCTTTCTACATACGTGGCCTGATACGAGTTATATACATTTTTATGCCTGTCCTCAATTGTAAATCCGCTGTCAGTCGAATATGACTGACATGGCAGCCAGAGTGTTAAACACTTAATTCATTATTTAACTTTTATATTAGAATTATCTACGTTTCAACTTTAAACACCCCTATTATTATAATATTGCGATGGTTACGCCATTGCCAATATTATAAGTTATTATTGTCGGGTAGTCTCACCCCCCTTTTCACACTTACAATTATCTACATTTAACCTTTAAACACCCCTTTTTTATTGTAATATTGCGATGGTTACGCCATTGCCAATATTATAATTTATTATTGTCGGGTTATCACACCCCCTGTTCATATTGAACCTCGTAACAAGCGCAATCGCGATCACTTAATTAATACACAACACTTTTAACACTTATACTTTAACTCATCTATTAATCATTAACCACTACATTTAATTATGATATTATAATGATTCACGTCATTATTAATATCATAATCGACTATTGTAAATAGGTTAAATTGGCAGCTTCCCTGCGCTTAATACCAATATAGGTCACCCACCGAATTTTTGAATTTACCCGCCACCCGCCATCAGCGGACAGTAAATACGATTGGTACTACCGATCTCCCCACCACCTTTTCAGATATACGTTGGTAACACAACTGCAATTTAACCTATCCCATCTACCATGCAGTCATTGTTCAATAAGATGGCCGACGATGTTTACCCGTGTTTATCGTCCACCATGTGAATTTTAAATCGTTTTAATCTGTTAACATCCACGTCTTGTGGAAAGTTTTTAATGTGTAACTTGTTCATCGTTCATGGCCACGCTTAGTTCCTTAAGTGCGGTAGTTTATTTTTAATCTTACATGTAAGTAATCAACTCTTCAGCCTTCAGCACATGTGCTCACATAACCTTTCACTTTTTTTTTCACGCTAATTATACTTTTATTAATTGTAGCGTCACCCTGATGAAGCAAATAAAGATTTGCGAAAGCTCGGTATATGATAAATAGATGACTTATTAACACCGTTTTTGGTCGGATTCCCTGATACGAGGACTTTTCTTCGAAAAAATTTGTTACTATTCCCAACAAGTACGACCGTTACTTCCCTCCAGCATATACTACCGTGGACAAAAAAAATGTCACCCCTAATTTGTCATCTGTCTATAATTTCTTATTTTTTAGTATTGTGAATTTGACTTATGTAACCTTAATATTTGACAGTGACAGTAATAATTACTTCCCGGAAAATTTGTTATGAATGCGGCATTTGTAGCATTTTCAAACAGATTTTCTATTAAATAGTTTATCACAGCATTATTTTCTTCGTTATTTGAAACTTTTTGGCGGCCCAAACCTTTAATCTGCTCTAATCGCCTTTCATTCCTCCACATTTTTGAATTTTTTTGCACTGTACGTCTACTTACATTCAATTCAGCTGCTACATCATTGATATATTTGCCACATTTGACCTGCATAGCAATTTGTGCTTTCTGTGTGTTACTTAGGTGTGGCATATTCAATTTATGTTCATATATCAATATGATTAACACATATCTGACAAGATTGACATTTGCCGGTTTGTCAAATGAAAAGTCATATTTACATTAATAAAATTAGGGGTGTCATTTTTTTTGTCCACGGTAGTATATATATATATATTAGGGGGATAATGACCGTAAATATTGATTGAATATAAATCGAAAGAAACATTGCTTAATGGGCACGTCGGTCGGTGATAAGATGTTAAGATGTGTGAAAACGTATGGAAGGGCGGAAGACTAGGACGGACCGTTTCGTCCTTATTAGGGACTCATCAGCTAGCCCCATCCGCGCAATAAAAGAGAACCAAAGCCGATGTGTATTGCTCTTTATGATGTGGGAAATTTTCTAGCGTACAAATAATGATGCTATCTTTGCTAGGAATGCTTCTGCAATGTTTTCAATGTGTACATGTTTTTGCCACAAATTTGCCCATAACTAACGAACCGTCCATAATAGACCCATACTGTATTATACTATTTTTATCAGCTTCTCAAGAGGGATTAAAATAAAGTATAAAATGTAGGGTGTTCCATTTAAAAAAACATGACTTTGGTCTGTTATGTACATTGGGACACCCTGTACAAAAATATACATATTTTTAAAATATGTAGAATAAGTGTGGGTACCAGTTCAAGAAAACTAGAAGTCGATATCTCAAATAGCAAATAAGTTATGGGGCTTTTACAGATCCCTGGGTCACCCGGTATATATATAGTGAAGTGAGAGGTGCGTGCACCGAGCTCCCCCATATTATAATCCCGTATTCCATGTGTGACTTAATATGTGCATTATAGAATGTAAGCGCTGAACACAATTTTTTAGGTTTATTAGCGCAAAATGTCCTTTGTTTAGCCTCTTTACAATCTGGTCGATATGACTTCCCCAAGTAAGGTTATTATCTATAAGTAAACCTAAGTATTTAATTTCGCTTGCCACAGGGATCGATCTATCTTCGCTCTTGACAAGAATACTGAAAGGGTTCGCTGTATTAGTTGAGAGAGTGAATGTCATTACTACTGATTTTACTGGGTTTAAATACAGATTGTTTTGTTGACACCAGTGTTCAAGTTTTTTTGTTACCGCATTACAATGGTTAGTAGTTTGTTGTTGATCAACTGTTTGTACTATAATTACTGTATCATCTGCATATTGCTCTAATTTTGTATGTTCATTTGTAATACATGATTTTGACAGATCGTTACTATATATTAAGAAAAGTAACGGAGACAGAATTCCTCCCTGGGGCAATCCGATATTTGTAATTCGTTTTTGTGATTTGTAAGGCACAAATAATTCATTAGGGGTACCTTTCTTAATTTCAACATATTGTTCTCTATTTTCAAGATAACTTTCAAACCATGATATTGTAGTCTCACAAAGACCATACATTTTTAGTTTAACGAGAAGTAGTTTATGTTCTACTGTATCGAAAGCCTTAGTGAAATCATAAAAGATACCTGAGACTTTCTTATTAGTGTCTAAGTTGTCAGCTATAAACTGCACTACTTCGTACAATGCCGTACATGTGTTTTTTCCTTGCACAAATCCATGATGCGTCATGGATAGTAACTGATTTGTTTGAAAGTATTTTGCCAGTTTACTAGTCATAGCTTTATCAATTATTTTTGCAAAGACAGATAATATTGCTATGGCCCTGTAATTTTTATAATCCTTTCTATCCCCTTTTTTATGTATAGGGACTATCTTTGCTATTTTAAGTTTTTCTGGATATTTTCCCATCTTAAATGAGAAGTTGATAATATGCGTCAATGGATATGCTACAAGGTCTGCCACATCATGCACAATATTACAAGGGATGTTATCTGACCCAGATGATTTTTTAGTAGTTACTGTCTATAATTTTTAGAATTTCATTTTCATTCATTATCGGATATTCAAATTTGTTGTCTGTCAGGTTTTCAGTATCATTAAAATTGTTTTCACTTTCTTGACCAACCTGTAATTTAACAGAATCCACGAAATAGTCGTTAAATATATCTGCTACGCGATTTGGATCTATCACTTCTTCGTTATTAACCGTAAGACTTATTGTATTCTCGGGCTGTGCTGTGTTTTTAGACATATTAACATTTGCTTTAATTAAAGTCCAAGCTGTCCTTGTAACATTGTGTGATTTTGTAATTACTTCTGCATAGAAATGTTTTTTTGTAGTTTGCACAAGAGTACTATATATTTTTTTTAAGTCCATGTACTTAGTTTTAAGTGTTGGGTCATTTGTTGTTTTGAATAACCAATGCAAATTTTTCAACTCTTTTCCCATATTTATTATTTCAGGTGTTATCCATCTTGTATCTGGCCTTCTTTTCTTCTTATGGGCGTTTGGTGTGACCAATAGCTTGTTTGTCTCGGTGCGGGTGTTTGTGCTTGGTGTGACCAAGAGCTTGACGCTTGACTGCTAAGTCCCGGGGTCGAAAAACTATATGGTACCGCCTGTGTCGCTTCGTCGAGTAATGACATGATATTTATTTTTACAGCCATTTTTCTCTGTGGAGGTACTCTCTTTAATGTATTTACAAGCGACAGAAGAAATAACTTATCTTCATCTTGGTTGGCCGCTTCATATTTTTCTCGATTCTCTATCGATCTATTAAAAGCATTGATGAATTGATCATCTTCAGAGATGCTACTATTTTTTTCTTTTTGGACCTTTTTGACCGCTCTATCTTGTTGCGAGACCTCATTAAGTCCAGTAACTGCTACGGAATCAGGTTCTCTTATTGCAACAACTGTTTTTAAAAATTGTAGTTGCTGAAAAAATAAGTATTCACTTTTACGGGACCCACCGGACCCGGACTTCAAAGTTTTTTTTTCGTTGCAACTCCCGAGTAAAACAACCTCGCATACTCTTCCATTTCTTCTGTAAAGTATCTCCTGAAAACAAAATAAACCTACTATAAGTAAAATAATCAAAGGCATTAACCTTTGCATTCGCCACTTTACATTTCCAACTAGGTAGAAAAAATTAACACTAATTTTTTTTAAATATTTTTTAGGTATCTTGCGTCAGGATGTACATTCATGGAACTTTATTACAACTACAGACTTGGTTACACAACAATTAGTATAATAATTAGAGAGGTGTGTGATATTATAAGTCAACGTCTAGAACATTGTTTAGCTACGCCATCTACAGAAATTACTTAGGAAAAAGTTGCAAAGGGATTTGAAAAAAGTTCCAACTTCCCACACTGCATCGGTGCCATTGACGGAAAACACATACGAGTTATTAAACCTATGCATACCGGATCGTTGTACCATAACTACAAGCATTATTTTTCAATAGTTCTACTTGCTGTGTGTGATTCTAATTACAATTTTACCTACAACGACGTAGGAGCGTATGGGAAAAGCAGCGATTCAGCAATTTTCAAAGAAAGTGCTTTCTATACTAATCTTATAAGCAACTCATTAAATATACCTGAACCAAAACTATTGATAGATAATGGCGACAATATTCCATATGTGATAGTAGGAGATGAAGCTTTTGGCCTACATGTAAACCTTATGAGGCCCTATGGAGGACACAGCCTCAGTTACAAGCAAAAAATATTCAATTATCGGTTATCTAGAGCACGCCGTTATATCGAATGCACATTTGGTATATTATCCAATAAGTGGAGAATATTCCATAGGCCATTAAATGTACACATAGATTTAGCAAAAAATATTGTTAGGACTTGCTGTATTTTGCACAGTTTTGTACGTAACAGAGATGGCTATTCTTATGATGATACTTTGACGGTAACGGGATTTGAACCTGTTACACACCGGGATCGTGAAAGAGGAGGAAGAACGGCACTTACAGTTCGAGACAAATTAGCAGAATATTTTGTGACTCATAACCCGTTACCGTGGCAAGATAAACGTGTCTAAATATATAAATATAAACGTATCTAAATATAAAATGAAAACTTACCAAGTTGTTTTTTTTTCTTGAACCGACATTTCGCCCTTATCTTTAAAAATATCCACCAATTCCTCCCAACATTTAATTTTGATATTTCGGTCGGAGTACTCCGTGGAAGCAAAATTCCATAAAGATGGCCTATTTTCAACTTCAATAATAAACCTTTCTGTGTCAAAACTCATTTTTTATTAAAAAAATATTTATAAACAATTATAAAACAATGATCACGATGGTGGCTGGCGTCTGAGTGAGTGAACACGGTTTACAAGTGTGTCATTTGTTGGCATGGTCGCCAGCGAGCGAGGGTAGCTAGTCCCAACATAGCGGGGGCTAACCTGTGGCCAGGCTTACAAATTAGCGACGTTGCCAGACAGTGGCCAGGTGAGGTACCCGTCATTAATCGCAATAGTCATTCCTTGGCGACGTCGCCGTGGCGTCCCAGTGAGATAGGGCCCTTAGACCACAATTTTGGTGATAAACGCCAAACTGTCGCGTTAAAACTTTCGTTGGCGTTCTGCGTATGACCACCAAGGCATCGCTCAAGCAAATCATCTTTGGACAAATCTTGATATATTGGTAAAAGATGCTATTTTATATCTTCACCAAGTAATGGAGCTAAATCTTCGTTTCGAGGATTTTGATTTAAAGCAATAGCCTTCTGCCACTTGCACCAGCTATCAACGCCTACAGGGCAATTATCATGTTGTTTTTTCTTTAGTGGAAAAAATATGCTCATAAGTAGCCATTATGGCTTTTTTCATCTCGTCAACACTGTTAACATTTCTCTGAATACTTAAACCATAGTAATTTGTTAATTTTTTTACCACTTTATCAGTTAGTTTTCCTCTTCCTGAATTTTTTTTTCTTTTCTTACATTTCTAAGTCGACAACCCATTCTTTTTTCTACATGACCAATACATTCACTTTTCACAACAGGTAACTCATTACCGTAAGGTTCTGAATCTAGAATAGCCTTGAATGTTTTAGAATCTCCGTCGCCAATGTAGTTACCATATTTTACTCCGAATTTTTCTTCAGAAGTCGAGAACATTTCTATCATGGCATCGACTTCCATCTTTCCTGACGAACCTTCGTGATTTTTTTGACACTCATCCTCATGATCTTCCATCCATTTACGGAATTCTTCTGTATGAGTCTTGTTCTTCCAGTAATTACAGCCTTGACAGTAACTACTTTTTGTTTTCAAATCAATAACTTTCCCTGAATAATATCCTATGAGCGTTGCAACACCGTACTTTGATTTGAAACCACGTTTTTTCCAGGTACCATCTCCAGATACTTTTAAAATATTTCGTTCTCTTCCTTGCTCGACATTTTTTTCCATCTCTTCTTCCACTGCCTTCTGCGATACTAATTTAAATGATGATTTCGCTGCATCATAAATGTGTTGTACGATGTTAGCGTAACAATGTTTACTTATACCAGTGCATAGGTCCATCAGGTTACAAAAGATATTTATTCCTTCTCTTGCAACACCCAAAAGTCTCATGACAAACACTATTCTTCGGTTTATTTCAAATCCGTTGTTAATGAAAGGACCTGAATTTATTTTTTTATCACCACATGCACACGTGACAACAATTTTAAAACCAAGACCTCTAGAACCACACTCACTGAATCTTATCTTCTGATTACATACCGAGCACTTCACAATTTCAGACAAAGCTGTAAATACCGTAAAAAATTCAAATATCCTGTACCCGTGCAAAGGATTAGTTATTATATCTTCACTATCACGTGCACGCAGTTTTTTTCCACTGGCACTATCACAGCTTGAACTGGCTTCGAATTTTTTACCTTCTTTATCGGTGAATTGATTGCCCAGATATCTTTGTTTTCTGGGGTTATTTCGTGCAATATTGCCACGCGTACCTTTTTTATAATTCGGCATTTTCACTGTTCAAAATCGACTGAACACGATGAATTCTGCAGCTAAACTAAAACCATTTCTCGACTAACGTTGCACTCGTACAGGAACGTGAAAATATATATACCTGTAAATGCTGCTTTGTATTTACTTTATCATAAAACCAAGCTTTCGGAATTCGTTTATTCCTTCTTCAGGGAAATTACACTACAAAATGAAAATTTTGTTGAAAATGTGCGTCAGCGATAAATTTGGAAAAAATTGAATTTAAGTGTACTTACATGCGAAATAGTTAAAAATAAAGGTTGCTACATCTAATTGTTACTTGAAGAGTCATGTTTGTTATTGTTGTTAATTAAATTTGTGGTAAAATAATGTGATGTAAAACGATTTACATGGGGACGAACACGAACACGTTAAAAATGGCGTCAGCTGTCAATTGTTATCGATGTATCGGAAATCGATTACGAACTCTGTCTGGAACAATACAGGCTCGCTAGTGTTGCCAACCCGCCTAGTGCGGGTGGGTGGGAGCCGTGCATGGTTCCAGCCAGGATTGTCTCGATGACGGTCTTAATTATAAATGTTACAATTGTATGACTAGTTAATATTATAAAAAGGTTAGGTGTAAAGTAAACAGGAAATTAATTAAAAACTGCCGTATATGTGGTGCGAATCTAACTGTTAATATACTATGGTGAGGCCATAGATTGTGGGCAATAGTTCCATTATGTAAGGTAGGCAACCCCATTCTCATACTTGATACAAGTTTCTACGTTAAACGTACTGAGTAATTATTTATCCATTGGATAATTATAAGTTTGTATCGATGAGTATGTCAACAAGGGGGAGGACTATCTTAACAATGGCAGGTGGAGGGTAATATTTTAAATGTATAAATAATTTTGACAAAATTTGTAATGTGAAGCTGAAATATGAATTTAAGTTATGAAAATGAATTTAAAGAATAAACCAAAAGACGGGCGAACAAGAGAAATTGATAACTCAGCATGGTACATGTTCCAACAGCAGATACAGTCACCGTACAACCAGAGAGGCATGCAGAGCAGACTACATCTAATCGCACCTACAATGAAGCCGTGGAACTGGAAGCTCTTGACGAGTTACCGTCTCGAGACCCAGCACACAACTCAAGGAGGTACGAATAGATGCCGCTGAGGTGGTCGGTGTCTGATTTGAAATTCATGACCGTGGTGCGGTTCTTCTGTATGTGGAACATTTCAAGAAATAATCTACCTCGATTGTTAGAGCAACGGTCGACAATTTCAACATTATTGTAATCTGGGGTGTGGTTATTGGAATTACAGTGAATTGATGAGGCACAGGATTTTTTATTGAGTCTAGTATCACTTCTGTGTTGGGTGAGACGAGAACGGAGCCATTGGGATGTTTGTCCAATGTATGTCAGGTCACAATCAGCACAGGGGATGTTGTAAACAATGTCTGATAACGTTTCAGTTGGTGTTTTATCCTTTAGTCTTGTAAAATACAATCTATTCAAGGTGTTAATGTTGTATTGAGCTATTTTTACTGTGTCATTCTTCAGGAGGTGAATAAGTTGTGGGGTTATGCCATTTATATGGGGTAGTTTTCTGTATTGTACTCTAGGGGCGTGTTCATCAGGGATAATGGGAGGAGGACGGGTTTGTGGTGAGTGGTTGAAGATTAATTTCATTGTAAGGGACTTCGGGAAGCCATTGTTGATGACAATTTCTGAGAGTAATTTAAGATTTTTATTTAATAATGAAGGATGACAAATTTTTTTAATTCTGTTGGTTAAGCCTTGTATTGTATTTATTTTCATTTTGAGGGGTGCATTGGAATGGAAATTTATGTAACGCCCTGAGTTGGTTGGTTTTCTGTACCAATCGAATATGATAGTATTGTTCTCTAATCTTATGATTTTGGTATCTAGGAAGGGTAAGCTGGAGTCTACTTCCTGCTCAACAGTGAATTGAAGATTCATATTATAACTGTTGAAGATTGTTACTGTGTCGTCAACCAACTCAGGGGTACTGTTAAGATGAGGTCGTCTACATATTTTTTAATGAATGAAGGAGTGAAGCTCAGTTTAGGGATTACGTTATCAAGGAGTGTGTCCATTACAATTAAAGCGAGGATGGGACTGAGAGGGGAGCCCATCGGGGTACCGAAGATCTGCTTATAGAAGTTCCCGTTAAAGGTGAAGTAGTTATTATTACAAACAAATCTGATTAGCCTAACAAAATCGAGCACACCTAATTCCGTGTGCGGTTGTACACGGTCGTAGTTGCACTCGATAATCTCGATAACCAAATCTATAGGAATATTGGTGAAAAGTGAGACCACGTCTAGAGAGATCACCACATGACCAGCATTTAATTGAAAACCATTGAATTCGTTTGTGAAACTGAAGGTGTCGTGAACATTGTAATCTGTGCGGTGTGAGAACGCCCCAGAAAGGGACGCTGCCAAAAAACAAGAAATTTGGTAAGTGGCTGCGCCAACTGATGAATTTATTGGTCGCAAAGGGAAGTCCGGTTTATGAATTTTGGGTAAACCGTAGAATTTTGGAGCAACGCCGTTGTATGTAGTGAGCCTTTTTGCAAGAGAATCCGTGATTAGGCCTTTTTTGTGTAAGTCCCTAAAGTTTGTTCAGATTTGTCTGAATGGTCGTCGTTGGATCTCTGCTTAAGCGGCTGTACGTTGCGTTGTCGTTGAGTAGTTCTAAGGACTTGTTGTTATAGTCCTCCCTATTCATAATAACCGTGACCGCCCCTTTGTCAGCCTTAGTGACAATCAAGTCAGGGTGATTTTTTAAGAAACTGCTTGTCTTTCGGCAAACGTCCCTAGCTGGGTCGAGACGGGGATGGCGAATGAAATTTGTGAGTAAGTTGGTGATTTTGGCACGGAGAATGTTATGCTGGTCCTGAGGGGACCTCTCTATATTATGGACTCAATTACACTGAGAAGGTTACCTAAGTCTATGTTGTTGGGATTAACTGGTAAGCAAAACTTCGGCCCCAATGAGAGGAGCGTGTTCACCTCCGGAGGGATGACAGTATCTGTGCAATTGAAAAGCCATTTGCTGTTGTCATTGAAATATTTTGTATCGGTGAAGCCTGATTTGAGTTTGTTGAATTTGTCGACGTTACGTCTGCGAATCGAGGAGAAAGTTGTTTTATATTTGTTACGCATTCTACTGGAATATTCATTGAAAATAACGGTCGGAAGGGAACCTCTGCATGCCTCAATGATGTCAGCAAGTGCACGCTTTAGTTGGAAAATATCATGGTGAGTTATTTTTATTTGAAAATTTAAAGTTTTCAACCCCAACCTGTTATTAAAGTTATAGATGGATCATCCTATTTTTTTGTTGTGTCCAGGAGTGATGTGATGTGTTTAGATCGGTGTCCTATATGTTTGGGGATGATGTGTTCTCGTCTACATCGTTGGAGGAAGTGTTTTTGATTTTCTCGGTGTGCAAGTTTATTCTTCAGAGTGGCCCATAGTTTCATATCAGTGGCGGTGTTGTTGCCGTAGGTAGTCCTGATATCTTCATAAAAACCCATCTGTAATGATATGGCGAGGGGAAGTAACGGTCGTCACTTGTTGGAGTTAAATGTGAAAATTCGGAATCTTATTCCGTAACGGGGATTCGACCAAGAGGCAAGAAAAGTCCTATTTACTTTATCATAAAACCAAGCTTTCGGAATTCGTTTATTCCTTCTTCAGGGAAATTACACTACAAAATGAAAATTTTGTTGAAATGTGCGTTTTTTTCAAATTTATCGCTGACGCACATTTTCACATATATATATATATATATATATATATATATATATATATATATATATTTATGCTGGAGGGAAGTAACGGTCATACTTGTTGGGAATAGTAACAAATTTTTTCGAAGAAAAGTCCTCGTATCAGGGAATCCGACCAAAAAGGGTGTTAATAAGTCATCTATTTATCATATACCGAGCTTTCGCAAATCTTTATTTGCTTCATCAGGGTGACGCTACAATTAATAAAAGTATAATTAGCGTAAAAAAGGTGAAAGGTTATGTGCGCACACGTGCTGAAGGCTGAAGGGTGATTACTTACATGTAAGATTAAAAATAAACTACCGCACTTAAGGAACTAAGCGTGGCCATGAACGATGAACAAGTTACACATTAAAAACTTTCCACAAGACGTGGATGTTAACAGATTAAAACGATTTAAAATTCACATGGTGGACGATAAACACGGGTAAACATCGTCGGCCATCTTATTGAACAATGACTGCATGGTAGATGGGATAGGTTAAATTGCAGTTGTATTACCAACGTACATCTGAAAAGGTGGTGGGGAGATCGGTAGTACCAATCGTATTTACTGTCCGCTGATGGCGGGTGGCGGGTAAATTCAAAAATTCGGTGGGTGACCTATATTGGTATTAAGCGCAGAGAAGCTGCCAATTTAACCTATTTACAATAGTCGATTATGATATTAATAATGACGTGAATCATTATAATATCATAATTAAATGTAGTGGTTAATGATTAATAGATGAGTTAAAGTATAAGTGTTAAAAGTGGTGTGTATTAATTAAGTGATCGCGATTGCGCTTCTTACGAGGTTTAATATAAACAGGGGGTGAGATAACCCGACAATAATAAATTATAATATTAGCAATGGCGTAACCATCGCAATATTACAATAAAAAGGGGGTGTTTAAAGGTAAAATGTAGATAATTGTAAGTGTAAAAAAGGGGGGTGAGACTACCCGACAATAATAACTTATAATATTGGCAATGGCGTGACCATCGCAATATTATAATAATAGGGGTGTTTAAAGTTGAAACGTAGATAATTCTAATATAAAAGTTAAATAATGAATTAAGTGTTTAAAGCAATTCCAATAAAAGGAGGGGTGTGTCAAATGTATAAAAATGTATAAAAAACAGACGAATAATCTGATACGAAACCATTAAATTGAAAAAGCAAAAAGACAAGTAGCCTAAATAGATGAATTATGAGAGTGATCGACTGACGAGTTGATATTAATTTGTTTGTGAGACAGACTAATAAGGTAAGAGTAAATGTTGCTTAAACGATCTGTATCCGATTTAAAATTCATTGATTTATCACGGTTTTTTTGAATGTGATACATTTCAAGAAACAGTCTTCCCTTATACGTCTTACTGGTATCTAAAATTTTTACGTTAATGAAGTCAGGGTTATGATCAGAAGAGTTACAATGAATAGAAAGTGCACAAGATTTCTTGTCTGTAATCGCTCTTATGTTGGATGAGGCGTGTTTTCAGGCATTGAGATGTCTGACCGATGTAAGAGAGATCACAGTCCCGGCAAGGGATGTTGTAAATGACGTTAGACATAGTTTCTGAGGGATTCTTGTCTTTGAGTTTTGTGAAAAAACGTCTGTTAAGTGTACTGATATTTGACTGCGCGATTCTGACTTTGTCGTGGCCCAGGACATTGATGAGTTTAGGGGTGAGGCCCTCTGCGTACGGCAACTTTCTGTATGATATTCGGTCTGGGGGTTGGGATGGGGGTGGTGCAGGTTCCACTGATGGTGGAGTGACGATTGGGTCCTGTCGGTTAAACAGTACTTTAGAAACAAGTGCTCGCGGAAAACCATTATTAATAGCTATTTCTGAAAGTAAATGCATGTTCTTTTCTCTGAAGGAGTGATGGCATATTTTAGTAATACGGTTTTTTAAACCTAGTAAGGTGTTAATTTTTACTTTGAAAGGAGAGTGCGAGTGGTAATTTATGTAGCGACCTGAGTTCGTCGGTTTGCGATACCAGTCAAGGATAATCGTGTTGTCAGTTCTCCTGACAACCTTCGTATCCAAGAATGGTATGCTCTCCTCGACCTCAGTCTCTACTGTAAATTGAATATGTAAATTAAAAGTGTTAAATGTGTCTAAAGTAAGTTGAACCGATTGAGAGGGTACCGCAAGAATTAAATCGTCTACGTATTTTTTAATGAAAGGGGGGTGAAAAGGTAGTGTGGGGAGGACCGCATCCAGTAAGTTGTCCATTACTAATTGAGCTAAAATTGGACTCAAAGGTGAACCCATCGGAGTGCCGAAGGTCTGCTTATAGAAAGACCCATTGAAAGTGAAATAATTGTTGTCTCCTATGAAATTGATGAGTTTAATAAAGCTAGATTTATCTAGGGTGGTGTGTGAAGAAATTGAAGTGAAATCTGATTCAATGATACTAATCACCAAATCCATAGGGATGTTTGTGAATAACGAAACCACGTCTAAGGAAATCAACACAAAACCAGTGGGGAGGGCAAATTCATTGAACTCTTCCGCGAACGCGAAAGAGTCCAGAACGTAATAATTGGTTCGGAAAGCGAATGAGGAAGCCAGAATGTCTGCCAAGAAACATGATAATAAATAAGTAGGTGTACTAAGCCAGTGGTTGAAATCACGCTTAACACAACACAAAAGCGATATCAAACATAATAAGAAATCTTGCGCATTATCCATCCATGCAAATTCATTACTACACAATGTCGATCTAGAGAACGTCGAAATCCTAGAAAAAGAACCCTTTTATAAAACCAGGACCTTCCTGGAAATGGTATGCATTGCGAAAACACACAATACCATGAACTTTAAAACGGATATCGACGGTCTCAGTTCTGTGTACGCCTACCTTTTAAGCGAAGATTTCACACGTGATTCCAACCACCCTCGTCTGCCCCCCATAGTGCCTTAGTCAACCCTTCTCAATTTCAATCAGTTCATTACAAGTATTGTTAAGCATTAACAAATCACACAGTTTCATCATTCATTTTTTTTTTAAATCCTTGGCCCTCAGCTAGTGAATAAAATTTGCCACTCTTTAATTTAATGCTCTGTGATTCGTTAATGTATATTTCCACATTAAACCTGCTTGTATGTTTGGTTGCCTAGTTTTCTTTTCAATTTCAACTTTGTCAGTTTTAAATTCTCACTATGAATATTAGCGCCTTGGTTCCATGCGGGACGAGCGATTTAAGAACTAATTTTATGATTTACACTTCTCATTTGGCCTTCTGCCTACATACTTTCTGTGCGCCGATAACCAATTTTTACACTCTGCTTCAAAATGGCGCTCACGTCTTAGTTTTGTTTTACATTCGCCATGTCAATTTCCATTTAAAATCTAACAACATCCATTCTGCTTCAATCTAATCATGTTTATATACAATTAATAAGTGCGTCGTAACAAGTTGTAATGTTATTTAAGTAAATTTATTCACCAACTCCGCTAATTTGTAAGTACCATCCACATGGCCTCTAGGTTATGTTTATTATAAAAACAATTTTGTCTATTATGAAATAAATTGTAGTTGATCCCTGATGAAGCTGTCGAGGACAGCGAAATATTGGACACAGAAATACTAGGAGTATTATTTAAATCGCCCTCTTGCCGTTCCAGCCCGCATATTAAATCCACTTCAATTATATATATACCGGGTGACCCAGGGATCTGTAAAAGGCCCATAACTTATTTGCTATTTCAGATATCGACTTCTAGTTTTCTTGGACAGGTACCAGCACTTATTCTACATATTTTAAAAATATGTATGTTTTTGTACAGGGTGTCCCAATATACATAACAGACTAAAGTTATGTTTTTTTAAATGGAACACCCTATATTTTATACTTTATTTTCAACCCTCTTGAGAAGCTGATAAAAATAGTATAAGATAGTATGGGTCTATTATGGACGGTTGGTTAGTTATGGGCAAATTTGTGGCAAAAACATGTACACATTGAAAACATTGCAGAAGCGTTCCTATCAAAGATAGCATCACTATTTATACACTGGAAAATTTCCCACATCATAAAGAATAATATACATTGGCTTTGGTTCTCTTTTATTCATAGTGCTATACAGGGTGTCAATATACGCAAAACAATAGATAACTATTTTTTTTTCAAATGGAACACCCTATATAAGTTGCCACCAATCTATGGCATTTTTAATAAGCTTTCCAATGATATACAGTTTGTATAACAAAATATTAAGGATTCTTCAGATTTATCAATAAAAACATATTTGTTTTGTCACCTTCTGCTGATTTTTGGATTTTCAGCCAAAACTGTGCATTTTCAGGAAAAATTATAGGAGACCAAAGTTGTAGAGCAAAAAATTTCCGATCGAAATAGGTCTTTCAACTTTTAAGATAATGCGTGCATTGCCCGCCAGAGCGCGCAAAATCGTGACCGTATATGCATATTAGCGTTTTCTTTTCAATTTTTTTATTAATAAATTGCACTATACTTTATTTTCCGGAGAAACGGGAAATTATAGGGAAATGAAAATGGCCCATATCGATTGAAAATGTTCCGCTCTATAACTCTTAATAGAAGCAATTTTTGCCAAAAATGCATAGTTTTCCCTAAAAATGCAAATTGAAAATGTATCTATCAATTTTTGCGTTTTTTGGTTTTTTGCATTTTTAGCGAAAACTATGCATTTTCGGCAAAAATTGCTTCTTTTAAGAATTGTAGAGCGGAATATTTTCAATCGATGTAAATCTTTTAAATAATTCTATAATTACCCGTTTTTCTGCTCGAGGACGTGGAAAATAAAGTATAGTGCAATTAATTAACAAAAAATTTGAGAAAAACGCTAAAATGCATATACGGTCACGATTTTGCGCACTCTGGTGGGCAATGCACGCATTATTGGAAAAGTCGTAAGATCTATATCGATCGAAAATTTTCCGCTCTACAACTTTGGTCTTTTATTATTTTTTCAGAAGATGCATAGTTTTGGCTAAAAATCCAAAAATGAGCAGGAGGTGACAAAAGAAAAATGTCTATGGATAAATCTTAAGAATCCTTAATATTTCATTATACAAATTGTACATCATTGGAAAGCTTATTAATAATTCCATGCATTGGTGGCAAGATATATAGGGTGTTCCATTTCAAAAAAAATAGTTATCCATTATTTTGCGTATGTTTACACCCTGTATAGCAGTATGAATAAAAAAGAACCAAAGCCAATTTGTGTTATTCTTCATGATGTGGAAAATTCTTTAGTGTATAAAAAACGACGCTAGCATTGCCAGGAGCGCTTCTGCAACTTTTTCAATGTGTCCTTGTTTTTGTCACAAATTTGCCCATAACTAACCAACCGTCCATAATAGACCCATACTATCTTATACTATTTTTATCAGCTTCTCAAGAGGGTTGAAAATAAAGTATAAAATATAGGGTGTTCCATTTAAAAAAACATAACTTTGGTCTGTTATGTATATTGGGACACCCTGTACAAAAACATACATATTTTTAAAATATGTAGAATAAGTGTCGGTACCAGTTCAGGAAAACTAGAAGTCGTTATCTCAAATAGCAAATAAGTTATGGGGCTTTTACAGATCCCTGGGTCACCCGGTATATATATATATATATATATATATATATATACGGGTTGGAACGGCAAGAGGGCGATTTAAATAATACTCCTAGTATTTCTGTGTCCAATATTACATTCTTCACGGCGTTACTTCCCTAAACATTTATATATATACCGGGTGTGGCACTTAAGACGCCTCGGACCATAGCTCCTTTACGATAAAAGCTATCGAAAAAAATCTAAGAACAAAGTGGTGCATAGTTACCGTCGCTATGTTTTAAAAATATTTCTAATCATCAGTGGCGTGCCGTACTCCAGTGGCGTACCAAACTTATGTTTTTTTAAATGGAATGCCCTATTTTTTATTGCAGATTTGGAAAGTGCTCGACGAGTACTTATTTTTTTATCTAACATGTTATACCCTTCACTTTAGCGGTTTCGCTATTATAACCCCTTCTTTCAAAATTGCGCGCCATTTTTGAGATTTTTTTGTAGAGAAACTAATTGACGCCGGCGCCTAAATTTTGAATTGAGGTACAGGTTAAGACCTCGTATACCTTCACATAATTTTTTTTCGGGTAATTTATGGCAAAAAAAATATTTTTGATTGATCTTCGCATGTTGTCATTTTTTCCGAAAATTTCAAATGGCACCCCCCTAAAAAAATTACGGCGTTGTACAGCCAAAACTCTAAATTTTTCATTGGTGTAAAAAAAAATACACATTGCATAACAAAATTTCGGAGAAAAAAGGAATTTCATCGCAAATGTCGGGAAACGTTTTCCGTTCCCAAGTGTGCCATGAGAAAACAAAAGATTGGTAATTGTCAAAGTAAATTATTAGAGGTCAGTAGCAGCCATAAGTCATTTTTGATAAACGTTCTAAAAATGTTCCGAACTCAAGAGGAAATGGTTGACATGATATTTATTCTTGGAGAATGTAACAAGAATTGTTTCTTGGCATCACGAGTGTACGCTGCGAGATATCCGCACAGGGCACATCCAAATGAACGTGCGTTTCAAAAAGTGTTGGAGAGATTTACTACTACGGGAAGTGTGAAACGGCCAAGGAGAGTTAGAAAGAAGGCAGTTATTACCGAAAATAATGAACTGCGGTATATCACCAGAAGTTGCGGTTATGCCTCCAGCAGGAAGGTCGTCATTTCGAACATTTAGTTTAAGTTGTTAAATTTGCTTTATCTGCATTTTTCATATCATGTTGAATAAATAGGTACATACTATTATGTTGACCGTATTTGTGTATTTGTTTTGGTACTTTGACAATTACCAATCTTTTGTTTTCTCATGGCACACTTGGGAACGGAAAACGTTTCCCGACATTTGCGATGAAATTCCTTTTTTCTTCGAAATTTTGTTATGCAATGTGTATTTTTTTTTACACCAATGAAAAATTTAGAGTTTTGGCTGTACAACGCCGTAATTTTTTTAGGGGGGTGCCATTTGAAATTTTCGGAAAAAATGACAACATACGAAGATCAATCAAAAATTATTTTTTTTCCATAAATTACCCGAAAAAAAATTATGTGAAGGTATACGAGGTCTTAACCTGTACCTCAATTCAAAATTTAGGCGCCGGCGTCAATTAGTTTCTCTACAAAAAAATCTCAAAAATGGGGCGCAATTTTGAAAGAAGGGGTTATAACAGCGAAACCGCTAAAGTGAAGGGTATAACATGTTAGATAAAAAAATAAGTACTCGTCGAGCACTTTCCAAATCTGCAATAAAAAATAGGGCATTCCATTTAAAAAAACATAAGTTTGGTACGCCACTGGAGTACGGCACGCCACTGATGATTAGAAATATTTTTAAAATATAGCGACGGTAACTATGCACCACTTTGTTCTTAGATTTTTTTCGATAGCTTTTATCGTAAAGGAGCTATGGTCCGAGGCGTCTTAAGTGCCACACCCGGTATATATATATATATATATATATATATATATATATATATATATATATATATATATATATACAGGGTGTCCCCGAATGGTCTGTACAACGCTGTACCACATATTCTCTGAAACAAAATAAGACGATTTAACTAAACTTATCTCTATCCAAAAGTGGTTCCTAAGCCATCTACGAGGCCTCAAAGATATTATTTTTTTTTCATTATTTTTCAAATATTTTTATTTTGGAATTAGGTAAGAAAACCTAATTTGGCACATTTAATTACATTGATACCATGCACTTTTTGCGATATGTTTCTTTATCCTACGTTTAAAGTAAGTGGTCAAACTAGGACCATCGACTTCTTAAGATACCTAAATATTTTTATTCAACAGGTCAAATCATAAGGAATACTTTTTTCTGCAAGATCATTCAATTTTACGTATTTTTTGTCTCTTATAAAATTTTGCTATTTTCGTCTCGTCAGCACACGCTCAACATAGTGTACTTTCAGAATATCGAAAAAAAAATGGATTTTTTGAAAATTTTACATGGACTTCCCCCCTTAAAACATGATAGAACAAGAAGGATATTAAATGCAATCCAACTCTTTAATTTACGCATTGTGGCAGCGCTACCGTACGCTTGCGACATCTCGCGGCCGAAGTACGAAATGCCTACGCCGGCTTTAGTTGCAAATGCACGTAACTAAAAAGTTGAAATACTTATTATCCGTCAATTTCAATCTGAGTGGTGAGGAGGCGGGCCGCGCACCGAGCATACAAGCGAGAGGAACAAACAATTTCCCGAGTATAATCGGAGACAAAAATTGGGCGGTTTATTAGCAGTCTAGAGAAGGTCGACATCCGGCTCGCATGCTTGTCGCTAGACATGTGCGTGCCACCCGCAGGGAACACACAGTTTTCAATAGATTATGATAATTTTTAAAGGACCAGAACGTGTTTATCGCTGATGCGAAATTCACCCTTGTTTATGTCCCATTAAACTGTCCCCTAACATCATGTTATTTACGAGTTTATCAAAACCGTAATCCACGTATTTACCCCAAATCTGGCCTAATGGAATTTTAATTATGTCGAGTGACCAAAACTACTTCCCCGCTGCGCAAGGAGGACGGAATGCAGTTTTAAATTGCTCTACGCTAATGAAATCATAAACTTGAGCTGTGTTGTATAGAATTATAGAAAAATGGCATTTTTAAAATGCTAAGCTCATGTAAATGTATTTTGCATGCAAATTGAGATGGATTACTAGGGTAGAGCAATAACTTAAAATTACAAAGAAACTATTTGTAACACATCGTATACCGACCTCTTAATCCACTCAGGTACGCTCACACATTTGGTTTTAATTTTCGTAACTATATCACAGTTTTCTTTTTAATCACAATTTAATTAGTTACAAAGGTCTCACTTTATGTTTAAAGGATTGAGTAAGGAAAATTTAAAGTAATAAAACTCACATTTCATAGTAAATATACAGGGTGAGGCAGTGAAACGGCACTATTTAAATAAAACACCAACAATTTACTAAATGAAAAATTTTAATTGTTTGAACTTTAAACTGGAGTTAAAAACAATCATTTTTTTAATATGGTGTCAGTAAGATGGCTTCCTTCGTTTTGAACACATTGTCGGAGTCTGAGATGGAATCCTCCCATGACTTTTCTCAGCATTTCCAACGGTATGTTGTCAATTTCTTGGCGAATTCGCTCTTTCAGATCCTCTTTTGTCCTTGGTGGATTTTCCTGGAATATTTGCACTTCAGATAGCCCCAAAGAAAATAGTCCGGAGCGGTCAAATCCGGCGATCGGGCGGGCCAAGGAATATCACCATTCCTGCTGATGAGACGTCCTGGAAATGCGAGTCTAAGCAAACCCATTGATACAGCGGCAGTGTGACTGGTCGCACCATCTTGCTGGAATAGTGTTTCTTCATCTGGGGCATACTCATCGATTCCAGGCAAACCAAAAGTTACCAACATGTCAGCATAACGTTCAGAGTTAACCGTTACCGTGTTGCCATGTTCATTTAAAAAAAAAATAGGGTCCAACGATTGCACGAGATGACATTGCACACCAAACTGTCACTTTCTCAGAATGGAGAGGTTTTTCATGAAGAGAATGCGGGTTATTTCCTGCCCAATAACGGAAATTCTGTTTATTAACGTAGCCACTAAGGTGAAAGTGGGCCTCATCACTCATCCACAAGTTATGCACTCTCTCTCCATTTCTTCCAATAATGTCAAGCATTGTTTGGCAAAAGCGAATGCGATTATTGTAATCATTAGGTTTTAGGGCTTGCACTATCTGTATCTTGTATGGATGATACTGTAGGTCATTTTTCAAAATCCTTCTAACTGATCTATTGCTGAGACCAAGTTCTGTACTGTGCCGTCTCGCTGATTTTCGTGGACTTCGTCCTAATGCTTCGCGCACACGATCAATGTTTTCAATGGTCCGGATTGTTTTTTCACTACCACCCCTTTTCTTTGTAGTGCTAGAAGTGGCTTCAAAGTTGTTCACCCAAAGGCTGATAGCTTTCCGTGATGGCACAGGAGCCCGTGGCGGTAGATTAAACTCGCGACGAAAAGCGCGTTGAGCACCAACCATACTATCCGCATTTTTGTAATATGCTTTTACAGCAAACGCACGTTGCGCACTGGACCAACGCTCCATGGCTACTGAAATGTCCACCTGTCTAGACTCTCATAACCCCCCACCACGCCCGTCAGCCGGTCTTAAAATAGTGCCGTTTCACTGCCTCACCCTGTATATAATATTGTAGGATGTAGGATACATTTACACATCTTCACTACTACATTCGGAATCCGAAGAATCCGAAGAATTTAAACTAATAACAAATTGATCAATAACATCGTCTATATTCCCCTCCCTCTCGCGGTACAGTTCTTCACACTTTACAGCATGATCGCAGCGGATTTTCCAGTCCGCCGGAGAAAATGTTGCGAAAAATTCTTCGCAGAATTTTGTAACATCCTCTAATTTAAAGGTCATATTTTTGCTGGCTACGAATTTTTTTAAGCTAGCCCAAACCAACTCAATCGGGTTTAAATCGGGATGATATGGAGGCAGCCGTAAAACGCCATGATTTTTACTACTTAACACATCGTCTATTATGTATGTTTTATAGGCTGGTTTGTTTGATATCACTATTTGATACAGATCCGGCTTTAATAAAGTATTGTCAAAAGGAATGTTCTTTGATTCCAGCCAATCTTTCATTTCTTGTTTTTTTGAACAAGATGTTGGCGCTTTGTCTTTCTAGACGTTGTGATGCGGCGCACTATCAATGACGAGAACACTACGAGGAGGTAAATTGGGAATCAATTTATCCTCCAACCATTTTCTATAATTTTCAAAATTCATATCATCATGATAATCGCCACTTTTCACTCCCGATTTAAAAATGACCAGACCGTTAGGCACAAATCCCAATTCACCTCCCGCATGCACAATAATTAGCCGCACACCTTTACCAATTGGTCGCCGCAACCCGTCGCTCGATTCATCACTCCATGAATATGACGGTGAATGTGATGAATGCAGATACGTTTCATCCATATATATATATATATATATATATATATATATATATATATATATATATATATATATATATATATATATATATATATATAATGGGTCTGCCTTCATCTCGGTATTTTTTTATTGCCCGTAAATAGTTAAGGGTGTAAGTGCCTCGCGCCAGACGTAGACCTGAAGGGGATCGGTACGGGGGACAACCAAAGTAGGAGTGTTCGTCCGATCTATTCTCTTTATCTGTTTTGTATTGCTGATCTCCTTCAATATCAGGGCCGTATTCAGAGGCCCAACTTTGCGTTCCCCTCCCGACTCGTTCCGTGTTATTCCCCGTTCCGCGGAACGAAAAATTATTAGCGCGCCACAGGGTCTTGCCCCGCTAACCCCTCAATCTCCGGCAACCGCAAAGTGACGAATGCTCCGCCAAATATGCTAATAACACTGACGTTCGTTGCACACTTTTTATTTGGACCTATTTTTTGGTTTCTCCGCATGAAATGCGAGAACGTATTGTGCGATTTCTTTAGAAATTTGAAATTTCAATGTGTGTGTATGTGTTTAACTAACTAAAATATATTTATGGCAATTACAATGGTACATTAAAACGGAATCAAACTCAAACATTTCCACAAATGATAAGGAAGCGATAAACAAACAACTTCTGGTAATCATAATAATAATAATAATTTATAAAATGTATAGAAATATATATGAAAATACAAAATATTGAAATAAATATAAGTTTGTTAATGTGTTTAACACATATAAAAGATTTATAAAGACAAAAGTAAACAATATACAATAATAATAACAAGAAAACTAAATCTAATCTATATACAAATGCAATACTCTTGTTTTCCAGGTACTCATGTAGAACATTAATAAAAAAATTGCACATTTTACTGAAGCATAATAAAGACTAGCTAATAAACTTACACAGACAAGTTATATTACAAAAGCCTAGACATATATTACGTTACTTCTCTCACTTTCAGTTTCATCAGTCTTTTAAATAGGCGTAGAGAATTTTTCTAAATAAGTCGAAACCAATAGATACTTATAGTAGGTTATGTTCTTGCTTAAATGTTTATAAAAACTTAGAGTTTATGTTTACACTTGTTTGGCGGTATATTTTTGGTATAAAATCTGCACTGAACAAAGACTTTATCCTGTCCTTTGTTTTTTCCATGTTATTCGTTTTGTAAACAAAATGTGAAATGAAATAAAATGAAACAAAAAAAATACAAACTTTTTGCATTAGTTGGGTGTTGATATACCACCTCGCTTTAGTAAAAAATCGCTAGTTCGCTCGGTGACAATTTTCTACGTTTTCCGCGCCCGTAATAATATAACAATATTACGTCTTCGTTTTCTAAATTTTGTGGTACAGGTGGCGAGAACGCCCCAATATAAATTATCGAACATTGTTAGTATATAATGTACTAGAATTATACTAGGAATTATCGTTAACGGCAATTTAACATTTTAATGTCTACACCTTTCATGTTCTAAGTACTGCCTATCGTGACAAGTAAAATTTCACCAAAAACAGTTTAACAATGAAAAAAATCTGTTTAACAATAACGTTCATAATTATTTATATATTTCTCGCAACAATAAGTCCATTATTGAACCAAAGTTGAAAACATTATTTTCTTCTTGCTGCAGCAATAGCTTCTAAAATATATGGTGGATCCCTAATAGGCAAGTTCCGATTTTTTCGGAAATCGATAATTTCTGGCAACATGCAATAATTATAAAAGTTAGTTAATTTCTCTTCCATTTGTGTTTTCCAGAAAACGTCATCCCTAAATATGGTATCAGTTTTAATTCCATGTGGAGTCCATACTGCAAATATACAATATTTTCTCTGGGTGATATGTAGCTGTCCCTGTATCTGGTAAAACCACTTGTGATTTACATTAATTTCGTCATTAACCCAGAAATTAATTAATTTGGCATCGATGCCTTGCTGAGGAGTCATACTTGATGCAGTCCATGGACATTTTATTTCAACTACACCTTCTTCCCCTAAAATGCCGTCCGGTGTAGCAGCCAAAAATGGTAATGCCTCATCAATAAAGATTCCACAGGGTTCAATTTTTTTCCCAATAACAGTCTCTAATTGTTGTATCGCTTTCACTTCACTAGCGATTCCATGACTTGTGCTTTTAGAGGTAAACAGCCTGGGATATATTATGGTTTTCACCAATGAGCCGCAACTGGTTGTTGGCCTTCTCCTACAAACATCTCCAAAAAATGAGGCAGTGATTCTCTTTCGACGTTCCATATGCCAAACATCACTGTTATGCTGTGCTTGGGTATGTTCCTGAATGGTGTCAATTTCTTGTTTATTTTTTTTTAATTTATGAAGAAAATCAATTTTTGCGGCTTCGAATTGTTCTGAATCCATATCAGGCTTTTCACAGTATTCCCCATATCCACTTTTGTCATTATTTTTTGCTGCCTCCGAAAATAGTTTTCGAGGCTTCGTGCGCTTTCTTTTAGATCGTATTGCCATATTACGCAATTCTATTTTGTTTCTATACATTCGAGGACATTGTCCCTTAGCTAGATATTGTTTCGTTAAAAAGAGAGGCTGTCCAGAATTGTGGCTGATTACGGCACCTCCACAACGGGCTTGATACGATCTCCTTTTACAGAAGTTGATCCTCTTGCCTCCTATAAATTTTGCTATTAACGAATTAAATTGCTCGACACAATTGTTATCGACATCGTATATCAGACTTGACGCATGATATTTTAGGCACGAATTGAAATACTCGATTTTCTCATAAAGATCTGTAAACAAATAATTATAGCAAATTAACGATATTAATGATTTACAGAGACATATTGGTGCTTATTTGAATCAATTATTTAAGTTTGCATTTTAATCAGAAAGAAATAGACAATCAATATCCAATTATTGTAACAACTAACCAGTCATTTTTAAATCGTGCATTATGGTCCCTGCCTGAACGTGATCATTGTTGCAAAAATAGCCGATATTTTTGCAAAGTTTGTGTTCGCCAAAAACGTGACTCAGGGAATTTTCAATGTCTATTTTTAATAAATTAATTTGTTGTTGAACTTTGAGTTGTTTTCTGTGTGCGATTGCTTTTGTCACAGCCCATCGCAATCTAAGTTCATTTTTCTAAAAACAAAATACATTCGAATCAATTACACAATTTCTGAAAGTACATTAAAAGATTTATTAACAACCTGTATTTGCTGCCGAAGAATAAGAGGCCCCGCATTTTTATCTTTGACCAATTCCCGAATTTTCCGAGAATAGTTTCTCAATAGATGATTGCGGCATTCAATTTTTTTAACAATTACATTGTCATAGGGATGGTTGTCCAAAATTTTTTTATAACAACTACGATCACCATCAGCAATCATTTTATTAAAAATGCAACCATACATTTGAAGACTTTTGCTAAAGCCTTCTGCTATAATGTCAGCCTCCATCATAACGGACGAACCTTTCCAATTTTTATAGCATATATGGTTTCTCTCTTCATTGGAGGATTTTTCCATTTCGCAGATACCGCAATATTTATTTCTAACTCCCATGAATAAAACTTTTTTTGTTCTATAGCCTAGAATGGCTGCAGCTCCCGATAAGGAATTGTAGTTGGTTCCATGCGATCTTTTAGCCCAACTTCCATCACACACTACGGTAATTAATGGAATCCCATTTTCATCGATATCCCCATTGGCAATGGATAATTCCTTTTCTTTTTCAACTGCCTGCATCATCAAATTTGTTGAAATATCTTCCCAACAATCCGAAATGTTATTGTGAGCTTTCCTGTATAATTTGTTGGACATGCAAGGTACATCTAATGCGGCAGTAAATTGTTCTAAATGTGCTAATCCAGAACCTATTGCCATTATTCCTAATACAGCGTTAGAATTTATGTTATTGCTGTCTTCGTCTTTTGATGAATTTAATTTAAAATTCATATTGCACATGGTGCATGTAAAGTGTAGAGTCATCATAAAACCTTTTAATTCCTCTTTATACACAAACATAGTTTTTAAAGAACAACCAAAAATATCCGAATGACTACTTATTGCTACCAGAGAATCAATAAAATATTGCATGTCAACTATTCGACGACCCTCAATAATTAGAGGACTTGGCTTTGTGAAATGGTTATTTTCCACAGGAATTTCCTAAAAATTGTTATTTAAATGCACCTTAATTAAATTTAATTACTGCACATACTTCGACATCAAAATTTTCCGTTTCATCAATTGAAGTTAGTTCAACATCATTGTCCCCTACTTCCATTTCAATATCTGATTGAAATTCTGATGAGGTGTCCAGGGTAGGAATTACATTCTGAAAAATATTTTATATTTCATGTTAGAATTTGCAAACTAGTTTTTTTTAAACGCAAGTTGAAGTAAGGGAAATTAGAAATGAATTAGTGATAAAACTTACAAATTTGAATATTTTTATTATTATTTTATTATTACGAGTAATTCGTCCCGCGGCGGTTTGAAATATCGTATCTCCGAAAGTATACATTAAAAAAATAATTCAAGTGTTGGGGAGAATAACATTTTCCACACGCGTGTCATAAGTTCGCCATTACAGCCATAGACCCTCATTTTACAGAAAGATTAAAAAATGATGTGTTTCTGCGATTTGATGGTACAGTAGGGATTTTTTAACTTAGGATTCAATAAAGTGCTTAAACTAACTAATTTCGGTGTTCTGCGTAAATGAACTGTTCTTTTCTCGTTCAGTATATTTAAATCAGGGTTCGAAATTTTAGAGAAATCATAAGTCATAATTAAATTTATTTAAAATAATCGTGTTACTTTTAGTTTTTGATTGATTGTACACTTCTGTGCAAGAAAATTAAGCACAAGTCTTATGAGTATTTATGCCATATTCTAGTTGTATAATTCGGGTCTGCAACATTTTCAATAAATGATAAAACAGCATAACTTGAAAATAACACCTTTATTAAAAAGCCAAAAATAAAACTAAAAACCATCTTCTATTTCAGTTATAATTCGAATTTTTGAGTTGTTGTCTAAATGACGCGGCATTTTGACATTAAGGAAATTGACAAATTACAAATTTTCGTAACCAGGAAGTCCGTTTTAAACTATAACATACTTTGTGTACCTATTGCACTGAAGTGTACGTAGAAGTAGAATATTCTTTACCTACGACAACTTGGATATATGCTCATTACATGCTTGGTAATGATTAGTATATGTAGTGCATTGCTCACGCATTTCATTCTCGCATCGATTATCTGTGCTAGAATATATTCCAACACTGTACTGTCATACGTGAAGCCTAACCTTCAATGTGTCAAAATGACGGAGTAGATTTAAAGATGTTTGCTTCGCCGCTTCTACATACATGGGGCGTTAGTTGTAGTACCTTGGCAAATTTGTTGTTTTCGATGTTTGTCTCCATACTATTTATATATACTTTTAAACACTAAGAATGTATAAACTCGAGAAATGATATGAACCATAAATTATATTGCGGTTGGCGGCTTGGTTTTTGACCGACGTTTGTTTCCGCGGTAACGGTAAGCAGGTGCCTCTGATAAAAGTTATCGCGTACGAATTGTCCGCGTTCGGTTTGTAATTATCTTAACTATCACAATGAAGCTCAACAAAGTTGTCGTAGGTAAAGCATAGTGTACAACTCGCATGGAATGACTATTTCTCGCTCTTATGAATTGCAGCATTCGCCTTTCGGCTCATGCTGCAAACTTCATACTCGCGAGAAATGTATGTCATTCCATGCTCGTTATACAATATACTATTGTTTATTTGACGTTTACTTCGGTGTCAATTTATTTGTAATACTTATACCAATTGAAAGAATCAGTTCCCCGTGCATATTTCGTATGTTGCGCGGTCAAAAAATCACACGCAAAAAACACTGTTGCTTACAGAATAGTAAATAAAATACGTTTGTCCAAAATCGGGTGTAATAATCGCATGATATTGGTCATTTGAGCCATGTAATGTTGCTCATTACCCCCTAGTGAGAGAATAAGTTTCTCTCACGGAATGCATAGATCTTTCATAGGATTTTTGAAATATTTAAAATTGACACTACGTACGTCAAAATTTCTTGTCAAAATTTTATAAACATTATTTCAATATTTTATGCAATTACACAGACGATTTTCGATAAAATTTTATATTATACTCATGTCGAATTCCTCATTAGTCCCTTGGGAAAATTAAAACTTTTTCTTGCGGGACTAATTACGTACATTCCACATTCGTATAATAAATAACTATTAAATTGTTAAAATATTTTGTAATCTTGGCATATTAGGTTAATTAATGAGGAGGACTTTTTTTGTTTTTTTTTTGCTCATCACTTTTCCTCACACATACTTTTTCATTTTTCAAAATAGTTATGGGTAACTTCAAGAATCGACTCTTTTCAGTCGACTCTTCGCGACGAGTCGACTCACAACGAATGGTCATTTCACCCATCTTTACTCTATGTTCTAGCAAATGCTTACTATTCATATTGCAGCAACTAGGAATATTTGAGAAACGGGGGAGTACCCGGTGTAGCGCGATTTATGAGGTGTTGAGCGTTCCATAAATATCCATGATATATATAGGAGTTTATAAATATCGATATATATCATGATAATTATCGTGATATATATATATATATATATATATATATATATATATATATATATATCCGTTGAAATATATTGTCCGAACCCTGATTTAAATATAATGTTTCATTTTAGAAGCTATTTAAATCAAATACGAATCAACACAACATGTAATTGTATTTACTTACCTTCTTTTTCTTCGGGAAACTAGTTTTCTTTTTTCGACGTGCAGATAGTCTTAAGCTCGTTTTACACCCTTTTCGGAAATCTTTCACAGCACTCATTTTAACAAATATTGCCAAAACAATGGTTATTCACGGAGCGTACTATTAACGAGAATCGCAATAGAAAATTATGATCGCCACTAGCTTGGGCCCGAAATTTTACCGAGTACGTAAATTTGTTTGTGCACGCCTCCAGGGTGGGCGCGATATGGTTCATGCAGGTGGCGTTACATTACAGCGGCGAAAATGAAGCAAAATCGTGTTTGCAGAGGTGTAGCCATTACGCTTTTGCGACTTTGTTTGATGACGAATGACAATTTTATTACGTACATATTGTTTTCGAAGGTATAAACTATTTTTCTGTAGCAATACATTTTTAATTCTTTGCAGAGAAAAGCCCCAGATATCCATCCAATATTGGCAATTTTCAGGATAAATTATACAGTTTATCTGATGATTTAACAAAAATCTAATTCTATAGACGAATAGTTTAACCCCTTCTCTATAAATATGCAAAATATCATTTCTTAATTCTTGATATTAACTTCAGAATTATGTATATGCGGACCCTCAAAGATGCATAATTTTCGACGCGGCACTTACCCCCTTAAGTCGCAGCGCCCGAATGTCAAGACGCTCAATCAACACTTTGCGATTTGTTTGGGTTTTTCTCCAACGGAATCCCAGGGAACGCATAATTTTTCTTAAACTTTCGTGGCTGCCTTTAAACCCAATCTCCTGGCTAAATTTATGGAGAACATTTTTTAATGTAGGGATGATTTTTTCGACGGTGTATATGTTTAAAATTATCCGTTTCAGCACACCTTTGTCGAAGTCGTCGATGTCAACGCAACTTGTCCTCCTTACGCGGTTCTTATGCGGCGACGAAATAGATGCTCTTTTACCTAAACACGCAAATAAATACATAATTAATTTTTGAATGATTAGATGTAACTCTTTTTACTTTACCATTATTAATTTTGCGTCGCTCACTGAAAATTCTCTCCACGGAACTCAGTGAAACGCCCGTCATTGCTGAAACTCTTTCTTGCACCTTCTCCACTGGCACTAAAATTTCACCTGCTTCCCGTTCATTTCTAAGAAATTCCCCCACATTACTAATGATTTCTTTCGATTGGCTTTTAAGTGCGCGACCAGTCAATTTACTTTTGAACTCCATGATATTTTTGTCATTGAATGTCCTAAACGAACGCACTCCGTATTATACCGATGGCCTTCTCCCGCCGTACGCCCATCCATTTGCCAGTGCGCAAATACTCTAGTTGAGATTGACGGATTATACTTGATTGATAACTGATACATGGATCGGAACGAAAATCGTGACAAAAATTTCATGTGGAAGCGTGTCTGAAACGGATTTCAATTATATTTCACCGCAAACTGACACGAACTACCCCTGTTCAACCGAACTTGGCTGTTTACCACAATTGTTAATATAGAGATCGTTGTCATGGTGAAGGTAAATAAATTTTGAATCATTTGCAAGTTTGTTTGTCCGCCGTTTTAAATGCACCTTTTTATACATGAGTTGAATTATCGCCGCGAACTATTCGCAGCGTCAGCGGATAATTCGCGTTGGTGCGTGGACCCCTTTATGTAAAGGATCGCTGGTAATCGCTGTTACTTTCACATTGTTTTTCTGCTGCCCAAAACCTTTTTGGAACCTTTTTTCTTTTTGCCTTAATGTGCCGCAATAAATTATTTTTTCTACTTTGGTTTAACAATCGACCTTTTGTTATATCAAAAATAGTTTAATAATGAGATTTTTTATTTTACAGTTTTGCTCATTATTAAACTATTTGTGGTAATATTTTAGTTGTTGCGATTGGCAGTACTTAAACGTGACATATGTCGACATCAAAATGTAAAATTGCCGTTAATTCATTGTATAATTGGAACCGTCTAATGCGTTACACACTGAATATGTTCGAATGCATATTGGGGAGTTCACCACCAGTACCACTAGGGTTGAAGAAAACGGAGGCGTCATATTGTTCACTTTTTATCCGCGTGGAAAATGTAGGAACTCGGTGACAATGGCCGGACGCATGAATTCACTTGGCTCTTGGTGACGACGTTTAGGCAACACAACATACACAGGGAAAAGCTTGTAATTTATTATATGTATTATCACTTTGTTTGGAAAACGAATATCACGGAAGAAACAGCGAGAGTATAATGCATGTTTCATTCGCGGCGAAAAAGAGCCGCTTGAGTCGGTGTGTTAATTCGGTGTGAATTTTTAATTTTTTTTTTTTTTTAATTCGATCGATGCCTGACACGAGGAACGAGAAACAAATGTGAACATAACCTTAAATTTCGATTATCACTTAGGCGGTGCATTATTTTATAAGCTTAAATTGGTTACAACTTACGTGAAAATGGTTTGTTTATCGCACCCTTGGCAACCTCCCTTATTTTTGGAAGTGTGTAAGTAATATTCTTGATTTAATATGTTTTAAAATTAACTATTGAAATCGCTGTAGAAATACGTATGTCAAATATTAAATTCGTTCGAAAGGATCAAATGTTTTTAGTGCTGCCAAATGTTAAAAGATAAAACTCACTATGTTTAAGTATATATTTTATTTTAGAAATAATTCCTTAACTAAAACCAAAGTAGAAAAAATAGTATATTATACTTGTTTAATAAGAGGCATTGTGGGGCACTCGTTACATTGGAGCACTCCTCGCTGCGCGAGTCGTGCTCCAATCCCACTCGTGCCACAATATACCCTCTTATTAAACTTGTATAATAATGTACTATTGTGTTCGTATAAAATTTCAGTTAAACGAATGCAAGAATAAAAGTTAACAGCAAATGCATATCTGCCTTTTTTGGATTAACCGAGTCCAGAAGCTTCAATACAATTGAATTGGCATGTCCCAACTCCGCAGTTGTGTCCCCCTTTCTAGCGTAAACTTTCAAATCATAAATATACCCATTTGCAGTGCATAATTTATATAACTTAACGCCGTATTTGTGGGTTTTATTAGGAATAAATATACGTTCGAAAATGAAGCCTACCTTTAAAGGGTACCATAGATTCATCTATCACCAATACTTGTCCTGGATTATAAATCTTCCTACAATTTTGAAGCAACATAGAGAGCAGCCTCTCTATTTTGTATAATCTATTGTCAACATTTGCAGTTTCATTATTTTCAAAATGAAGAAATTTCACCAAGATAAGGTACCTATCCCTTGACAAAACTGAATAAACAAGTTCGTTATGGTACAGAGGGTCTTTAGACCAGTACATGTTTATTAAAGGAATTTGGGTCAAACCCATAGCAATCGTAATTCCCAAAAAAATTAGAATTTCGTTTTTGTCTGTATTGGTGTAGGAATTTCTTCTAGATTTACTAGAATGTGGTTTGTTTAATTGTTGTGTGGCGTACACATTTGTCTCATTGACGATCAAGAACTTTCTCATCTACTAAGTATTTAAAAATGTCAATTGTTTTTTTTATAGTGTTAGTGTTAATTTCGGGGTCAAGTGTGCATTGCTCATTCATTAAATCAAAGTCAATTACTATTGTAATGTCCCTCCAAACATTACTATTGTCTGTAATGGGAGGTGTTGCACCACTGTAATCTACATTGGAACCGATGTCATAGTCACTATCACAGGGTGTCCAGCGGGCGTGAAAAGCGGGAAAAGCGGGAATTGTACGGGAATTGAAAAATGCGCGAGATTTGTACGGGAATGTACGGGAAATTTTTTGTTCGGCGGGAATTTTTTTATTGGATAATTTGATTAGGTGTTTTACGACTAAAAATTGAATGAATATATTCATTTTCTTACGTTGAACGGAAGTGGAATTGGTTTAAGTGGCACACCTTTTAACGATAACAGCCAGTCCAATTTCCGCACGCCACTATGTAAATCACGTGTCGCCATCTCTTGGATACTAGTAAGAACTAGCAAGCCAAACAATGACCCCAACATAAAAATGCCGGCATAACCTCAGAACACGAACGGAATCTATTGTGATATCAGAGTCAGAGGACACTTGCGAGACCAGACAAGTTACTAGCAGGGAATCTCCGGCACTTCAAAATTATTTGAATTCATTTGTGATTTTATTCATGTGTTGACATGTGGAAGTAATTTGATTGTCAAAAACGGTTGAAACGTTAACGATTAACCACAAAATAACTTCAGTTAAATCATTATATTGCTAATTATATTAATTGAAGTGATTTTTTAGTCAATAATAATTAATATTGATATTTTTATAATTATCATTGACGTTATTATTATGACTTACAGATGGCTAAACGAACTCAGCGAGGAAAAACTAAATTCACTGAAAATTGGCAAAATACTTATTCGTGGGTGAGGCCTGCTGACGATGTATTTTCAGCCGAGTGCAAATCCGGTACCTGCAGTAGCAGATGGTCAAGTCAAGCCGTTGGGAGCAAATCAGGTGGATCCAGAACCTGTCCTACTCACCGGACCAAACATTGCAAGACAAGTTGAGTCAAAAGTGTCTACAGTGAATGAAAAGGTAAAAATATCATTTTAAGTATCGGAAAATCGATATTAAATAAATTTCAGGTCATGTAAGTAATATATATATATAATAATTTTTTTTCAGAAACTGACTTTAGACTCCTATCTTGTAAAAGATCAAGTCACCTTCAACGAGGCTCGTTGGTGCATGCAAACGGTATTGTCCCATCGTTCCCTTCGCCATGCCGAAAGCGACATCCAGCTTATGAAGACCATGACGCAGGATCCCGCTATACAAGGCATAAAACTGGGCAAATCTAAGATCGCGTACGTGAACACCTACGGTTTGGGTCCACACTTCAATCGACAGCTTCTCAACAAAGTGCAGGATCGCAAGTACTTTGTCGTCGCTTTTGATGAAAGCTTGAACAAATACGCGCAGTCTCAACAGATGGACGTGCTCATTCGATTTTGGGATGAGGAGATTAACGAAGTCAGATCGAGATATTTAACTTCAGTTTTTCTAGCCCAGTCGAAAGCTGTCGATCTCCTAGAGGCTTTGAAAACCGCCCTGCAGCCTCTCGACCTGGCAAAGCTCGTTCAAGTATCCATGGATGGACCGAACGTCAACTGGAAAGTGCTGCGACTTCTTCAGGAAGAGATGAAGTCCGATCAGGATAATCCCAGGGCATTGCTAAACATCGGCTCATGTGGAATACATGTCGTGCACGGCGCTTTCAAGACTGGGATAAAAGGTACTCGATGGGACTTAACCAAGATACTTCGAGCGCTGTACTATCTGTTCAAGGACAGTCCATCTCGGAGGGGTGCTTTTACACAAGCGACCGGCTGCACAACGTTTCCCCTCAAGTTTTGTGAAACCAGGTGGGTTGAAAACATGATTGTAGTGCAACGCGCAGCAACTGTGCTTGGTCATGTGAAAAAGTACGTTGAGGAGATAGAAGGAAACCCGAAAACGCGACCTGCATGTAAAAGTTACATCACCGTTCAGGAGGCAGTGAAGGACGATCTGCTTTCTGCCAAACTGGCCTTCTTCGAAACACTGGCTGGTGATGTTGAACCGTTCCTGAGGCAGTTTCAAACCGACGCGCCCGTTTCTCCGCTGCTCTACGATGCCCTCACAACTGTGGTGGCAAGTTTGATGGCTCGGATTGTGAAGAAAGAAGTTCTGAACAGTACAGACATCAAGAAGATTGACGTGGACGACAAACACAATTTGCGACAAACCAAGGACTTCGAAATAGGATTCAGCACGCGTAAGGAGCTTGGAAAGTGTAAAAACATTTCCGCCAAAGATGCGCTGCTGTTTCATGCAGACTGCGGAAAAGCGGTGCAGTTGACGATCAAAAAAGTCATGGAACGGTCGCCTCTGAAGTACGATCTGACAAGAAATTTAAGATGTCTCAATCCGGAGGTCATTTTCTCTGTAGATGCGGACAGGCTGATGAGACGAGCGCTAGACGAATTCGTTTGCGCCAATATAGTTGGCGCAACTGCTGCTGAAACGATTGCCCGAGAGTATTTGGTCCTTTTAAAGTCAGCTGAACTTAAAGAAGCTGCACGCGATTTCAGCCGAGACGAGCGTTTGGACAGTTTCTGGAGCAAAGTCACAGACTCAAAGACTGGTTTCTCTACTTTGCGATCATTTATTGAGCTGACATTGATTTTATCCCATGGGAATGCCTCCGTGGAACGAAGTTTTTCGATCAACAAGGATTGCATTGTAGAAAATCAGCGGAACCAGTCGCTCATCGCTCAACGTCAAATTTATGACTACGTTTCCTGCCTGGGTGAAGTGTCAGCCATTCCGTTCTCCAAAAAACTGGTCCATGCTGTGAGGAACGCCTATCAGAAGTACCAGGAGGCTGTGGAGGATCAGCGAAAAGAAAAAGAAAAGGAACTGCAAGCTCAGGAAAGACAGAAGGAGGAGAAGAAGGCGTTGAGGTTACTGGAACTACGAAAAGCAGAGCTGGACAACTATCGGGAGCAACTGCTTGCTGAAATCACCCAGAAGAAGAGAACCATCGGAAGAAAACAATAATTCGACGAAATTTTTATAAGCTGGGACTAATGTGATTGTAAGGTTTGTATTCCTAGTTTTGTACGACAAAGAGATTATTTGTTGATTCGTACCGAGTTTTGTACGACAAAGAGATTTTGCGTTAATAGTTTATGTGTCGTATAGTATATGTCATCGTTTGACTTGTTACTTAGTACTAGATGTTACTTGAAGACTGATTAAAATAAAGACACCAAAACTGATTTAATATTAATAACAAACAATTTAATTGTTTATTTCTTGTATATCCTTGTTTTTGAATAATTATGTTGTATCTACAAAGTAAAATGGTGCGGAATGGGAAATTTTGATGTACGGGAAATGTACGGGAAATGTACGGGAATTTTTTTTTGAAAAATCGCTGGACACCCTGTATCACTAACCATGCTATCACAGTCACCAAACTCTTTACCTTCTGGGTTGTAGTTCATATCTTGTACTGAATCATCTGACCCAAATGGGTTGTGATGACTCTCTTCATTGGTATAATTAGTTAACAGATGCCTCGTCACCTTTACTGTCATCACTTTCAGTTTTCACTAAGACCGATTTTTATTTTTTAGCGGCCAATTTAATAATGTTTTGCGTACGGCGCGACATTGTCGACTTAATAACAACAACTGAATAAAACTGCATGCGTAATGTGAAGCAAGTTCCAATCTGTCGGTACATATCTCCAGGGGTAGGTGCCGCACAGGACTAAATTGATATAACTTCATGTGCGTTACATATCTCGGGGTGTGTACAGACAAACTAACCTAAGAATGTTCATTACCTTCAACGAGATATATACAACGAAGGGGTATAACAGCCGTTACAGTTAGAAAACCGAATTTTAGGTCATGGGTGTGCGGCTTGGGTCTGGTAGGAAAACTCTTGCTATTTACTGCCAATATTTCGCCGTTTATTTACAGCTTCTTAAGGGCTCTAATTAAGTCGATCAACAAAACGTGGTATTAGTTAACATAACCTACAATTTTGGTGTTATACTTACTAAATCGTGAGTTTTTAGTAAAACTGGCAACCGTGAATATTGGAAACATTTTTAAGCAATTACATAGAAGCACACGGGACAATGATGCATGATGAATAACATCATCGTAATATATGATGAATAACATTTCGAAAAAAAAATCCTGGTATCAAGGAGTCCGACCAAAAAGGGCTGTTAATAAGTCATCTATTTACTATACATCGAGCTTTTGCAAATCTTTATTTACTTCATCAGAGAGACGCTACAATTAATACAAACTATAATTAGCGAGATTGAAAATTAGAGGTTATGTATAGACACGTGCTGAAGGCTTAACGTTATTACTTACATGTAAGATTAAAAATAAACTACCGCACTTAGTGAACCAAACGAGGCCATGGACGATGAACAAGTTACACATTAAAAACTTTCCACAAAGCGTGGATGTTAAAAGATTAAAACGATTTAAAATTTACATGGAGGACGATAAACACGAGTAAACATCGTCGGCCATCTTGTCGTTGAACAATGATTGTATGAAAGATGGGATAGGTTAAATTGTGATTCTGACTGTGTTGCCACCTAGATAAAAAAAAGTAGGGGGAGACCGGTGGTACCAATCGTATTTGCTGTGTCCGCTAATGGCGGGTAAATTCAAATTTAAAAGTGTGAGGTGGTGGTGACTTATATTGGTGTTAAGCACAGAGAGGCTGCCAATTTAACCTATTTTACAATAGTCAATTATGATAACAGGTGGGGCAAAAGTCCCGCTACCATTTTGATTGCCTATAACTTTGCTTAAAGAAAAGATAAGTAAGTTTGGTTTTCATAAAAACTTTATTTGGTCTTACATTTTTTTTTCGTTATGATTGGAAAATTATATCGGCTTAATGGTGACCGCGATTTGCTATGCAACTTTCGGCTCTTTTTAAGGCATTTTTCATGACATCCTGGAACATCTCAGTCTGAATTTCTTCAATTTCATGACGAACATTGTCTTTAAGATGTTGAATCGTTTGGAGCTTATTCACATAAACTTTTGATTTTAAAAAACCCCATAAGAAAAAGTCTGGTGCTGTTAAATCCGGAGATCAGGCTGGCTATGCTAAATCGCCACTTCGCGAAATTAGTCTTCGTGGAAAAACGTCATTCAATAATTGAATTGTTGGAACGAGCTGTGTGTGCTGTGGCCCCATCTTGCTGAAACCACATGTCGTCTAGTCCTTGCTCTTCCATTTTAGGCACAAGAAAATTTCGAATCATGTCTTGGTACCGTTCAGCATTAACAGTAACACCTTGGTCATTTAAAAAAAAAATAGGGACCAATGATGTTTCCAGCATGAATACCACACCATACAGTTGTTTTTAGTGGATGCAATGATGTTTCTTGAATTAATTAAGGATTCTGTGTTCCCCAAAACCGACTGTTCTGTTTATTGACATGGCCACTGAGAAGAAAATGGGCTTCATCGCTCATTATCAATTTAGACGAAAAATCTTCAATTTCACCAGACAGCCTTAGGATTGCATTACTGTACTCAACTCGTTGATCAGGATCTCTCGGTAGCAATTTTTGGACTAATTGAATTTTGTACGGGAACATTTTTAAAAAAGTTTTCAAAATTCGCCTTAAACTGCGTGCAGAAATGTGTAACTGGGAACCACATCTCCGACTTGATGTTTCTGGAGACTCTGCAACACTTTCGCGCACCAGAGCCACATTTTCAGCGTTACGAGACGTCCAGAACGAGGCCTGTCTGCTGTTGTACCGTACTGTTGAAAATTCGCATGTAAACGATAAATTGTGGTTTTGTGAGGCACTGGACGATTAGGATATTTTTGACGAAATTTCCGCTGAGTGGCAATAATGAAACGATTATTTTCAATAAATATTGTCACTATTTCTGCTCGTTCTTGTGGCGTATATTTCTTCATAATAAAATTTTGACGTCTACACAAAAGCGAAACTGAGCTAAACGTCACAGAACCCAGATGGCGCGCAATCAAAATGGTAGCGGGACTTTTGTCCCACCCGTTATTAGCAATGACGTGAATCATCATAATATCGTAATTAAATGTAGTGGTTAATGATTAATAGATGAGTTCTAAGTAAATGTGGTTTTATTAGGTGGTGTGAAGTTATAGTGGTAGCGTGAAAGCTAGTGTGGTGTGGTTTAATAAAAAGGGGTGAGACAACCCGACAATAATTAACATTTTTTTTGTTGTTATTTTTTTTAATGCTCCATTTCTAATTGAAACAACATTTCTTCATGTTCCCCTTTCCTTTTTTCAGTTCTTAATTGCTCTCGCAATACTTCTAGTTTGGCCTCATCCAAAGGGTTCACTTTTTCCAATATTTTCGGCCTCCTGCGGGCACTCCAGGTTGGGGTGGGGGCAATTTGTTCCGTCATTTCCAAGTTTCCCTTTGAAGATGGGGGTTTTTCTTCCTCTTCTAGCGGAAAATCCAGAATAATTGGGCTTGTTGAGGGCATGTCATGCTCATTTTGAACATTGACTACAAAATAAAATTATAAAAAATATATTATGTACACTAACAGTTACAATAATTGTATTTGTTTTAATAAAGTGGCCATTAAAAGATTGCCTACATCTCTTTCAATTGCTAATGCTACCAGTGGCCCATCCAAACTCAAGACAATGTTGCCCAACTCTCGCAAAGGCTTGTTCGAACCAAATGCGCCATTCACCAGCGTTTTAGATTATGTAAAATTGACAAAAGTATTAATAAAACTATATCATAGAGCAACAAAATTCCATCTATTTATAAGTAATGTAAAGAACCCAGCAAACCGATTTAATTTACTCGTCACTTTTCAATATTGCACAATTTATATTGTATTTATATAAATGTAGTGTTTCATTCAGAGTCTATATTATGGACTACCACATGGTAACGATGGCAATCATCATCATTAATAAATAACACAAGTAAATTATAGAAATCACTTTTACTTGCACATATATCCTCCTGCAGGATATCCGCATCAAATGGGTTTTCCATCCCATATATAGATTTATTGTTAATAATTGATAGCACGAGGTCAGATGTTGGGCCCAGGTCATTGCCTTCCTTAGGACCACCACCTGTTTTGTACACCTCGGTCCTCTCTTTGGACGCCTTCTTTTTCGCTTCCTGTTTAATATTGCTCCACTGCTTCCTGAGCGAGTTTGCGTCCCGCATAACGCTTCCTCGAGCATTAAATTTTTGGCAAATCATTTCCCACGCTGCCTCTTTTTGTTTGTTGGTCACGGCATTGGTTTTTTTATTTTCCACTATCGTTTTGCTGGCTTCCACTAACGATATTAGAGTACGTTTCTCCTCTTGGTAGTAATGTACTCTCTTCGCTTTTGAGCACATTTTCAATAGACACAAATTATAATACTCGGAGCGCAAACACGAACAAAAATCTGTAACGGTTGGGTTAGGTTAGGTCCATATATGGATGCTCTATAATCAATCATAATAAATCGATTCAGCGAGTCAAGAAATGGTCAATGAACTCGGTTTTAAAATTTGATCCAAGACGCTTCAAATATCGGTTTTTGTAAAAATGAATATTTTCGAGTATATTTTTAGTTCACAACAATGGCCACTTGTGGACGATGGCGTGTTCCGTGTATATTCACAGGCATATACAAGGTGTCCAGAAAGGGTATCGGGTATTTGTAAGTTCAATGAAACAAACATTATTTGTATGCAATAAAAAAGTTTATTGTTTATTATTAGCATATGAATTGGAGAATTATTTGGAAAAGATGATGTTATCCAAATGATGACCGTTACGTTGCTGGCACTCTTCTAAACGGAAACGAAGATTGGCGATAACACGTTGACACATAGCTATCGATATTGCTGCCATTTCTGACCTGATGTTTTGCTTTAACTGGGTTAGATTCGTCGGATTGTTTTGATAAACCTTACTTTTAAGGTATCCCCATGCAAAATAGTCAAGCGGGCCAAGGTCGGGGCTTCTGGGAGGCCAGCTGATGTTACCCCTTCGCGAAATGACTTTATCAGGGAATAATTCGTTAACAACTTCCATTGAGTTATTTGAGGTATGGCAAGTGGCCCCATCTTGCTGGAACCACGTTCTTGAGTTGAAACCTGCAAACTCCTGCAACTCTGGGACCAAAAAATTTCGCAACATATCGCAATAACGGTCACTATTCACATTAATTGCTCGGCCTCGTTGATCTTCATGAAAATAAGGACCAATTATGCCTTTAGCAGACATAGCGGCCCAAACAACGACCTTTGGGCTATGCAGGGGTCGTTCATGCTTTCGTCTCGGATTCTCCACTGCCCAGTACCGACAATTCTGCCTATTAACATGACCATTCAGGTGAAAATTTGCTTCGTCACTGAACAGTATGTTGTTAAAGTTGTTAAATCGCTGCAGCATTTCGTTCGCAAAATTCAGTCGATTAGCATAGTCCGTATCCTTCAATTCTTGAACCAACTGAATTTTATAGGCTTTTAGATGTAAGTCTTTCTTTAAAATCCAATGTAAAGACGATTTTTTTTATGTTCAACGCTTGGCTTCGCTTTCGGATGGATAAAGACGGATTTTGACGAACCGACGCCTCAACTTCTTCAACTGTTTCTTCATCGCGAACTGAACGAGGACGACCAGAGTTTTGAATTTTAACTGTCGCACCTGTATTCTCGAACATCCTGATCCATTTCCTAATGCTATCGTCACTTGGCGCGTGGCGTGTACGATATTCCGCACGATAGAGACGTTGAGCAGTCACCATTGAATCACCATTACGATAAGTTCTTTCATAAGTAAACAACCAATCAGATTCGTCCATTTTTGTCGAACGCCGCACGCTACAGAAACTTAGAACGTCAATGTCACTGAGAAACGGTAAGACCCCGCGCGTCAGGGCGATTTGTTAAACTTAGGCTGATAAGACCCCCGCTGTCGGTGTCGATGTTCAGATTTATATCATATTCATAGATACCCTTGAATAAAAAATTACGATCGATCTGTCAACGTATAAACATGTCTGAATCACGCTTCGGGACAGAATGCGATGAAGCAATTAATAATTTAATTACAACACCAAAAAACACGGTCAAAAGTTAAAAATACGTATGGAAACTGTTCCAGCATTTTTGTGAGGTAAGAAAATACGAATTGAAAATTGTACTTTTAATAAATAGCTTTTCAAGTTTTGTACATAATTCAAGAACTTATCTTACCGAATGTACCTCGGGCAATGATAAATTCGAGATAATTTTGACTAGTTCCCTCAAGTGTGTTGCTTTCAGTAATTGCCCTCCGCCTGACGGCGTCGGGCAATTACTAAGCAACACACTTTCGGGGTTTAGTCAAAATTATCGCGAAATTATCAGTGCCCTTGGGACATTATAGCTGATAATACGCTCGTACGCAAAATGCGCGATGCGTCCCCGAGTACTGTTCCATCGTGACTAAAACTCCACAAAGTGGCGGACCCGCACCCTTTAGACGCCCCGTTTCGAATATGGCGCGAAAACAAATACCCGATACACCTAGTATTTCTGTATAAGAAATGCATTATAGAGCGTCCAACTATGGTGGCAACACCGCATTTGCGTTATTCGCAAGTTGGTCCGTTTCTGTTACTTTGCTCTTCGGTTTTCAACGTATATTATTAGTTGGAGGACGCTCGGTAGTGAATGTCTATTTATGATCAAATATTACCGTCTGATCAATCTTGTCACCTCTGCGCTACAGAGTAAAGTACACCGAAGAAAATAATACAGATTAAATGACAGAATTAAACACAAAATAAATTTAAATGTGGTGTTTTATTGTAAAACTCGACACTTTTTTGAAATACTTCTTTTCGTCTTATGTACGAAAAAATGTAATTACTTCGCATGCTGTAAAGCTCCACCTTTCATAATTCTTCATTGTAATTAAATTTGTTACTAATATGTACAAACAATAGCAGAGAAAATGGATCATGAGTTATTATGTGAATGTAAATGTACTGTATTCAATAAATATTTGGGAATGTAAATAATACATTTACTTCTAATCCAAAATCAATGATCATATGTTTGTTTGTTTACTTGCACCTTAAGACATTAAAAAAATACGAAATTACCCGTGGGAAGTAAATTTTCCGCGTAAATTTGATTGTCTTAAAATTGGTTGATTATTTGTAGTTAACGCATTATTTTTTAGCAAAGCTTGTGGTTTCCAATGTTCTCAGATTTTTTGAGGGATCGGACGGGTCTCCTAAAGTGGCTACGATTTAAAAATTTCACACTCCCTATTATGTAACACTTCATTTTACAGGGTACCCGAAATTTTATGTAGAAAACAAATCCATAATTGAAATCTTCACTTTTTTGAGATATAATGATTTTTCATTTTATATCAAATAACTGGATCTCTAGAGAATACGATAAAAAAAATAAACAGGTCCATTTTCTTTTCAATGGGTAAGGTTTAAAATCACATTCTTTAGAGTTTTAAGTTTCTCCTTGTCACCATTTGACACTCGCAAATTGCAATGTCCCTTCTTATACTACGACGAATAATGATTTTTTTGTTGTATTTGGTTCTCGTTTAACACGTGGTGAATAGTATATTGTTCAACGAGCATATAATGATGGCTATTAATCACGAGAACGATATTCGCGGAACGAGCCGAAGGTGAGTGGAGCAAATCGATTGAGTGATTAATAGCCATTATATGCGAGTTGTACACTATACTTTGTTCACGAAAATTAAATTCAAGATCAAAATTTAATTTAAAATTACAATTAGAATCAAAATTAAAATCAAAATCAAAATTAAAGTTGTAATTACAATTACAATTGAAAAAAAATGAAAATAAAGTTAAAATCAGTATTAAATAGGGTAAACAAAACATTATCATAAATCGCGTTCTGTGAATCAAAGCGCAAATAGCGTGTTTAATGACCATATTAAACACGCAAATGCGTGTGCGTGTTTAATAACCATATTAAACACGCAAATGCGTGATTAATGAAATTGAGTGTTAAATGTACCCCATTAATACTGCCTATACAAAAAAAAGACCTTTATTGGCATATTAACCTATTAACTAACCCTAACTAACTATTCCTAAACTCTATACAAAACAAATAACTATTCTAATTACCCAACAACTAAATCATAAATTTAACAACTCTCTCCTACATTCTTTCTCCCTCACTATTTCACCATTTTTACTTTCTCCGTTACGAAGTACGAGAAAGTATTGTGATCGTGATTTTTTTTCCAAAAATTTTTTTTACGGAAATATCCGTTTTGGGGTCCCTAGATGTCATTTCAACAATTTCTGGAAAAAAAAAATTTGTGTGTGTGTGTGTGTCTGTGTGTGTGTGTGTGTGTGTGTGAAGTACGAGAAAGTATTGTGATCGTGATTTTTTTCCAAAAATTTTTTTTACGGAAATATCCGTTTTGGGGTCCCTAGATGTCATTTCAACAATTTCTGGAAAAAAAAAATTTGTGTGTGTGTGTGTGTGTCTCTGTGTGTGTGTGTGTGTGTGTGTGTGTGTGTGTGTGTGTGTGTGTGTGTGTGTGTGTGTGTGTGTGTGTGTGTGTGTGTGTGTGTGTGTGTGTGTGTGTGTGTGTGTGTGTGTGTGTGTGTGTGTGTGTGTGTGTGTGTGTGTGTGTGTGTGTGTGTGTGTGTGTGTGTGTGTGTGTGTGTGTGTGTGTGTGTGTGTGTGTGTGTGTGTGTGTGTGTGTGTGTGTGTGTGTGTGTGTGTGTGTGTGTGTGTGTGTGTGTGTGTGTGTGTGTGTGTGTGTGTGTGTGTGTGTGTGTGTGTGTGTGTGTGTGTGTGTGTGTGTGTGTGTGTGTGTGTGTGTGTGTGTGTGTGTGTGTGTGTGTGTGTGTGTGTGTGTGTGTGTGTGTGTGTGTGTGTGTGTGTGTGTGTGTGTGTGTGTGTGTGTGTGTGTGTGTGTGTGTGTGTGTGTGTGTGTGTGTGTGTGTGTGTGTGTGTGTGTGTGTGTGTGTGTGTGTGTGTGTGTGTGTGTGTGTGTGTGTGTGTGTGTGTGTGTGTGTGTGTGTGTGTGTGTGTGTGTGTGTGTGTGTGTGTGTGTGTGTGTGTGTGTGTGTGTGTGTGTGTGTGTGTGTGTGTGTGTGTGTGTGTGTGTGTGTGTGTGTGTGTGTGTGTGTGTGTGTGTGTGTGTGTGTGTGTGTGTGTGTGTGTGTGTGTGTGTGTGTGTGTGTGTGTGTGTGTGTGTGTGTGTGTGTGTGTGTGTGTGTGTGTGTGTGTGTGTGTGTGTGTGTGTGTGTGTGTGTGTGTGTGTGTGTGTGTGTGTGTGTGTGTGTGTGTGTGTGTGTGTGTGTGTGTGTGTGTGTGTGTGTGTGTGTGTGTGTGTGTGTGTGTGTGTGTGTGTGTGTGTGTGTGTGTGTGTGTGTGTGTGTGTGTGTGTGTGTGTGTGTGTGTGTGTGTGTGTGTGTGTGTGTGTGTGTGTGTGTGTGTGTGTGTGTGTGTGTGTGTGTGTGTGTGTGTGTGTGTGTGTGTGTGTGTGTGTGTGTGTGTGTGTGTGTGTGTGTGTGTGTGTGTGTGTGTGTGTGTGTGTGTGTGTGTGTGTGTGTGTGTGTGTGTGTGTGTGTGTGTGTGTGTGTGTGTGTGTGTGTGTGTGTGTGTGTGTGTGTGTGTGTGTGTGTGTGTGTGTGTGTGTGTGTGTGTGTGTGTGTGTGTGTGTGTGTGTGTGTGTGTGTGTGTGTGTGTGTGTGTGTGTGTGTGTGTGTGTGTGTGTGTGTGTGTGTGTGTGTGTGTGTGTGTGTGTGTGTGTGTGTGTGTGTGTGTGTGTGTGTGTGTGTGTGTGTGTGTGTGTGTGTGTGTGTGTGTGTGTGTGTGTGTGTGTGTGTGTGTGTGTGTGTGTGTGTGTGTGTGTGTGTGTGTGTGTGTGTGTGTGTGTGTGTGTGTGTGTGTGTGTGTGTGTGTGTGTGTGTGTGTGTGTGTGTGTGTGTGTGTGTGTGTGTGTGTGTGTGTGTGTGTGTGTGTGTGTGTGTGTGTGTGTGTGTGTGTGTGTGTGTGTGTGTGTGTGTGTGTGTGTGTGTGTGTGTGTGTGTGTGTGTGTGTGTGTGTGTGTGTGTGTGTGTGTGTGTGTTCGTGTGTGTGTGTTCGTGTGTGTGTGTTCGTGTGTGTGTGTTCGTGTGTGTGTGTTCGTGTGTGTGTGTTCGTGTGTGTGTGTTCGTGTGTGTGTGTTCGTGTGTGTGTGTTCGTGTGTGTGTGTTCGTGTGTGTGTGTTCGTGTGTGTGTGTTTGTGTGTGTGTGTTCGTGTGTGTGTGTTCGTGTGTGTGTGTTCGTGTGTGTGTGTTCGTGTGTGTGTGTTCGTGTGTGTGTGTTCGTGTGTGTGTGTTCGTGTGTGTGTGTTCGTGTGTGTGTGTTCGTGTGTGTGTGTTCGTGTGTGTGTGTTCGTGTGTGTGTGTTCGTGTGTGTGTGTTCGTGTGTGTGTGTTCGTGTGTGTGTGTTCGTGTGTGTGTGTTCGTGTGTGTGTGTTCGTGTGTGTGTGTTCGTGTGTGTGTGTTCGTGTGTGTGTGTTCGTGTGTGTGTGTTCGTGTGTGTGTGTTCGTGTGTGTGTGTTCGTGTGTGTGTGTTCGTGTGTGTGTGTTCGTGTGTGTGTGTTCGTGTGTGTGTGTTCGTGTGTGTGTGTTCGTGTGTGTGTGTTCGTGTGTGTGTGTTCGTGTGTGTGTGTTCGTGTGTGTGTGTTCGTGTGTGTGTGTTCGTGTGTGTGTGTTCGTGTGTGTGTGTTCGTGTGTGTGTGTTCGTGTGTGTGTGTTCGTGTGTGTGTGTTCGTGTGTGTGTGTTCGTGTGTGTGTGTTCGTGTGTGTGTGTTCGTGTGTGTGTGTTCGTGTGTGTGTGTTCGTGTGTGTGTGTTCGTGTGTGTGTGTTCGTGTGTGTGTGTTCGTGTGTGTGTGTTCGTGTGTGTGTGTTCGTGTGTGTGTGTTCGTGTGTGTGTGTGCGTGTGTGTGTGTTCGTGTGTGTGTGTTCGTGTGTGTGTGTTCGTGTGTGTGTGTTTGTGTGTGTGTGTTCGTGTGTGTGTGTTCGTGTGTGTGTGTTCGTGTGTGTGTGTTCGTGTGTGTGTGTTCGTGTGTGTGTGTTCGTGTGTGTGTGTTCGTGTGTGTGTGTTCGTGTGTGTGTGTTCGTGTGTGTGTGTTCGTGTGTGTGTGTTCGTGTGTGTGTGTTCGTGTGTGTGTGTTCGTGTGTGTGTGTTCGTGTGTGTGTGTTCGTGTGTGTGTGTTCGTGTGTGTGTGTTCGTGTGTGTGTGTTCGTGTGTGTGTGTTCGTGTGTGTGTGTTCGTGTGTGTGTGTTCGTGTGTGTGTGTTCGTGTGTGTGTGTTCGTGTGTGTGTGTTCGTGTGTGTGTGTTCGTGTGTGTGTGTTCGTGTGTGTGTGTTCGTGTGTGTGTGTTCGTGTGTGTGTGTTCGTGTGTGTGTGTTCGTGTGTGTGTGTTCGTGTGTGTGTGTTCGTGTGTGTGTGTTCGTGTGTGTGTGTTCGTGTGTGTGTGTTCGTGTGTGTGTGTTTGTGTGTGTGTGTTCGTGTGTGTGTGTTCGTGTGTGTGTGTTCGTGTGTGTGTGTTCGTGTGTGTGTGTTCGTGTGTGTGTGTTCGTGTGTGTGTGTTCGTGTGTGTGTGTTCGTGTGTGTGTGTTCGTGTGTGTGTGTTCGTGTGTGTGTGTTCGTGTGTGTGTGTTCGTGTGTGTGTGTTCGTGTGTGTGTGTTCGTGTGTGTGTGTTCGTGTGTGTGTGTTCGTGTGTGTGTGTTCGTGTGTGTGTGTTCGTGTGTGTGTGTTCGTGTGTGTGTGTTCGTGTGTGTGTGTTCGTGTGTGTGTGTTCGTGTGTGTGTGTTCGTGTGTGTGTGTTCGTGTGTGTGTGTTCGTGTGTGTGTGTTCGTGTGTGTGTGTTCGTGTGTGTGTGTTCGTGTGTGTGTGTTCGTGTGTGTGTGTTCGTGTGTGTGTGTTCGTGTGTGTGTGTTCGTGTGTGTGTGTTCGTGTGTGTGTGTGCGTGTGTGTGTGTTCGTGTGTGTGTGTTCGTGTGTGTGTGTTCGTGTGTGTGTGTTCGTGTGTGTGTGTTCGTGTGTGTGTGTTCGTGTGTGTGTGTTCGTGTGTGTGTGTTTGTGTGTGTGTGTTCGTGTGTGTGTGTTCGTGTGTGTGTGTTCGTGTGTGTGTGTTCGTGTGTGTGTGTTCGTGTGTGTGTGTTCGTGTGTGTGTGTTCGTGTGTGTGTGTTCGTGTGTGTGTGTTCGTGTGTGTGTGTTCGTGTGTGTGTGTTCGTGTGTGTGTGTTCGTGTGTGTGTGTTCGTGTGTGTGTGTTCGTGTGTGTGTGTTCGTGTGTGTGTGTTCGTGTGTGTGTGTTCGTGTGTGTGTGTTCGTGTGTGTGTGTTCGTGTGTGTGTGTTCGTGTGTGTGTGTTCGTGTGTGTGTGTTCGTGTGTGTGTGTTCGTGTGTGTGTGTTCGTGTGTGTGTGTTCGTGTGTGTGTGTTCGTGTGTGTGTGTTCGTGTGTGTGTGTTCGTGTGTGTGTGTTCGTGTGTGTGTGTTCGTGTGTGTGTGTTCGTGTGTGTGTGTTCGTGTGTGTGTGTTCGTGTGTGTGTGTTCGTGTGTGTGTGTTCGTGTGTGTGTGTTCGTGTGTGTGTGTTCGTGTGTGTGTGTTCGTGTGTGTGTGTTCGTGTGTGTGTGTTCGTGTGTGTGTGTTCGTGTGTGTGTGTTCGTGTGTGTGTGTTCGTGTGTGTGTGTTCGTGTGTGTGTGTTCGTGTGTGTGTGTTCGTGTGTGTGTGTTCGTGTGTGTGTGTTCGTGTGTGTGTGTTCGTGTGTGTGTGTTCGTGTGTGTGTGTTCGTGTGTGTGTGTTCGTGTGTGTGTTTGTGTTGTGTTTGTGTTTGTGTTTGTGTTTGTGTTTGTGTTTGTGTGTGTGTGTCTGTGCGCGCTGTATCTCAAAAACTAATAGAGCAATTGATATGAAACTTTGAAAATCCGTCTTATTTGATAATCTGAAGAACTGAAAAGCTTTTGGTAAAATTTCGTACACCGGAAGTGTGCGTTTACCTCAACTGTTTTTTGTTTTTTGTCAATATTTTCTTAAATATGAAAAATATCACAAAAACATTTAGACAAACTTTGAAGAGAACAAAGAAATGAACATCTTTTACTTGAAAACATTTTTCATAAAATCATTTTTATTCGAGAAAAAAATGTATTATTATTTTTTTAATTTTTGGTTTATAATTATAAAACGATAATAATTACAGCAAATATATGTTAATAATAATTGTAGAGAATGCTAAAATGAACAACTTACAAACAATAAGTTTTTTTCGAAATCCCATTAGTTTTTGAATAAATTGAGTTTTTATATTTGAAGTATAATTTTTCCATCTTTCATAATTTTGACGTTTTAAACGTCAGTTTCCTCTGAGTTTACAAAGCGCTCGATATACATTTAACATATGATTCAAATTGAAAATAAACCATGAAAGCGTAAATATAAATGATACCATCAAGTCGGAGAAAGTAACATGATGGCCACATCACCATTTTTTTTTTTTAATACTGCCTATACAATTAAATAATGCGCACATTATAACATTTTCGTGAACAAATATTTTTAATATTCGGATTGTTAAAAAGAGTTTCACTTTTTTTTAAATTTAATACTAGTTTCGTTAAACATCTAAAATAAACAAAAATTATTCTCAAATAATGTAGTAATAAATATGCAACAAATTAGTTTTTACTATATCTTTACTATATTTCACCTCCCATTCATAGGTCAGTATTTTTTGAAAGATCGTTCTCGTATAATATTTATAAATTATATAATAGAATACCTTTGAACCTGAAATCACTCACTTTACAGAAATTTAAGAAACATTTGCGTGCACTTATATTTAGAAATAATCTGTAATAGTTGCAAAGTTGTAATGATTACAAAAGAAGTTGCAATAAAATAATACTACTCCTAACCTAAATGTACATTTAATGTAATTTAATTTAGTTTTAGTTTTAGTTTAGTAAATTGGTAGGTTAAGTGGAAGAGCAGTAAGAGGTTACTACCTCACTGAACTTCGCCTACTCTGCCATGATATTTCTTGTACTTTATTTTTTTTTCTCGCAATAAAGACAATTTATTATTATTATTATTATTATTATATTGATTTTGTATAAACACTTTAATTTTCTTCCAATCCTTATTTTCCAGAAGCACTTTATTTTTCTCCTTAAGTTGAATACATTCATCTTTTTTGGCGGCACTTTGCCTCTGATGTGTGCTCCAAAAAAACTAAGCACAACTTTTTTTTGCTCTGGTGTCCACGGAATTAACAAACGTTTTTTAATATGTTTTTTCGGTTGTACATAATTCAATGGAACTTGTAGTGGTGACGAATCTTCGATTTCTTCTATTTCTTCGTCGATATTATCCTCTTCTGTGGCACCAACCAATAAGTTCTCATCCATGTCAATATTTATGTCTTCTAAAGAAAGTCCTCGAAATTCAGAAGCGGCTCCCTTTTCCATTAAAAGTAGCAGTTTAGAAATTTTCGCCGTTTGAAAGACATCATCTGGTAAACGATAGGCACTTCGGTGAACTCCTATTGTGTGACCCATGAATGATGCTAGTTGTTCAATATCATTTTCAGTCATTGAAAATAACTGTCTTAGTGTTGCCAGGTGTTTTCTTAAACGGGTACAGGTAATGGCACTGGGATTTTTTGTTTTGCTTAATTTTGCATATTTTTGCAATATTTTATACCCACATATGGGCTCAAGAGTCCCTAAGTTAGCAAAAATATAACTTATCTTCGCGAATATAATTATGGCGATGCTCTAGTAATATTTGTATATGATTTTGTATATCGGGACCAAATAATACCGGAACACCCCTGCCTCTCTTTCCTATTATTACAACTCGTTTAAATACTTTTAAAAGAATCTTTTCAGTCTCTGACACAACAGCTCCAAATTCCTCATAATTCTGTTGCATGTCTATTTTCTTATAAACATCTAATGTTAAACGTTGAAGTTCTCCAGGTCGTCTTCGATTTAATAAAATGACGCGACAGTATACTGTTTCTAATAAATTTATATAGCTTCTGTGATTAGAATTTAAATTTAAATTTAAGCTTTCAATGGCAGCCTTGGCACAATCAATCAAGTATTCTTTTATGATTTTTAGATCCGCAGTTAGTGGTACAATGGTTACTTTATTCCACTTATTTATATTTAAATCGTCAGCAGCCGAAGAAGAAATATCAAACCCCCATAGAGTGTTGATAAGGTGAATCAATCTTTTTCTAAATCTTTTTAAATTGGATTCCGCTTGAGCTGCATCGATCGTACCGTAGACTTCCTTTCTCTTTAGAGCAAAAATAATTGCAAGGTCACAGCATTGTTTTATTGAAGTTGCAATGTTCATTGGCGATTGAAATGTATCAGTTTCTGCATCAAATTTAGCCACTGCCTTTGTGGCAATTACAATTAGATCATAATTATCTGGCGTCAAGCCATCGAAGAGACATTTAATCTTTGGTTCTCTCTTTTTAATCTCTATTAAGAGTCTAGCTAATTCCCTCATATTACGTGAGGTTACGATTTCAAAATGTTTTTCGCGGTGTGCTTTCCTATATCGTGAACCAAAATTACATATTAAAATGTCTTTTTGAGCAACCAGTGAGATTTCATCATACCTCATTCGAGGAAAAACTTTTTCGACTAATTTAGGATCAATTTTAAATTTTGATATTACGCTGTTGGAAGGTTTTTCTTTTCCACCACACCTTTTCTTGTGCCGAAATAAATACTTGGCAGAATAATAGCTCAAACACTTTGGGCATACTATGGTATTGTTCACCTGAGGCAACTTTATTGCTTTTTTAATTTTACCCGATACCAAAAAGTTTCTTTTTTCTTATAGCTTCCAACAACTCTTTTCTTTCTACAGACTTTGGCCTTTGATTTGAAATTTGTATAACTTCGTGTTCACTCTTGTGGTTCCGTAAAATATGCCTTGCAAAATTCAACACATGTTGCTCGCAATAAAAACAAAAATCTTTCTTTTTTTTACCTTTTCTCAACTTTTTAATAAGTCCTAAATAATTGCTGTTTCTAGTTTTTTCTTCCGTTCTTTCAGGCGGATCTACAAGTTGGTCATATTCACCTGTATTATCAATAGCATTACTATTTTGTGGTTGTACCTTTAGTTTCACGTTTTTAATGTCATCATTATTCTTAATTTGTTCACTTCCTCTTAATTCTAAAACTTCATCTGACAAATCTAATTCGAATGATGGAAATTCTCCGCAAGATGAACAATCCTAAAAATAATTAAAAACAAATAATGTTGACGAAATACCCAGTATAATATGTTAAAACTTACCGGGGGTTCAAATGTAGGATCTGCAACGGAATCGTCATTATATTTAGATGGGCTATCAAAACTTCCCTAAAATAAAATGTGAAGATATTTCCTTTTCTGATATTTTTTTTTTAATTGTATTACTTAATAACTCTGAATTAATACTTACATACCTCAAGGTTAACATCTTCAGTTATATCTCGCATTTCCACGCCCTAGAATATAAATAAGCCTTCAAAAGTATTACGATATTAAATGTGCCTGGAATTTAACAGCCTAATTTTCTATCTTAAAAAAATGTACAATCGGCATGTCATACACGTCTCATGTTTTATCTTTTGTAAGCAGCATAACGTTCACTTGTTATAGGCGCATTAATTAAATTAAATAAAGATTAAATTTAGCCCGAATTCATAAACCTTCAATCATTGAATATTTATTTATTCAAGATATATTTCATCTCCATTTAATTTATTACTGCAAATGTGTTGGAATAAATATATTTTAAACAAAACACATGCTAAACATAACCTTAATCAGAACGTATATTAAAGTCATTACCTGCATTTCCTCTGTAAGGGTACACATGTACATACAGTGCGCTCCTAAAGTTTGTAATAAATTCAGTAAACCCGAAATAAAATGTTTTTGAAAAAAATCCTCGAACGGATCGATTTTCTTTTATAAAAATACACATTTAAATAAAATAGTGTTACAATCCAATTTAAAATTTCAGGTAACTGCCCCATTTTACATTTACAGTTTCACAGTGTCGTTCATTTAAATTCGTATGCTAAATATTCTGCACTTATCATGTGATATATAACCTAGTATCTGAATTATTCATTAAATTAGAATAACTTAAAAAAAATAATGATTCATACTTACAAATGATCTGGAGGTTTTATCCATGCTTAATTTTTATGTCGGCAGCTACTATCTAGGACACTTTATTTAACCTTTCAGTAGTGTCGCCAACTTTTGAGACATACTTGGTGTCGGCGGTCTCTGAGACCATAGGTATACAGGGTGTTTCAAAATTCATGCACCAAAAGTTTTCTGCGTACTCCTCGTAGATAACAAGAAAAAAAAACCCTTATGATAAATCTTAATTTTCCACAAAATAACATGGATTAAACCCCTTCGCAGAAATATTAAAGAGACGCCACTGCTCCCTATCAATGAATACTACGTTCGCGTGTAGAAACAGGCGAGAACACCATGTACATGTTCGCGCTCACCTGGTCTGGGGTCTCTCGAGCTTGTATTAGATAAACAAACGGTGCCGATTACATTGAGGCAGCACACAAATTAGGTCAATGTACCATCGAGTATGGAATTGGAATTTTTAAAACCGATTTGTGTTCCTGGAAACACAGATGTGTTTACGGACTTTCTAAAAATGTGTTATTCCAAATTAGGTCTTGGCCTTGGGTAACAAAGGGATATCATTTTACAGCACCTACCCCCCGCGATTTTAAGTAATAGAACTGCAGGGGATACAATTGCACAGCAATAAAAATGCACAAGTGTAGGAAGCCGCCAGGAACAATAAAAAAAAGTATAATAAATAAGGTGAACTTGAAATTTGTGCGTCGGTTTTATCAACCCGCACCAGACTATTTATGTTTAGATAAAAAACTGCGCGCTCGAAATTAGGTCACCATTCATTCATGCGTCAACACTTAAAATCGGCACCGTCTGTTTTTATACGAGCGAACGAACGTATTAATTGATAGGGAACTGTGGCGTCTCATTAATATTTTAGCGAAGGGGTTAAATCCATTTTATTTTGTAGAAAATCGAGATTTGTCATAAGGGTTTTTTTTCTTTCTATCTACGAGGAGTACGCAGAAAATTTTTGGTGCATGAATTTTGAAACACCCTGTATACAGGGTGTGGCACTTAAGACGCCTCGGATCATAGCTCCTTTACGATAAAAGCTATCGAAAAAAATCTCAGAACAAAGTGGTGCATAGTTACCGTCGCTATGTTTCAAAAATATTTCTAATCATCAGTGGCGTGCCGTACTCGAGTGGCGTACCAAACTTATGTTTTTTTTAAATGGAATGCCCTATTTTTTATTGCAGATTTGGAAAGTGCTCGACGAGTACTTATTTTTTTACCCAACATGTTATACCTTTCACTTTAGCGGTTTCGCTGTTATAACCCCTTCTTTCAAAATTGCGCCCCATTTTTGAGATTTTTTTGTAAAGAAACTAATTGACGCCGGCGCCTAAATTTTGAATTGAGGTACAGGTTAAGACCTCGTATACCTTCACATAATTTTTTTTCGGGTAATTTATGGAAAAAAAATAATTTTTGATTGATCTTCGCATGTTGTCATTTTTTCCGAAAATTGCAAATGGCACCCCCCTAAAAAAATTACGGCGTTGTACAGCCAAAACTCTAAATTTTTCATTGGTGTAAAAAAAATTACACATTGCATAACAAAATTTCGGAGAAAAAAGGAATTTCATCGCAAATGTCGGGAAACGTTTTCCGTTCCCAAGTGTGCCATGAGAAAACAAATACACAAATACGGTCATCATAATAGTATGTACTTATTTATTCAACATGATATGAAAAATGCAGATAATGAAAATTTAACAACTTAAACTAAATGTTCGAAATGACGACCTTCCTGCTGGAGGCATAACCGCAACTTCGACTCACAGGCTCTAGACACTGCCCTAAGGACTTCTGGTGATACACCGCGGAAAGCCGCGCGGATTCTCTCCCTCATATCCTCGACAGTAGTTGGTACCGTCCTGTAAACCTCGTCTTTGATATGGCCCCAAAGGAAGAAGTCAAGGGGAGTGAAGTCTGGTGATCTTGGCGGCCACCTCACAGGAACCCCACGACCAATCCAGGAGTCCGGAAACGTTTCATCGAGAAATTCCCGAACGACACAGCTATTATGTGCAGGAGCTCCATCGTGCTGGAAAACTATCTGTCGAAGAGCGGCTAGAGGGACATTTTCCAAGAGATCAAACAAGTCGTCGCGAAGGAACCTCAAATAACTGTTGCCGTCCAGGTGCCCCTCGATGAAATAAGGACCCAAAAGGTATTCTCCAAGTATGCCTCCCCAAACATTCAGCGACCATCTTTGCTGGTGGTTTATCATTCGCATGGCTTGTGGGTTTTCACCGGCGTAATAATGGTAGTTGTGGCGATTGACTTGTCCATTTCTATGGAACGTTGCTTCATCAGAAAATAATACGCGCATAAGAAATGATTCCTCCTGCTCAATTTTGTTGATAGCCCACATGCAGAAATCTTGCCTCGCATGAAAATCTTGAGGTTGCAATTCTTGGTGCAGTTGGATCTTAAATGGACGGAATTTGTACTTTTTAAGAACACGATGTACGGATCGCGTTGAAATATCGTGATTCCTACTAATATCACGGATACCGGTATGAGGATCTTCAATAACTGCCTCCAGAACCTGCAGTTCATTATTTTCGGTAATAACTGCCTTCTTTGTAACTCTCCTTGGCCGTTTCACACTTCCCGTAGTAGTAAATCTCTCCAACACTTTTTGAAACGCACGTTCATTTGGATGTGCCCTGTGCGGATATCTCGCAGCGTACACTCGTGATGCCAAGAAACAATTCTTGTTACATTCTCCAAGAATAAATATCATGTCAAACATTTCCTCTTGAGTTCGGAAAATTTTTAGAACGTTTATCAAAAATGACTTATGGCTGCTACTGACGTCTAATAATTTACTTTGACAATTACCAATCTTTTGTTTTCTCATGGCACACTTGGGAACGGAAAACGTTTCCCGACATTTGCGATGAAATTCCTTTTTTCTCCGAAATTTTGTTATGCAATGTGTAATTTTTTTTACACCAATGAAAAATTTAGAGTTTTGGCTGTACAACGCCGTAATTTTTTTAGGGGGGTGCCATTTGAAATTTTCGGAAAAAATGACAACATGCGAAGATCAATAAAAAAATATTTTTTTTCCATAAATTACCCGAAAAAAAATTATGTGAAGGTACACGAGGTCTTAACCTGTACCTCAATTCAAAATTTAGGCGCCGGCGTCAATTAGTTTCTCTACAAAAAAATCTCAAAAATGGGGCGCAATTTTGAAAGAAAGGGTTATAACAGCGAAACCGCTAAAGTGAAGGGTATAACATGTAAGATAAAAAAATAAGTACTCGTCGAGCACTTTCCAAATCTGCAATAAAAAATAGGGCATTCCATTAAAAAAAACATAAGTTTGGTACGCCACTGGAGTACGGCACGCCACTGATGATTAGAAATATTTTTGAAACATAGCGACGGTAACTATGCACCACTTTGTTCTTAGATTTTTTTCGATAGCTTTTATCGTAAAGGAGCTATGGTCCGAGGCGTCTTAAGTGCCACACCCGGTATATTTATTTTCACATTAATGTACCAAGTAAACAAAACGTAACTCTTGTTCATTAAATGAAACAAATTGAAAAAAAATAAGTGAACAAATTATCATAAAAATAAATAACTATTGTTAGACTAATCTTCAAAATCAAAATTTAGATTTAGAAATTTAAATTTTTGAATTTCGAAATATTGTTTGCGTTTTTCAATTTGAATCCACTTATTTTCTATTTCTTTGTAAGTGCAAGTCAATTTTTCAACTGCTGACAAGACAGCCTTATTTGTTTCTAAAGTGTTTTTAGAAATATCTAATAAATTGCTTGCAATCTCATTTAAAGGTGCTGGTCGCTTAGGTTTCGAGTGACGCGATTGTCCAGGGTTTACACTGTTAGTTGGCTTTACACTACTATTGGGCGTTTCTAAAAAAGTATTTTCTATTTCTTCAGCTTCTATAATTTCCACTGTTGAATTTGGATCCGTATTAATTATATCTGGTATATATATTGCAGTATCTGTCGCATCTATTTCTTGAATGTTTTGAAGGCCTCCTTCTGCAATACCTTCCAATCCGGTTACGGCTGCCTTTCCCCACACAGATAGACCTCTTTCTTCAAGCGCAGTTAATTTAATATTCATTTGCGGACCTCCGCCTGTTGCGTCTCTGCTATTTTTAATTTTGCAGGAGTAGAATTTTTCCAGTCTTTGAACCGCTAAAAATGTACAATTATCCAAGCTATTTAAATTTTCTAATAAAAAATTACCTTCTTCCAGTCGTCTACTGATAATTGTGGACCTGTTCCCGTACAATTTAATTTTTCACTCATCAATTTCCTTTTTTTTTTTAATATATAATTGTCGCCTAAGGTCGGATTAATGATTCCACTTCGAAGTACGTAATCAGTTTCCATTTCAAATAAATATAATTCATACTGTTCATCGCTGGTTTTTCTTTTTCGCTTTCTTGACTGCCTAAAATGAATAACAGTGGACATTAAAATGTATAAATACAAAATTCAATGAACTTACTTACTCGTCACTCGATGTATTATTAATATCCTTCAAAATTTATTATGTCATCTATCATAACATACATGAAGTTGGTTGCGCTGTAGACGTTGCACTGTTTCGAATTTGTTTACATCGGGTTGTTCAGAATACAGTTTTTAACAGCGCTGTTCAATTTCACAAAACATCTCAATGTTATTAACATCGATGTTAATAACATCGCTGTTAATAACAGTTGTTCAGAATAACCCCAATAGTATACAAATTACTACTTGACATTTCATTTGATCCTAGCATACTTGACAAAAGTAACTGACAATTATGCTTGTCTAAACATCAACCCGTTTTGTGGTGGTAAGTTTAAATTATAATAGTCAGGATTTTCAACATTCAAAATATTGGAAAATATTGGTGTTTCCTCAAATACCACTTTAAACCTATATATAAATATATATAAAAAAGTTCCCGGATAAAACTTTCAAAGTTTTTTTTACTCTTTCCGAATCTGTAATAAAAAATAGGGGTTCCTATTTAAGATTTCAAAGTCACGCCTATTATCCACCCCCCTAGAGGTCGGGGGGTTAAATTTGTTATAGCGTCGGATGGCCCCTTCCGAATCATCCAATATTTATCCGGAAAGTTTTTCAACTGGACTCGAGATATTCGCCTGATCAGATTAAAATGGGACACCCATATTGCTTAAAACCCTATCAAAATCTTCAATACAATTACTGCCTTCAGCAAATTGAAAATAGTTTAAACAAACTAATTTTTTAAATGCTCTACCAAATTGAATGGGACTGGGATTATCAGAATTTCCTCCTTGTTGCCGAATAGTTCCAAAAAAAATTCCAAACAGTCCTGATTTATTCGTCTTTTTTTTTTTACTTTGTTATCTCCCATAATCCCAAAATAGATTTAATTGTAATTCGCCAACCCTTTATGAAACGCATTGTGTATGTTAATTTTTTTTCACCATCAAACACTTGTAGTTCTTTAAATAAATTGAGCCTTTCCTTCAAAATATTAATTTGCGTTTCTTCATCAGTTAATGGTCTATTTAAAATTTTTGAACTGTAAGAATTTAGGACATCAAATCGCACCCCGGCAAGAACAGTGACACAACTCAAAAATGCAGTATTTGAGAAAAAAAAAATAAAAGAAAACTACAAAACTCATATTGAAATAGTATAAGCTCCTTTAAAATTTCAAGTAGTTATTGTTGGTAGTAAATTCAATTATAATCTATAGAATAATATCATGGACCTGTAAATCAGTTTTTGTTAAATATGTGGTGTTACCAGGTCAGGTTAGGTCAGGTCTCTGAGTTATGTCACTTTTCTTGCTTTTCTAAAATCAGTTGTTCTTTGTTGTGACCCCTTGAGTAATACTTATGGCACTTTCCAAGCCCACTTAATTAGAATAAAAAAAGGAAGTTTAAATTAAGTGCTTTATTAGCTTATTTAAAATACAAAAAAATTACATGAAAATAAAGTAGTACACAATTTATACAAACATCGAGTCATAAATGGGCTTATACAACGTGGGAATACTTTTTGCTGAGATAAGTGATTTAATATGAGCTTTCTTTATGGCAGAAATCTCCATATTTTTCTTATATGCCGGAACGCACTTTATTGTAGAGATGCTCTCTTGCCTTCTCCTGGTATTATTGACATTGATCTGCCCATAATCTTTTTGTTCGTATGTAGTTTTCACAAAAATAATGCCGGGATCAGTCTTCTGCACTTTAAATACTTTTAATTCGCTAGTTTTTATTTGTTCGTTGTTTGATGTTTTGTTAAACTTTGATCCTATCTGTTCAGAGAGTTTTTTTAAGTCGACAAAATCCTCGTAACTCAATTCTGTTACTTTATACGGATTTCCAGTTTTCCTCGCAGACCGAATTAATCTGACGTAATCAGTAGGAATATAGATGGGACCCGATTTAAGAGCTCTTTTAATTGACTTCTCTATGACAGAGTGCACATTGTCTCCTTCATTTTGTGTGTGTCCCCTGATCAAAAATGTATGTGTGATCGATTTGATTTTAAATTTTTGCACAGCGTACAGGTACATGCCCATTATGAATTTGTTCTTTTGCTGACCACAACAATTATCGGAGTAGAAAACAATTTCAAGGTAATCGTCGTTTCTGGTGTTAGCTTTTTCTTTTAAGTATTTCAGAATGCAAGTGCCGATTTCTATGGCACCTCGATTTCCTTGACCCTCATGCCAAAAAAAAAACACTCGACTTTATCTGACTGAAGTTCATTTATAGTTAAGTTGTAGCTGTTGATTTTGCTTTTATAATAAAAGGTAGACGTATCTCCTTTTGGTGCTGGCAGCACCGCTTGGAGATCGTAAGTGGCGACTATAATTTTTCCTTCGCTTTCTTTTGCCTTCTTTTTGTCCTCTTCTTTTTCTGCTCTTGACAAAACTTTCTCCTTCAAATGTTTATCATATTTCTTTTGTATCGCTTCTCTTTCTTCTACCCTTGCGTTGTTATACGAGCTGCATAAGTCGCACTGATCTTTTTTGGGGGTGAAAAAAGAGATGTTAAAATTGGTATTGAAAATTCGGGAATACATCGTCAGATTTGCAAACGGAAGGTTTTTTTCAATGCACTCGTTTTTGTAGTCACGGTGTAAATCAGTCAGGCTTTTTCCACCCTCTATGAACTCCCGAGTAGTTTGCGCGCGCAGGTAATGACTGTCAATTCTTGGGATAGTATTAATATGACCAACAACACCATCTTTTATTGCAGAATCTACTTTAAAGTGGTGTCCGTGTTTACCTCTTAGATCTTCTTGAAGAAATCCTTCGTTTAATTTGGTTACTACAGTTCTAATAACTCGGTTGTTGATGTCCAGCGTGGCCATTAAGAAAAATTTGCAAACACGTACGTTTACTTCGTTGATTACGAAATGGAATGCATGGTTACATTGGCGCCTACTTCCTTCTTTTTTGTACTGATACTGAGGTCTAACGGCGGTCATACTTCTACAGATAAATTCTCGTTGGGATTTCAGACTTTCGAGTGACTAGTAATTTTCAAATATTTCGAGCCTTTTATTTTCTTCTATTTTGCTTGAACATTTTAGCTTACATTTTTCACCACACGCTGGCCGTACCTTTCTTGCCTGCATTTCTGTTTTGCGAATTGATGATGATGTATAAGGTTTTCCAGCATTTCGGAGAAATTTTGCTTTAGTCTTCTTCCACTCAACTGGATTGGCTTTCCTTTTCTTACCTTTTCGCTTATTATCTGTTTGGGTATTGTCTGATTCGGCACCTTCTGTCTTGTTAGTAATAATATTTTCATTCTCTTCCAATCCTGATGACTCGGACGTGTTTTCAGAATTAGGAGATGATGTATAATGAAAATCTGGATCTATGTCTGAATCATCTGCACTTTCATCTAATGATTCTTTTTGTTGTGGACTTGGTTTAACCCGTTGGAGCCTCAATCGCATTGTATGCAGATTTTCAACACACTGCCATTTAGAATGTGATCCTTGATCTTCTGGTACTGTGTCGTTGTTCAATTCCGTCTCTTTCGTGGCACTTTCTTGTTCTGTGGTTTCTTCTTCACCGTACTTTGGTCTAAAATGTGTCGTTTGATCTTCCTGTACTATCACTTTGGAAAACTCCGGCACTTCAATCACATTTTCTTGTCCTTCGCTTTCTTCTATATTATTCTCTTCATAAATCTGACTTTCGTCGTCGTTTGTCTCAGTTTGCAGCCTTTTTCGCCGAGGTCTCTGTTAGGTTTCACGCTTTCTAAAGTGTTCTCCACTTCACCAATCAAGCAGGTTTCTTCGACTTCCATGTCAGAAATAGCAGCTGCTAGCATTTTTCTACCTCGGTATCCTTGCTCTGGGTTCATAACGAATCTACAACAAATAAATTTCAAGCTACATTATTGATGTTTATTTCCTAGAGTAATATTATTCGAAATTACAAGGTTAGGTGACTAAAATGTAAGACGTACTTTTGAATTAAGAAAAGTGACAACACAAAATACCGATATTTTAAGTCAGGAAAAGTGAGACAAGTCGAAATAAAACAATACAATAACATACATTTAGAGATAATTCATTCAAGAAAAGTGATACAACACCAAACACTGACCGTCTCCATCAGGAAAAGTGGCACAAATCGAAATAAAACGGTACAAATCAATAGATATAGTGATAATTGATTCAAGAAAAGTGACATAACACAAAACACTAACACTTTCAATCAAGAAAAGTGGCACAAATCGACATACAACGGAACAAGAAAATAGATTTAGGGATAATTGATTCAAGAAAACTGACACTTTTATGCTTATGACAATATCAAAAATTATATTTCACTTACCTTACTGCACGAAAACTGTCACAACACGAAATGTTACGCTTTTCTTGACCGACAACATGCACACTTTCTTGTAACAACACTGAAGTGACACTGTTCTTGCAGTGATGAACGTGAATTAGCCTAAGAGTAAAACTGATACAACTGCCTCCTAGCGGATAGATTGGGACTTAGAGATGTGTCGTTTTTCGTGCACGTGAGGATACAAAATACGCATTCATTGCTGTTATAAGCTCAGAATTCGTATTTTTTTAGTTGTGACACTGTTCTCGCCGGAGTGCGAAATAGTGCATCTAATTTTGATAGACGCGCCCCATTGCTGAAGTCAATTGTACATTATGTCGGGGTTTACGATTTACGTTGGATGTTTTCGAGTGAAACGATTGGATTTATTTGATCGTGGATATTGACCAGAGTACCTAACTGAAACAATTATATTGACTTGGAAAAAAAATATAAAAGTTGCTGTTGCCACAGCGGAGGAGGGTAAAGCATTAAGAGATATTCGATATATGTGTTTAAACCAGCAGCGACGGTAGCACTTATCAATTGTGTTGCAAATTTAACTTTTTTTAAAATTATTTGGATTAAATAATAACCCTAATTTAAAAGATTGTTTTTTTATCATTTTCATAAAAATCGTTTAGAAACTGTTTATTTGTTTTACCTTCCTCTGTAAAAAAAACTTTTTCCGATCAAGTGATTTCTGGTTGACTTCAATAGATGAAGCGTATCAAAGAAATAGAAAAAAAAAATTTCATTAACAAAAAAATAATTTTGTTCTACTGTAACACCTAATTTATTTGATAATTTTATAAAATTGGGACCCTGATCCGTAACCAAACCACTTAGCCCAATATTTGTTACTTTTTCCACTGTACTAGTAATAATATCCTGTAAATATCTTCAGCAGGGCAAGATTCATTAATAAAAAAGTATGCAAGAGGTTGTATACGTTGCGACGATGTGATTAATTACTCTTCACTGGTAAAGAGACCGTCGCGGATTATTGTGCCGGCGAATAAATGATAAAGTACACTTAAATGAACTTGTATTCACCGTAATAATAAAATATACATTTGCACATAAGATTCGTGGTTAACAAATTACTAGCTTAACGTCTAACATGAGAATGACAATTTACAATAATACAATTTTCCTCGAAAACAATTTGCCCTTCCATTAATGAGGACCGTAGTGGTGGGGTTTCTGCAAAACATCCCTTATGCGAACCTTTTCTGGAAGATCGCCGCTACCTGACCGGGCGAGGCGAGGCGAACGTGGTATCCAGATGTAAGGATTTACAAAATGCACTATGGGCAATAAAATTGAAATTAGAAGAAACGTTAGAAAAGGAATATTTGGACAGCTTAAAAATAACCACTACTACGTTATACATATTTCTACAAGAACTAAACACGTTGCTTCCAATTAACATTGATGCCTCTAGCCATTAGTACAAGTACACTAATTGCAAGTGAATAGGTTTTCTTTGTCTTTGTGCCATGAAAGCCGGTAATTCTGTCCTGTGAAACATTATAAAACAAATGCGATTTCAAACTCATCTCATCTGCACATATAGTGCAATCTTTCGTTAATTCTGACATAGAGTCAACTTTTGTTTTTATAACATTAAAAATGAAGTCATTAAAACCAGAACTAATGTTCCATTTATGCGTAATTCTACATGACGCGGATTTTGATGGCAAATGAAATGTCTTGGATAGTGCGCGGTAAACTTTAGGCCCCAAAAAGTAAATAGTAAGTGCAAATTGTTTAAAATCGTTAGTGTACCTACAACCGTGAGGGTATTTCTTAACCAGCTGGAGTTGCATTTTAATGAAATTGAAAGTATCTTCATTGAAATTCTCACCACAAAATTTCAAGAAGTCTTCATCTTTAAATTGTGGTGATTCTCTAGACCTTTTCTTAATTGATCTTTTTAAAAACTTGTTCTCCACATGCAGCTTCCTCTTTCTTGGAGTATTGGCCGATAGCACTTGTGGAGTTTGACATCAAGCGTTTACTGAAACATTAGTAATAGTATCAGATGAAATTGATACACTACCTCTCGTTGACCTTATTCCACTGCATCCAGGTTGATCAACATCCTCCATAAAAATAATGTCTCTTTGGGCTGCAAGGGGATAATCTTCATGATGCTCCGTTAAAAGATCTTGTAATATAGTAGGCTCTACAATTTTGAATAATAAAATAAACATTTTCAATAAACCTATATCAGATATACGAAATACAATCTTCGACACACTTGGAATACCATTATTACACATTCGACAATTATTAGTAAAAATTAACATTTTTCTATAATTTATTAAATTGTTTGAAGAGTGGTTGTCGATGTATGCGTTGGTTTTATCGATATTGTTTCATTTTCCAGCTCTTATTATTAGAATTCTACTTCACAAGCTGTTAAAAACGATGATGTTATAATTTATTTTATTCTTCATCACCTTTATTTTGTCTTCCATCTCTCCAATGATGTTATAAAGATTCCCTAAAAGGAAATGTGAATATGCAAATCTTCTTTGTAATACTGTGAATCTTAACAATCAGGCGGTATTAAAAGTTGCAGATGCAATGGAAATTTTATCATGTAATCGTAATTTACGATATAAATAACATTATGAAGGTTTTTACATTGCGAGAGAAAAGTTTGAGAGCACGAACGACGTAGAATAGTATATTATTAAACGAGTGAGAAAGTTGGCCATTGCCACGAGGGTGAAGTTTGTAATTCACCCGAGTGGCAATGGCCAACTTGCTCACGACTTTAATACTATCCTTTTTCACTATTATGTAACATTAAAATTCATTTATTCAGTAATTTGCTGTAATTTGAGTAAGTAAAAGTAAATCATACATGCAAATTAATTCGACAAGTAATACTGCACCTCATAGACATTAATTACTCACTTAAAAACAATGTAGTAATGGCAACACTCTTTAGCCTATTTCTTTTAACGTTCTTAAAACATTGGTCTTCAAAGTGCGAGCTGCATATTTATGCATTTTCGTGAGTACCATCTAATAATTCGGGTCGACCGATTTGTGAAACCCTCATTACATTTCTTAAAGAAAAAAAACGTTTTCTTCTAAATTATAGAGAATTATTGACACTTACCTGTCCTGAGGTATTCTGAAAACAGCTAAAACAGCCGATTTCGAATAAAAGTTCGCACAGGAAGACACACAACACTTGATTTTCATCTTTAATCGCTTATAGAAACACGTGTATATGAGGACCATAAAGAAGGTTATGTTTGAAATTCACATGTGATTGTTAAATGTCTGGATTTACGTAAATAGTTATTTAAGCAACAAGGAACGTAAGGACGTATTAACATTTGAGGTAGGCGAATACGAGCCGAGGCGGAGCCGAGGCTCGTCACCAGCCGAAAATGTTAATTGTCATTACGTTCCGTGTTGCTTATTAATTTTTTTCCGCTACCGGAAATATAATACTTAAAAAAGATCATCAAATATCAAATATTCTAAAATACGGCTTGTAACATTTGGGATTCAAATGTTTATAGTCACCTATGCGTTCTATGGCAACCCAGCAACCGAGAAAACAACGTCGAATTTTGTTTGTTTGTGTCAATCCAGTGACAGTTTTTGCGGGCATGGATACAAACGAAGCTGCGAATATTGCGTGTTAGAATCTGTTACCGACAAAATCGAAAAAGGTATGTGTTCTGTTACGACTCTTTTAAGCAGTGGCCATGTAAAAAGAATGCCGATGCTATAGGTATAGACGAAAATGTGTTGCTCGCCTATATGTTGGAGCGTTACGTTTCTGTTTATTATTTTCCTAGGTCCGTAAGTAAAAAATTAAGTTCCGTCGCCAAGGACAACAAACACCACGAATGTTATCAGCCACTTACGGTACCTGTAACCATGGATGCAATGCTTAGTTACGTTGTCGGTAGCGGAAAAAATAGATTATAAAACAAAACAAGATAAATTACGGCGCTACTCCGCCTGGTCCTGCTCCTCCTCTGAATCCTCCGAATCCTTCGAATCGTCCGAGTCCTCCGAATCGTAGTCGGAGTCCTCGATCCTCCTTAGGTGGCGCCGGTAGTCTTCTTCCCGCTCGGCGTCTTCTTCCTCCTCCTGCTCCTCCTGCTGGTACCGGTCTGCACAGCCGTTGCAGGGGACAGACAGCACGGGATAAGGCATCACCGCCATGGGGAGTCCATCCGGCTGTAGGTCCCAACGGTGGAAAGGCTCCTCATCCGCCTCCTCGTCCATCTCGGAACGTGTGTTCACAAGTCCCGACCTTACGTAGGAGTCCAGGACGGTCTCCAACCTGGCTGCTCCCGCCAAGTACCAGATGAAAACGTTCCTCACCTGATTCCTCTCCCTAGGCTCCAGATTCGCGAACCGGCTAAGTCTGGTCGGGTCCAGAGGGTGGCGTGCCAGCCACAGCACCAACTGCGCCCACAATCCCATGAATTCATTCCAAGAGAACATTTTGAATACTCTTCACGAAACTTGACTGAATAGTGAATTCATGGTTCGTCCCTGGGTTTATAAGGGCGGCTCTTAACGATGTTTTTGACGTCATCGATTGCAAATATTTCCGGCTCCATTTTAATTAGTGCATATCTACGCCGAATCCGACACTTATCGCATAGGATTTCCTGTTTAATCCCACGAAATCTCCTTACGTCGCGCCTGTTCATTTGATATTTTGCTGATGCCTGCTGTTTCGGTCCGTCGGCGATGAAACTTGAGCACAACAAGTTACTGCAACCTTGAGCACTTTTTACACAAATTGTCAATTTTTCGAAACGTCTCACCAACTCGTTGTTTATAATTTTTCGAAATTCAAGGTCTCTCCGCAGTTTTTCGATTGTCTTTTCTAATTTGATAATTTTCAACGAAACAATACTTCCACTTTTACGCAAAAACCTGCGGTTATTAATCACACTTCTAAGATCATGCATCGCGTTACAATAAAGATGACTTCATAATAACTGCTCGTTATATTCGAGGATGATGAAATAACTAGCACTTTCAACCAATCAGATTGCCGAATCAGATTTCAAAACGTGCAAGGTAGATATCTACACCAAATCCGACGAGTCGTTACGGATATATTAAATTACCCACATATAAATCCAGCTATTAGGTTGGTAATAAACTTTGGTGAACAGTTGGCACTTTTGTAAAACTTTGGCTGGCGCTGAACTTTGGATTTGAATTTCCCGCCACGAACTTGAACTTAAAGCTCGGCAGCGTTGCCATTCCAGGCTGAAACCGGATGGAATTCCCGGAAACCGGATGCCTTTTCGGCAACACTGTAGAACTTCCAAGCTCCGCTGTTGCCATTTTATTCCCCCAGATTTCGAATATCCCGCCACTAAAATCTCCCAGATTTTGACAGTTGGTGAACATTTTGAGTTAAAAATCCCCCAGATTTGAATTTGTCCACCCCGGAATCCCCCTGATTTGAATGTTTTCACCCAGAAATCCCCCAGATTTGAATTTTTTCACCCTAAAATCCCCCAGATTTGAATTTCCCGCCACTAAATTGGCGGCCATTTTGCGCGTACAGCGTTGCCATTTTGACTTCCGGTTTTCCGGGATCACTTCCTGGCCCCGAATCGGCTGTTCTCCTCTACTGCTGCGCAGTGTCCTGCGCAGTGTCCTGCGCAAAGAAAATCTGAAAACTCTAATTTGCTTGAGTGAGACTACTGCATAGGAACTATACTGTGCTTTTAGTGTCATCATTGTACCCCCTCTAATTCTAACATTTTTGAAAAACGTTCCTTCGTTAAACATATTCTCTGGAGGGGTATGCATAACGCTGGGGTGAACTTTGTCATCTTTAGATAAAAGAGAAAGCTACATTTTTCCACTAATTCAAAATATGAGTTAGTTATTTGTTTTTTTCACATGGCTCCGAAAATTATGTATTACAATTATATCTCGTAGTGAATACTTACTCAATTATGATCATTGGTATTGAATTTTAAATGATTAGCAAAAATCAACATTTTAAAGACATCAAATAAAATTGATAATGGTAAGTGTTTGCAAACCAAAGATAACACGACAATACTATTTTACAACACAATTTCTACTTAAAATGTTCTAACAATAATTTAAATTAAGAATTACTATACATTACATTTTTATAGTTATATACAAAACTAACCAAATGACTACATGATTGAGTTTATTATTATAAACTTGAAAATAACGTTTTAGAATACACCGTCTGTATTTCTATAATACGACCTATCTACGATTCTTGATAAACATCAGTATTTTAATTTATTTTGTTCACGAAAAGGTTATAATGTGCGCATTATTTAATTCTGTGGGCAGCATTAATGGGGTACATTTAACACTCAATTTCTTAAACACGCATTTGCGTATTTAATACGCGTATTAAACACTCACACGCATTTGCGTGTTTAATATGGTTATTAAACACGCTAATTCGCGCTTTAATTCACAGAACGCGATTTATGATAATATTTTGTTTACCCTGTTTATTACTGATTTTAATTTTTTTTCAATTGTAATTGTAATCACAACTTTAATTTCGATTTTATTTTTGTTTTTTTTATTTTGATTTTAATTAATCACTCAAACGATTTGCTCCACTCGCCTACGGCTCGTTTCGCAAACATCGTTCTCGTGATTAATAGCCATTATATGCGAGTTGTACACTATACTTTTTTCACGAAAATGTTATAATGTGCGCATTATTTAATTGTATTGGCAGCATTAATGGGGTACATTTAACACTCAATTTCTTAAACACGCATTTGCGTGTTTAATATGCTTATTAAACACGCTAATTCGCGCTTTGATTCACAGAACGCGATTTATGGTAATATTTTGTTTACCCTATTTAATACTGATTTTAACTTTGATTTTTTTTTTCAATTTTAATTGTAATTACAACTTATAACAGCTAGTTGTTATAGTTGTAACCGTTTATTTACAAATGTACAGAATCGTAACTATGGAGTAATAGCTGTGGCTGAGAGGTAAAACTCATTAACTCCATTTAAAAAAAAAATGAGTTTTCACCAAATTTCGTACTCTTTTTTGATTGTCTTTCATCCTACATAGCGATATATGGTAAAACCTCCTCAAGATACTAGTTATTAAAAATCACCAAAATCGGTGAAATTTGTGGTAAAACTCATTAACTCCATTACTTTGAGGAAAAACTCATTAACTCCATCATTTTGAGGAAAAACTCATTAACTCCATCAAATTTAACAAACAAATATTGCTTCCAGGCTCCCAATAATTCTGTAATTACTGTAATTACCCGTTTTTCTGCTAGAGGACGTGTATAGTGCAATTATTTAACACAAAAATTGAGACAAACGCTAAAATGCATACACGGTCGCGATTTTGCGCACTCTAGCGGGCAATTCACGCATTATTGGAAAAGTCGAAAGGCTTATGCCGATCGAAAATTTTTCGCTCTACAACTTTGGTCTCTTATTATTTTTTCAGAAAATGCATAGTTTTGGCTGAAAATCCAAAAATGATCAGGAGGTGACAAAAGAAAAATGTTTTTATGAATAAATCTCAAGAATCCTTAATATTTGATTATACAAATTGTACATCATTGGAAAGCTTATTAAAAATTTAATGCATTAGTGGCAAGACATATAGGAAGTTCCATTTGAAAAAAAATAGTTATCCAACATTTTGCATATGTTGACACCCTGTATAGCAGTATAAACAAAAAAGAACCAAAGCTGATTTTTATTATTCTTCATGATGTGGAAATTTTTTTAGTGTATAAAAAATGACTCTAGCTTTGCTAAGAGCGCTTCTGCAATTTTTTCAATGTGTCTTTGTTTTTGCCACAAATTTGCCCATAACTAACCAATCGTCCATAATAGACCCATACTATCTTATACTGGTTTTATCAACTTCTCAAGAGGGTTGAAAATAAAGTATAAAATATAGGGTGTTCCATTAAAAAAAACATAACTTTGTTCTGTTATGTATATTGGGACACCCTGTACAAAAACATACATATTTTTAAAATATGTAGAATAAGCGTGGGTAGCAGTTCAAGAAAACTAGAAGTCGATATCTCAAATAGCAAATAAGTTATGGGGCTTTTACAGAACCCTGGGTCACCCGGTATGTGCGTCGGTTCGTCGGGTGAGGTGATGTTTATGTTTTCGTAATTGTCTGTGAAGTTTTTAATGCGGGTACCGGATGTGTTGTTTTGGGAGTGTTTCCATAAGGAATGGTGCGCGTTGTAATCTCCGGCAGCTATTACTTGTCCGGGGATACACATGATGTTTTTTAGGGATGGGGTGGTGATTCTGGTGTTTGGAGGTTTGTATATACTGATAAGGGTTAGGACTGTGTTATTGTGTGGGATTTGGATTCGTGTGTTTTCTTTGACAGATTCTATGTGTGGAATGTGTGTATGAGGTATTGATTTTTTAATTATGATAGCGGTTCCTCCGAATTGCGTGTTGTTGGTAGTGATAGGTCTGGTGTTGGTTGTGTATGTCTTGTAATCAGGTATGTTGAATGAATCGTCCGGTTTAAGTCTAGTCTCTTGAATTAATGCTACGTCAATGTGGTTACAGTCGAGGAAATGGGTGAGTTCGTTTTTCTGTCGTTTAAGAGAGTTGCAGTTAAAGGATAGGATTTTAAGAGAGGTAATTTTGGTTGTGTGGCCATTTGTGGGAAGAGGGATGTTACGGCTTCGAGCAAGGCGAAGATTTTATCTGTTGCGTTTTCGGCGTTTTTTATTTTATGAATTGTTATTTTTACGACATGAAGAATTTTTCCCATGTCGATATTTGCAAATAGGTTTTTTATTTCTGAAAGAATATCTTTAAGCCCTGTTGGGTCGGTTGGTGGTGAAGTAACGTTCGGTTGCTGTGGTGGTGGATTATTTTGTGTGCGTATGCGTTTTCGAAGTTCTGTATATTCGTTGGTTACTGCGTTGGCGAATGTTTGCGTATTGTTTGTATTTACGGTGTTTTGTGTTTGACTTGTTTGTATTGGAGTTAGTGGTGGAAATTCGGTCGTGGTTGTATTGTCAGGGATCACTGAGTTCACTGAATTGTTTTGGATTCGACTTACGGTTTGCGCTCTTCTTGCTTGGGTGGATTGGATGAATCGTGTGTGCTCTGGGCATCCTCGGTAGTTGGCCGGATGAGGTCCTCCGCAGTTCGCGCATTTTGGCGTGGGATTTGTATTTTTGTTGGGGCATTTCCCGTTGTGTGGTCCTGCACATCCGACGCACTTCGGTTTTAGTTTGCACAAAAAACTTGAGTGCCCGTACGCCTGACAGTTGTGGCATTGCGGTATTTTGTTTGTTTTGAAGTGTTCGCACTTCACGTGTACTCCGCACAGTGTTACGATTTTATAAACAAGCGGTGCACTGGTCTTGTCCGTGGTTAATTTTATCGGCGGCACTTGGTTGTGTTTGACTGGTGGTCTTCCTACGGAGATGACGTTTACGTTGTATTCATGAAGGGCTTCTTTTATTTCTTCTAGCGTGATGTCGCGGGGGCAGTGGTTGGTGGTAATCTTGACGGGGCGTGATTTCCCGTATGTGAAATATTCTATTTTGTTTTCTTCAAGTGTTTTCTTCACTGCTTCGTTATCTTCTTCCGTGAATACTTTTACGGTAAGGAATTTGTTTTGGACGCGTTGCGAGGGTGTCGTCTTGCATGCGCTCTGGATGCTCTTAATTGTTGCGGTTTGGTTGTCCGTTTGGATGTGGTAGATTGGAAATCTGGGTGCGGGTTTGGTGTTTTCTGCTCCTGGTGCCACCTGGGTGATTGGTGTAGGAGTGGTTGGTGTTACTTCGTTCTGTTGTTCGTCGTCGGATGGCATGGAGGCATCTGATAGCGCCTCGTAGCGATTGTGGGTAGGTATTTCGTAAGATTCTGTGGTCTCGGATTTTTTGCTGTTTGTGCTCGTCCTCCTTTTCGGGATGTCGCCGCTGTTTTTTGAATTTTTAAGAAAATCCCTCCATTGACTTACTCCCGGTGCTGTCCTTCACTGCACTGCACTTTGGTGTTGTGGTTTTCGTTGTTGCTGCTTCTGGATATCTCTCTGGTTGGTTGTTGGTAGGCACGTCTGAACTCGATCGCTGTTCGACTCTGAGACTGACGATTGTAAGGGCCGCTTCCCCTTAAGTAGGGTGCGAAGCTGATGTGTGATGGAGTGGGAGTGGAGAGGGATGATGTCCTTCCGAGGTAGGGGTATGACGCGGTACGGCGGCCGCCTTCGCTACCTGCGAAGGGTCGCGCGCTCGGCGTGGACTCGGGGTGGACGTTAAGGTGCGTTTAAACGTGAGAGTTTTTACTCTCGAGAGTGGCAGATTTACTCTCGAGAGTAAAACTCGCAAGTGTAAATGCCTCTGAGAGTTCTCGCCAAAAGTGGTGGGAGAGCTCTCCGAGAGTTGCAATATTGCATCTCGCAAGTGTTAAGCATGATTTACACGGGATAGTAAATTGCGATAGCACTTCTGAGAGTAACTTGCGCCAGCGTTTACATATAAGCAAATTGTAAAAGCAATTCCTCTCGGCAAGTGCTCTATAGACATTACTTGGTGCATACTTCCAGCAAGTGATTGCAGACGCGTATACACGGTATAGAATAATCTATCGTCGAAAAATGTCTCGCCATAGAAAGAGAGTTGCAGCCGCTGCTATTCTCATTACAATTTCACGCAAACAACGAAGAAAAGAGGCGAGAAAAAGAATATGGGTTAAAGCAGCGTTTCTCAACCTTTTTGTTATTGCGACCCATATTACCAATATAAATATTCTCGCGCCCCCCTTTTTGATCTATCGAAATTTTTTTTTTCAGTATATTTACGGCCAGACAAGCATGTGTGCTATATGTGACTATTTTGTAAGATTTTATAGCGCTGTTTAGTTATTATTATTTGGAGCTTTTTATAAGAGTTCTGTATAATTATTAGTATTAATTTTTTATTATTTTTTTGATTAAAACATGAAAACAGTCCGATATTCGTACATTTAATTTTATTGGTAAAATGCGACTGTTTGCTATAAATGCACAGTAATGCATACGTCTATCCCCACCCTTTTCTATATATTTCTTCCTACACATTCTGTCAAGGTCGCATTTCTGTTTTGATAATTTTATCGGCCTTTCCAGTGTTCTTGTGCGATTCAGTGCGAGTAAACTTCAGAGATTTTACAGTACATCACGAGTACATGCACTATTATTTATCTAAAATTGATCATTTTTTAGGGGACTTCAATATTAAAAGGTAAGTACAAAAAATACATTTATCATGCTACTCAATTCGTATCTGAAAATAATAAAGAATATTTGTAGAATAAAAATGGAAAAATTTAACAATTTTTATTTACAATTAATTGTTAAATATTAAATAAATAACAATATTAAATTAATTAATAAATTGTAAGATAAAAAAAGCGTAAAACACGCAAATTTTTAACCACATTTAATTCTTATTATAACAACTTGCGTTTTTTACGTGTTACTTATCACCTTATGCTTTATTCACAACCTCCAAATTAGAATTAGAATTTGAATTACAATTCAAATTACAATTAACAGCAAACGTTTGGCATATGAGTTAATACATGAGCATTCACAACCTCAAATTAACGTTTTCACTTAGAATTACAATTACACTTTAAATTAACACATAGCAAAGTACAAGCTTTTACGGTAATTTACACACTAATTTGGAGTAGTACATAACCTCAAATTTTTGACAGCTTGTTTTTAAATTTATCATTTTGTGAAAATTATGTGGCCAATACGAAGAGCACGAGCACAGGCAAAGCATCGACGTAAAATATTAAGTTCACTTAGTGTGGCGTTAGGTATTTTGTACCTGCAATTATTGCAAAAACAACCGACTAATTTAGACGATGTGAATGCTCCAAAATACGTTAATTTACATACTAATTTAAATTCTAATTCTAAGTGTAATTCTAATTCTAATTTTGGAGGTTGTGAATGAAGCCTTATAGTCCCTGTTGGTTTATTATAACATATATGAAAAAAGAAAAATTTGCTTCACAAAGCATTAATTGAAATTTAAGTAAATGTTCCTTATATTCCAAATTTCACTAACATATTTTTTTCTATACGTTATTTCAATCTCTACTTTCTATTCTCATCAATTTCATATTGATTTTCTTTATTTACAAATTTATTAAAATCATTTTTCAAACTTTTTTCTTCGATAATGTAAAAAATTTTACAACTAAATTTAAATCTATAAATAGTAATTACCATCACCTATTATCATCCATTATATAAATTTTATTTTATATTCTTTTGAATTTGAAGATTATAATTTTTTAGTTACTTCCATATTTTTTAAATGTTTCTATCGATTTCTGATCAATTTTTCTTAAATATATATTTTAGAGGCAACAGAGGCATCTTTAGCAAAGATTATGGATAGATTTTTATGTGGACGTAAGCGAGCATTGGAGGATTGTGAAGCATCAACTAGTGCACAGGCTAGGCATGTTCCAAAAACTAAATCAAGAAAATATTGCGCCGAATACTTGAACTATGGATTTACCAGCACTGAAGTAAAAGAAGAAGAAAGGCCCTTGTGTGTTATTTGTTCAAAAATTTTGGCAGCTGACAGTATGAAGCCAAATAAACTTAAACGACATTTGGAAACTCTTCATAGTGAATACGTTAACAAACCTCGACAATTTTTTGAAAGCAAATTAAAATCATTTGAAAAGCAAAAATTAGTTTTTAAAAACTCTTTGTCTGTGAATGAACAAGCTTTACTTGCTTCTTACAAAGTTTCGTATCAAATAGCTAGATGCAAGAAACCTCACACTATTGGTGAAGAGCTAATTTTGCCAGCTGCAATTGAAATTGTAGAAACCATGTTTGGAGAAAATTTTGCTAAAAAATTAAAATCTATTCCACTTTCCAATGATACTGTAGCTCGTCGTATTGGTGACATGGCTGAAGATGTACAGCACCAGCTTTTTGCAAAATTGCGTGGAAAATTGTTTTCAATTCAACTAGATGAAGCAACTGACAACAATAAAGATGCTCATTTGATAGCCTATGTACGTTTTTGTGATGGTGTATCAGCTGTAGAAGAACTACTTTTTTGCAAACCAATAGAGCAAAGAGCAATATCAACTGCTTTATTTACCATCTTGGATAATTTTATAAACGAGGCGAATATGGAATGGGAAAATTGTGTTGGAATATGTACCGATGGTGCTCGTTCAATGTCTGGAAGATTTCAAAGCCTGCAAACATTGGTGAAACAAAAATCATCACAGTGTATATGGACACATTGCATGATCCACAGAGAAGCACTGGCGTCGAAAGAAATGAGTCCTGGTTTAAATACCGCGTTATCTACAGCTGTAACTATTGTAAATTATATAAAAACAAGACCTTTAAAATCAAGAATGTTTTCTAAACTTTGTAAAGATATGGGTTCAGTACACACAGCATTACTATTTTATTGCGAAGCCAGATGGTTATCACGTGGAAAGTTTTTGAAACGTGTTTTTGAATTAAGAGAAGAAATCTGTATTTTTCTGGAAGAAGAAAATCGACAAGAAGCCGTGATGTTTCGAGATGCTTTATTTATTATGAAATTGGCTTATTTAGTCGATATATTTGAGAAGTTAAATGTCTTGAATCTCCAACTTCAAGGATTAAATACAAATATTTTGGAAACAAATGATAGAGTCACTGCGTTTTGTACAAAGTTGAATTTGTGGCTTAGAAATATAAAAGAAAAGAAATTGGAAATGTTTCCTAATATAAATGAATTTTTAAAGACATACAAAACCGAAGAAGTACATATAAACGTGATTTTCCTAACTATAGACAAACATTTAAGCATGCTAGCAAAAAATTTTAAAAAATACTTTTTTCCTGACGAAAAAATTCTATCTAGTTACGAGTGGGTTAGGGACCCATATCACAATATTCCACAAGGTCTCTCGACTTTTGAAGAGGAAACTTTTATTGATTTTACAACAAACAGTGAAATCAAAAGACAATTCAATAACAAATCGATTTTTGAATTTTGGGCTGGTTTGGATGACGAGTTTGCGACATTAAAACGAAGAGCTTTCCAAATACTTTTACCATTTTCAACATCTTATCTTTGCGAAACTGGATTTTCTGCGGTGGCTTCATTGAAAACAAAATACAGATCTCAGCTAAATATAGAAAACGAACTTAGAGTATCCATATCTCGTATTACTCCTTCATTTCAAAAACTTTGCAATGAGAAACAGGCTCAGGGAAGTCATTAATTAATAACCTAGCATATTTAAGAGGTATTTCTTCCATACTAATAAACTTAACTTAAATAATAAATGTAATAAAATATTTATTGGTAATATGTAATTATAAAGTTCATTCTATTTTAAAATATATAAAATATTTTTTTTAATATACAATATGTTTTTGATTTTAAATATACTCGCGGCCCCCTTGTAGAAACGCCGCGCCCCCCAAGGGGGGCGCGCCCCACAGGTTGAGAATCGCTGGGTTAAAGAATGAATAAGCAGAAGGCCTACTCTTGGTGCTTATGCGATGTTATTAGATGAATTAAGAAGTGAAGATCCGAATAAATTTATAAATTTTCTGCGGATGTCAGAAACCGACTTTAACTTTTTGCTGCAATTAGTTTCGGATAAAATATCAAAATTGGTTACAAATATGCGCGAATCTATCAAACCAAGAGAACGATTGGCTCTGACGTTAAGGTTTTTAGCAACAGGTAAGTTTTAAAATTAAAATAATGATATGAAATATACCCAGGTACATAAACATTTATTTTGTAACATACAAAGGTATGTTCCGAATTTAAGAAACACATTATTTTATTCTTTTACACAAAATATAAGAAATAGGATAAAACTAAATTACAAACATAAAAAAAAAACTTCTTGGGTTTTAGGCGATTCATATCATTCTCTCATGTATCTGTTTTGAATTCCTGTATGTACGATCTCAAAGATAGTCCCTGAATGCCGTAAGGCTCTGAAGGAGGTTCTAAAAAAGGATTATTTAAAGGTAAGACTTAATTCTTTTGGTTTATTTACCTGATTCCTTATCATATTGAGAACTACAAGAATTTGTATTAATGCATGAGGGTGATGGATGAACAATAGGAAGTAGATGAGATGTTTGTAAATGTGATTCTATGCTTGTGAGTCGTTAGAATAGATTGATCTTTGTGAGTGTGTAGATCGAACTGATAAACTTCTTTCATTATCGTCGATTTCTAATATGTCTAATATAGCTTTCTGAATTATTCGTTTCAATTTCCTTTTGTTGTGGTCCGATTGCAAACATCTAAGTTCATAAGCAATATATTCTCCAAATGTATCAAACTCATCGCATGGCTTATTTAATTCAGTCATTGCTTTTTCCATAATATCATTGTCAATGCATCTACGTTTTTTTATACATTTCTTATCGGAGGTCTTGGGCGTTATCTCAGTTACTTGCTCTTGCAATGACGTAGTTGTAGTGTTTTCTGACACATCCTACAAAAGGTAACAAAACTGGCAGTGGAAGGTTATTACTATAATTACAAAGGAACACATAGTATTGTTCTCATGGCACTTGCTGACGCAAATTATTAAATAATTTATGCCAATATTGGCGCTAATGGAAGAGTATCTGATGGAGGAATTTTTAATGCTTGTAGATTATCCACTGCTTTGCAAGAAAATACATTAAATTTTTCCCCTCCAGATACGTTATCTGGGCGTACTAAGCAGGTACCCTATGTAGTCGTTGCCGATGACGCTTTTGGGCTTAAACCATATTTAGAATCCATTTAGAAATCAACCAGGTATTATTCGTATTTATATTTATCGTCTATCAAGGACAAGACGAATAGTTGAAAATTTATTTGGTATCATTGCAAGTAGATTTCGAATTTTAAGAAAACCAATTCCGCTTGCACCAGAAAAAGTAAAAATAATAACAACAGCAATATGTGCACTCCATAATTTTCTTATGTCTCGTAAAATGTCTACTAATATATATGCTCCAACGGGCACTTTTGATGCCGAAAATGATGAAAATGGAAATTGGCGCAATGAAGGACTGCCAAAAGGAAATCTCTTGCCCCTACAGAACAGAAATACTCACAATTACTCAATAACGGCTAAAGAAATCCGAGAAGAATTTCGTGATTACTTTGTTTCGGTCGAAGGTGAAGTTTCTTGGCAGTATAAACATATTTAGAATTGTTAACCTTAATGCGGTGCGTATTTTTTTTTATTTGTGAAAATAAAACACACTTTGCTAAAAATTTGTTTTTTCCTTATCGATAAATTATCCTCAGTCCCCGACGTTATATTTAGATCAAGAAGGAATTTTAGCGATTCAAAATATTCCCAGGAACTCCTATAGTTATCATCAGTACCTTGACCACTTTTTCTTTTTTTAATTTTGTTCCACTCCTGCTTGGTTACGAAGGTTATATAATTTCCGCTGAATTTCAGCCTCATTTGTGTCAAATTTGTCTGCTATAAATTTTACAGCTCTTTGTTTTTTAAGTCTATCTCTGTAAATTTTTAATTTTATTTGCCACAATTCCGGGAAACTCTCGAAACTATTTATTAAAGCCAAGGTATCTTCTTTTGACCACACGCGTTTTCCCTCCATTTTGTGGTTATTGCACTATCCACTTGCACATAACTTTCAACAAGACAGAAGTAAATTTTATGTTCCCAGAGCGCTCTCCGAACTTGTTTAGACCTGCAAGCGATTTTCGCTGCAACCACTTGCGACAAGTTTTGTTACTTGCTGGGAGAGAACTCTCGGGCACTGTTTACATTGCGCAAAATATTTCCGAGTACTCTCAGATATAAACTTGCTATAGTTTTACTTGCCCGTGTAAATCACGCTTTAACGTTTTCTCCACGCTCTCGGCGAGTACTCTTAACAATTCAAGAAATTTCGTATTGCTGAGAGTAGCCTGACAATAAGTGTGTGTGTGTGTGTTCACGCGAGTAAATGTACCTTGCAGCTGAGACGATGGCCAAACCCAATCAAAAATGGACCCACGAGGATTTTTTCAAACTGATAGAAACATATGAATTGAATCCAATCCTTTGGGACATCCAGAACCCAGATTACAAAAATAGAGTTAAAAAAATGTTGTGATGGAGAGATTAGCGACAGACTTCAATTGTCCGGCCCCTGAAATTAGTAGGAAACTACATAATTTAAGAAATCAGTAAGGCAACCATAATACGTTCACGAACAGATATTACTTCTCTTATTGCAGTTTTTTTTAAATTATGGGTCCTACTAATTCTACCAGTAATTCAACTTCAACAATTGAAAATCTGCAAAAATTCCTAAATTGCTGGGCGTCTTCAAGTTCCAATTCGCGTGCTAAAGCGTGGTACACGATTAAATTATTCCTTCTTTGTACCCATGACTTGATCCACTTTCTTGGTTTTCGAATAGTTCTTTTTTTGGATATGCACAAAACTAATAACGCTGCTGCTACTTCTCTTCTTCGTGTTGAATCTTGTCAACTTAAAATCACTCTCAGACTGCGTCTGCGTAAACGGTTGGAAGCGACTCTCGAGAGAGTTGCTCTCCGAGAGTGAACTCGGGCGAATTTCACTCTCCCGTGTAAAGGGCTCTGAGAGTAACTCTCGAGAGCTCCGGCTGCGAGTTACTCTCAAATGTAAACGCATCTTAACAAATACTTTTTTTCAATTATAACATAGTGTTTTTATTTAAATATTACCCATAATATTAGCAGTACAGATAAATAAAACAGGTGAAATTAATTAAAAAATCATATGTTTCACAGCTAGAGTGTAATACAAATAATGATGATTACTATAAATAATATAATTATTCTTTTCATGTTGAATGTCTGACTAGTACTAATTCAGTGTCTGACTATACATCATATATATCTGACTCAGACATGTTGAGACAGGTTCAAACTTGTTCAAACTTGTTCAGACAAGTTAGAATTCATATTGCATAATATAACTTAATGTAAATGGTTAAAATAAATTACTAATATAAATGGTTAAAGTATATAATTAAAATTAAATAAGCTGCGCAAGATATGGAGCTGCCTTTAAAAACTAATATCCCCAAATTTTTTGGGAATTAAAAAATGATGGCTATATGCCCCCTCGCTGGAGTGTCAATACCATCGCGCATATATGGCGCTTGTCATCGAACGGTGATAGGGCTAATTTATTTTGAGTGTTTGAATAAATGGTGTGTTTGATGGACCTGAATAAATTTTGTTTTCGGGTGATGGTGATTGAATTTAGGAGACATTTTTTATAATCATCACCCGAAATGTCGTCAACCCCTACACACTTCTTTACACCTTTGGCCTTCTTTGACCATTTGTCCTGTACGTTGTTGGCATATAATTTAGCCCGCAACCCAATAAATTCTGACATAATTTTTCCACCATTCACATCCCTCATCAAACCCAACACAGCTTTGTTTTGCAATGGGATGCCGTAATGGTTGTTCGGATCGAAATTGCTCGTGTCAAATTTATCTAAGTCCTGTTTCATATCTGCAAAAACGTCATCTGTCTCAATTTGTAACGTTAAGCTGTCCGTGTCAATGTAGCACGTCACTTTATCGCAGTATTTAGACTATTTAGTAAATAGTCGTAATTAAAATCGTACATTAATAATTTCGACAAGGCTAAAACTGAGAAACCAATATAAATAGGTTTATTATAAATAGTTTTCAAGCGGTCTAGTTGAATGGCAACCAGATTTTCCGTAAATATAGAGCAACAATTAATATTTAGTTTAGCTATTAACTCTCAGCACCGCGCCTGTTCCCGACATCTTCCCAATGATTCACCAATTTCACATCTACACGCTTATCCACGTTGTCCATTGTTTTGCCAAAAACGCTATTGTTCATTAATTTAAAAAAATCTTTTTCGAAATCGTTAGTTGCCAATTGTCGCATACTGGTATTCAAATCAATGTATTTTTTAAGCCAATCAGCCTGTTTAAATGCAATTATGCGGTGAATTTGATTCAATTTCAACCCGTTTGATAGCGCCTGTTTCAAGTTGCGGTAATTAATAATGTATTTTGATTTATCGTTTAAATTTGGTATTAATTTTGTGTTGGAAAATTTAGAGCCAGGCGGCACCATATTTTTAACTAGAAAAGGTAGATCGTTATGTAGATCGTGAAGATGTGCTGGGTACTCAACATCCACTTCAAGGAAGTACCCAGTTGCAGAATCATCAGGCACATTTTCAACATTAAAATTTTGAATTTCTTCTGCGCTTAACCATTCAAAGTCGCCATGCGGTAGCGATTGTGACATTGCCCACCCATATAAATTGTTTGCGTCTCAGTAAGTTAAAAATTTTGACGGTTTCGTCCTGTCAAAGGTCAAAGTCTTGCATATATTTATTGTTCGCTCGGACGTGGCGTAAAGAGCACTGGCTTATGCCACCACGAATGCCTTTGCGAATAAAATGGTGCATGTCAATGTCTGTCAGTAATTCTAATTTCATGTCTGTCAATTTTAGCATAGCATCCCACGACAGTCCGGGAGCCGTGTAATAATGAGCCAGATCCAAGTTATACGCCTTTAAACAAACATCACGGAAATTTTCAAAGATGTCGGCTAGAAGTAATACGTCAGTTTTTAAATATAGATCTGAATATTCACGTAAAGTTTTGCAATTAAAATGCTGCCAAACGTTTTCAGCGTGCTCATACTCCTTAGCTGTGATATCTGTGTTTGTTAATGTATTAAAAAATAATTTACAGGGTGGTAATTTCGTTTCGGCTAATTTTGAAAAGTCATCCATATACTGGTAGGGAAAGACACCTTTTTTCGTGACCAAATCGAATTGTTCAGTAATGGGAAAATGTTTTCTAATAGTATTTAATTGCTCCGGCTTTAAATTTCTAGCTAGTTTGTCTAAAGATGTTGCCATGAATCTAAATGAGTCTAAAAATCTTAATTTCAAATAAACATCGCGACCAATTCCGCGCTTGTCCGTATATTTATCGACTTTAATTGATTTGGAAAATGAGATGTATTTCTCTTTATTCTGAGGAATCACATCAATTTTGTCATTGTCTAGGCCGAATTCTTTGATGAATAAATGTGAATCGTTACCGCTTAAATTATGGAAAAAAATAGGTAAAAATCGCGGTATCTTATAATTTAAATTACATTTGGAGTGGGCGGCTCCGACAAATTTCCCCGTTAAATGACAATGGTCAGCGACTTTATCACAAATTTGCAAGTGTTTTTCACAGATGTGGCACTCGGTCGCGGAATCAAATAAATACTGCTCACCCGGAGTTAATTTCGGCATTGGAATTATTGGATTCAAATGATTTTCATAAATCCATTTAGCATCCTCGCCTAATTCTCCATGAACACTTTAGGGCAGTCCAAACCAGTATACGTTACAAATTTATCAAAATTTGGATTATAAGAACATTTAATAAAATACGCGAAACTGTACGGAGTATGAACATGTGTTGAAAACGTATACGGTCCGCTCGGATCCGGCTGACAAGTTTGAATCGGGGTGAGAATGGACTCAAAATCTGCGTAAACTGCGAAAGGCACCCGCATTTTTGAATTAAAATTTGTAAATTGTAGCAAATTTCCGGGCACCATATCACCATTTCTGTTTTTAATCAACTCCGTAGTGGGCATAATGGTATAAATTTTGTTGCAGTCATTTTCTGCGTGTTTTGAAAGGGCGGCCTGGGTGGAGAAGAAAGTCAAACACCCATCACATAAATGTTTTTTATGTCCATGGGTGGACACTTGGGTCGCTACTAGTCTGGATAAATGTTTGATCCAGACATAGTGACTCTTTTCTCGATCCTCGATGTAAAGAAGGTTAATGTGTGTCTCGCGCTTAAATTTAGTAAAATAAATTGGCCCTACCACCTCGTGAATGTGTTTTTCGACGTTGAAATCTGGCCCATACACATTAATAGAAATAGTATTTAAATCCTCAAATTTGGGGATATCTTTAATTTTTAAAGGTAGCTCCATACCTGTTAAATTCAGCAGCGTGGAATAATGCGGGTACGATGTGGTGCGGTCTGGATGGATACCGTGGTCCACAGGACGAAAAGCCGACGTCACCGCCCAGGCGAAGCAGGCCTCATCTTTGTTCTGCACATTGATGCACGCCTGCTTCTTCTTGATAGATGGGAGCAGCTCCACGTACGAAGAGCCGCGGATGGGGGTATACTTGTTGATGTTCACCTCTAGGTGAGACACCTTCCACAGGGCCCATCCGCTGTCCCGCTCCTGGAAGCAAGAGTAGCACTTATTTTTCTAATTTGTTTAAAAAGGTTTACGACTTACCTGAAACTCCTCACTTTTTCACCACACTACACAATTGTCTATATATGTCCCTCAAGTCAGCACCTGGAGTCACCACCTGGAAGCGGGTGTTGAAGGACTTCAACTCCGGCGGCACTTCCTCATCCCCGAGCTTGGTGTACAGCCCGAATAACTCCACGTTCACCTTCGAGTGAGATGTTCCTGGTGTCTCACCAGGCGGGTAAACTTCTCCTCGCACACCTCGAGGAATGTTGGGATGTCTGTCTGATCCTCCAGAGTGGCCTCAATCGCATAGCTGACAATCCGGTTCCTGAAGGCTGAGGAGATCCGCTTGATGCCTTCCCCCTCATTTGCGGCGATGATCCGTAGGTGGCGCTGAGTTCTTATGTGCCCAGCGAGGAGTTGTGGTGTGGTAAACTCCTCCTGGCACGCGTCACACTTTAGGGGCTTCGGGGTCGGCTTCACCTTCTTCGCCGGAGGTGCTAGGGCTGGGGGAGCATTGGCTGTCCTCTTCATCAGCGGTAGGGCTCTGGAGGGACCTCCTGCTGCCGTCGGCTGAGGTGGTTCTGCTTGGGGGTGATACTTCCTCACATGATTCTTCAAGTTACTCTTCAGTGTGAATGTTGATGGACATAGCTCGCACGGAAACATGTTTATTATTCTGAATCTCTGAATAAACTGATTAATTTCCTCGCTGAGCTTAAATTTATACAGGGTGGTGCAGAGGAAACGCATGTTTTTCAATATTGAATTACTGGGACACAATGGGTTGAAAATAATAAAAACAAGTATTAAATGATAAATATTTTAATGCAGTTTTTGAAATTACATACCATATTTAGGTTCGGAAAATAATGTCTTTGAGATGACGTCCTTCTTGCTGGATACAAATTCTCCAACATTTCATTCGGCACGGCTTCAATTTCCTGACGAATGGAATTCTTAAGGTCATCGAGTGTGCGAGGCTTGTTTATGTACACTTTTGATTTTAAATATCCCCACAAAAAGAAGTCACATATCGACAGGTCGGTTGAGCGAGGGGGCCAGTGAACATCACCAAATCTCGAAATCACATGTCCTGGGAACATTTGTCGAACCACTTCCATGGATACTCTCGCCGTGTGAGCTGTGGCACCATCCTGCTGAAACTAAATGTCTCTCATGTTCACTTGACGTCTTTCAAGTTCTGGGCGAAGGAAGTTGTTTAACATTTCAACGTAGCGAGCTGATGTAACAGTAACTGCAATTAATTCTTCTTCAAAAAAATAGGGTCTAACAATCCCCAAGTTTGAAATGCAGCACCACACTGTTACCTTTAAACTGTGCAGAGGTCTTTGGTGTAATTCTTGTGGGTTCTCCGATGCCCAATACCGACAGTTTTGAACATTGACGTAACCGTCAAGATAAAACTGTGCTTCATCACTCATGAAGACTGTAGCATCGGGATCTTCCGTAAACATTTCATCCATTATGCGACAAAACTCTCTGCGCTGTACAAAATCCCCTTCATTAAGCTGCTGGACGATCATTATTTTGTACGGATGGAACTTGAGGTCATCATGTAAGATGCGGTGAAGCGAACGACGTGACATACCCAGCGCTACAGCATGTCGGTCTAGGACTAGTAACAACTGCCGTTCTCACTCGGTCTACATTTTCCGGAGTACGAACTGAACGGGGAAGACCAGGTGGTTTCTTTTTTATCACAGAACCAGTTTTTCTAAACGCTGCAACCCATCGGAGTACGGTATTTCGATCAGGCACTGCACCTCGACGTCCAACTCTAAAATATTGACGGAAAAGACGTTGCACTGTGACTACAGAATCATTGTTTTTAAAAAATTGCTCGACAACGAACACACGATGTTGTACGCTCCAACGCTCCATAGCGACTGAAACGGCATTACATGGGCCGTCTGCCAACATTCGTTCAAGGTCAATACCCCCTCTCGTCGCCGCATACTAGCGGTTCGAAAAACATGCGTTTCCTCTGCACCACCCTGTATTACTCAATTTGCGCGGAGTGCGAATATTTCCGGCTCCATTTCAAAACTTGCAAAAACGGGATTAAGCAAGTTTCATTCTGATATTTGCGCCGAATCCGACACTTATCGCATAGGATTTCCTGTTTTATCCTACGAAATCTGAACTCCTTACGTCGCGCCCGTTCATTTGATATTTTGCTGATGCGTCTATTTTGATCTGCTGGCGATGAAACTTGAGCACAACGTCTGGTCTGTTATCACAAGTTTCTGATTTCGATTGCAACCTTGAGCACTTTTTACACAAATTAAGACACACGAATAAATACAGGGTGCGGCATAAGTTCCGCCCCCATTTTGCACGAAAAATCGAAGAATAGAAAAAGCGAATAAAATGTAATTTAATGAGTATGCTACAGAAAATAAGATATTTACAGCTAGAATAAGTGTTCAAATTGGTGACCATCTTGGTCAACGCATCTGCGGCACCTTGTGACGACAGTTTGGCACGTACGACGGAACATTCGTAACGTTCCCTGATGTTGTCGAACTCCTCCTCGATGATTCTTCTCAACTGCTGGACTGTTGTTGCTCGTCTTGCGAACACGCGATCCTTTATCAGACCCCAGAGAAAAAAGTCACAGGGTGTTAAATCGCAAGACCTCGCTGGCCATTCAATTTCCCCACGTCTTCCTATCCACGCTCCGAAGTGATCATTGAGGAATTCCCGCACAATTAAAGCGTAATGTGGGGGGCACCGTCTTGCATAAAGTGGATGATGTGGGCCAAATCTGGGTCAGCATCCCTTTGACCTCGTAGAACCTCGAGAAGTTCCAGATAGGTTGGGGCGGAACTTATGCCGCACTCGATATATATTGGATTAAAAACATGAAATTTTGTAACAATAAAAAGATTAAGGCTTATTTTCCATACCTTCTGATGTCCTTTCCATGATGTAAAAAACAAAAACTAAAAACACATTCACTAGCGTCTGCTAGTTCGTGGCATGTCACTATCGCCAGTAAAAGTTTGTGAAATAATCGTGGCTACTGCTGTTTTACATAATATCTGTAGAAGGGATAATGACGATGATGATTTTGAATTAGAAGAATGGCCTCCAGAAGAAGCCGTTAACGTTCCAGAGATTGGAAACAATGAGAGACAAAATGTAGGAGTTCGTGCAGCGCTAATTAATTCAGTTTTTTCTAACTTACCTGAAATGTAATATTATTGGGAAATTAAGGTTTATTATAAATGAAGAACAAATAAATACAATTATTTACATAAAGTACATATTATTCATTTCTTTTCTGCATTTGTATAAATTCATATTGTTTAATTTTTAATTCAATGGCCTCTCTCTCTTTAATGATCAGCTTTGTTTCCCTTTCAATTTCTTTACCTCTAATGTTCTCCAGGTCAACGTTTTTCATAAGTTCAAGAACCTCCATTTTCTTTTCATAAAATGCATTACGTGCATCATTAATACTGGATTTTGGGAATTTTTTTTGGACTTTCCAATGACCTCTGGTTACACTTTAATAAAACACTTTTGCGAGGAGTTACACTTATCTCGTCCGGATTTTCTTCTCCGGTTCGATGATCGTCTTCGTTATCGTCGACCTCGACCTCTGCTGCCACATCATCTTCTGAATTCATAAAGTGAATCGGTAGCTCCATTATGTTAACGACTACACTAGATGTGCTTGGTTGGCTGTCAAATAAATTCGGAATTGTAAAATAGTTTTTTTTCTATCATTCTCAACACTTTTTCATCTGGAGGTGTCATTTTGGGAGTAAAAGTACCTCCTCCGGTTTTGTGTTTCTGTACTTATAAAATAATGAGACTGATGTAACATGTTTTTACAAAGATATGCTTTATTACCTTATCATTGGATGTATTAGTCTTCGCATTCCTTTTCATCTGCTCGTATAAGGATTTTAATTGCAGGCCACTTCTGCACACTGTTGAAGGACTGGCAAATTTTGGTTTCCCAACAATCCAGTTTGGTTTTATTCCAGACAGCATTCGTCTTCTTGTTCTCAACGATATTGACATGTTTTTCAACAATGCCCAAGAGCATTTCTCGTTCTACCTCAGTAAAATTTTTGCTTCTTTTTCTTCAGCATCCATAATGAAAAACACTACTGATAATAAAATACTGCTAATAAACAAGCACTAAAAACACTATTAACTACTACTAATAAAACAACTAACAATAATATATTATCAACTACTTATAATAAAACACAACTAACAATAATATACTACTAACTATTTCTAATAAAACACTATTAACTACTTTTAATAATAAACTAATAACAACAAAGAGATAAAGGCAGAAGCAAAATGTTAGGCGAACTGCGTAAATGCCGCTCTACCTACATTAATTAGTGAGAAAAAATTCTAAAATTACAAATTTAATTTTTAATAAGTAGTTTGCTACACAACACAGAGTTGTAGTATTTGAATATAAAGTAATTACAGTATTTATGTAATTTTAAAATTATTCTTTATTCAAAGAGAAAATATATATTATTTAATTTTTTTTTTGAAAAAAAAACACACATTGAATGCAAATACATCGAATATGTAATTCAATTTAGAGATGAACTCGTCGCACCTTCTGTTTTGCAAATTCATCAATAATGTGACCATAATCTATGTCATCTGCAATGTCAGCTTCGATCGGAAGAAGCGCTAAATTTAAAAGTTTTTCACTCCCTAATGTTGATTGCAAATATGTTTTAACTAACTTCTAACATTTATATGGTAGTGTTGAAAATAGTTTTGCACAAAGGGGGCAGTACTCCCCTTCCTATTATATTTTATTTTAATAAAATAGTAACAATAAGCTGAAGGTAAATAAAATAAAAGTAAAATTACAACTACATTATTATATACAATTATAATTTCTGTGAATAGTAAAATATTACTGTAATGCAAAAAATATATTTAATGGTTTTTTAAAGTGTGGTACCGTTGAAAATAATCAGTTTTGCATAACGGAACTTTCCAAGACGTGTCTTTCCGTTTTTGATGCGATTTACAAACCTTGCACTGTTTCTGAGAATACTTCTTTTTACCAGCACTTAACATTTTTGTCAAACAATGCAATTTCAAATTCATTGATGGCCTCAAAGGAGAGTCAAAATGTGGCACTCGCGAAGACGTTCCTGGTTGACTCTCCATAAATTCCATGACATTTTGTTTAATCAACTCTGCGTTGATCATAAATTATTCAAAAGTAATTTGTTTCTTATTTAGCATATTGTATACACTATATGCATTAAATAAAGCGCAGTTGAAAAAAAAAACATGACAACTTTTTTGGTCTACTTGACAGATTTTCGCGATACTGAATAATAAGAAAGGTATTGGTCTGCACACCTTTCATGTATTTGTTGTAATCTAGAATACAAATTGGTTTCATACTTGGCAAGGCTGTTTTCCTGTTTATTTGTGTTGGAAATAGTTCCATTATTTTTAAGTTATGGTTTTAGAAACAAGTTATTATTTGTAAAATGGATGTACCGTTAAAATAAATAATATAATATAATGAATTGTTGATCTCATTCGCACATCTCTCTTATCTTTCCACACTTGTAGAGGCAGGCACTTCATTTCTCCTCAGTAATTGTGAATCTCCAGTTTTTAAACGGAGTCTTCTAAGCCGCGATTTGCTCTTATGGTTCCACAGATTAGAATTTATTTCTCGAGTAATTTTTCTGCTAAATTGGCACTGTTGTAGTAATTATCCAGATAAATATGATGCCACAAATTTTCGTAGTCACTTAAAAGATTACTAACAATATCGTTTAATTTTTGTCCCGTACCGGTATATATTTCAAAATTACAGATGTATCCAGAATTCCCTTCACAAACCATTCGCACCAGTATACCTTACTTATTTCTTTTCACTGGATTATACACTTTTAACTTTAAACAGCAGTCTTCCTCTGTAAGGTAACATGGATTCGTCTAAAGACAGATGTTGTTTAGGAGTGTACACATTTTGGAATCTATTTTTTAAATAATCTAACACTGCTTTCACTTTATTTAACCTATCCGGGTTATTTGTGTTTTCTTCATTATTTGAAAAATGCAGGGATTGCAAAATTTGTTTAGATCTATTTCTCGGCATAGTTTTGCCGAAAATTGGAGTCTCAATCGCCGGATCTGTGCTCCAATAATCAGTTATTTTATTTTTATTACTTGCCCCATAAGTATATTCAGACCAAAAAAACTGAATACTAACATCACTCTACTCCTTGGTACGTTTTTGTTGTTTAAATTTTCTAACGTTTTGTGCGTGATATATATATATTTGTTTCGGTAACAATTATGTCATAAAATGCATCGTCAATAAAAAGGCTTATTACATCATTTATATTTTCCCTGCAGTCTGGTAATATTTTTACACCAGGATCACCTAGGAACTGCTCCAAATTCCGAGGATCGTCAATTTCACGCCACATATTGTCTTAAACAGGTAACTCATCTGATGAAGTATTACTTAATTAGGCTTCGGGTATTGGTAGCACAATTTTCCTTTTTCGAGGCAAAACAAAACCTAACTCACTACTGTCGTCACTATTACTATGAACTTCAGCGTCCGACAAAATATCTGTGATGATTTCAGGAACAAATTCATCCCCGTGTTCTTCCATAATTCAGCACTAACTGAACTTTTTGACCGTGGTTTACCGATGATAACGCAAGTAACGGGTGCGCCATCTTGTGACAACTGAAGTTTTTTTTAAATAAAGTAAGAAAAACAGATTTTTTTGTGTACGATCATTCATTTTATTTAAATTTGGTCCAGTACAATTTGTTTGGTCACTTTTTGAAAACAATATCCGCTAAGTGGTCACCGCCGGCAGCTATGCACAAATCCACCCGTTTTCCGGCATTTTCCATCACTTTTTTGAGGGTTTCCGGGTCAATACCAGCGATTTCGTTGCGTATGTTGGTCTTAAGTTGTGCGAGGGATTGAGGTTTGTTGGCGTAAACCTTACTTTTCAAGTACCCCCATAAGAAAAAGTCAGCAGAAGTCAAATCCGGTGATCTCGGGGGCCAGTCAAAATCGCCCTTTTTTGAGATGAGACGATCCGGAAACATTTGCTTCAATAAATTAATCGTCTCATTGGCTGTGTGGCATGTCGCGCCATCCTGCTGGAACCAATAATCCTCCATTTCATATTCATCCAGCTCAGGTGATAAAAATTCGCGAATCATTGCCCTATATCGCACGCCATTGACCGTAACCGTCGCGCCATTGTCGTCTTCAAAGAAGTACGGGCCTGATCCTATCGGCACAAACACCAAACTGTGACTTTTGGTGAATGTAAAGGCACTTCGAATATCAATTGAGGGTTTTCAGTCCCCCAATAGCGAACATTCTGCGTATTGACGCTTCCGCACAGCGTAAAATGTGCCTCGTCCGTCATGATTACACGACTCCAAAAATCTGGTTGGCTGGCGAGGATGTTTTGTATGTTTCGACCGTACTCAATGCGACGAGGCTTGTCAACCGGCAATAAACGTTGAGCCATCTACGTCTTGTAAGGGAATGAACGCAAATCGATCCTCAAAATGCGCCGCAATGTTGTCGGAGACAGGCCAAACTCCTGAGCACGGCGACGATACGAAGTGGTTGGATGGTCTTGAACATCGGCTCGTACGGCATCAATGACTTCATTACTTCGACGTGGACGTGGCTTAACTTTGGGCGTGGATGTTGCCAAAGACCCACTTTCGATGAATTTGGTCACTAACTTGCGAATTGTCTTCGCTGTAGGCTCTTTTTTGCCGCGATACTTTGCTCGGTACGCGCGTTGAGCAAGCGTAACTGAGGAATTATTTTGTAAATAAAATTTCACAATTTCGGCTCTTTGTTTTGGTGTGTAATGCTCCATGGTAACAATTGTACTGCTTTGCCGTTTCCAAAATGGTCGACAACTTGTCAATCGCACGTCGGGCAAGGAAGTTATTCAATAAAACCATCAGTTACCACAAGATGGCGCACCCGTTATAATACACTGTGTTCGGTATTGTTTGATAGCTGTTTGAATTTCCCACTCCTAAAAAAAACTTTTTAATGTTGGTTCTTACCAGTGGCAGAAATTTATTTTGAACCAAAGTATAACAGATGTTCAAAGTGTTGCCCATTTTGATCCAAACACAAATTTACCCGGCGTTTCATGTTGTTGAAGACATTTTGTAGAATTTCAGGTGTAACATTGTGCACCGCTTCTGTTATTGTATTGCGCAGTTCTTGTAAAGTGTGGAGTCGATCAGTATACACTTTATTTTTTAAATATCCGAACATAAAATAGTCCAGCGGTGTCAAATCTGGCGAGCGAGGTGGCCATAGATCTTTGCTAATTAAGGGGGGAAACTCATTTAGATGGCATGAAAATAGGCCTATTTTTGGGAGTGGATTGCACGTAGGGAAATAAACGAAACTTAGCAATTCTTTTTGCATGTTATTGGGCATGTATTGAAGAATAAAAAAATGTATCGATTGTCAAAAAAAGTTATAATTAAGTGGTTTTATTGTTCAAAGTGCAAAGTAACAATTTTAGCAAAGCGCTTTGCGCCGTGCAGTCTCCAGGTCCAAAATCACGTCTGAAACAAAAAATTATAGAATTGCTTTAAAAGTTTTTGTGTCCGCGTCCCCGATATACGAGTATGTACCATACTTTCCGCCGACCAATTCACCAGACCGAGAGAACATTTCGAGCATCGATTTGACTTCCATTGCGCCAGCCGGGCCGTCGTGGTTGATATTACAGTCTGGTAAATGTTCCTCAAGAAACTGTTGGAACTCCTCTGTGTTTTTCTTGTTTTTCCAATAAGTGCATGCTTGACAATAGGCCGATTTCACCACAAAATCAATTACTTTACCTGTTAAATTCCCGATTAGAGTTGTAACCCCGTACAAGGACGAAAACCCGCGCTTTTTCCACGAACCGTCACCGGATACCTTCAAAATGTTTCTGTCTAGTCCCTTTTCTTCAGTCTTGTCCTGCTCGTCTTTAACTGCTTTTTTGCGTGTTAAGGCAAAGTGTCAAATTAAACGTGAAGACACAATTATGAGGAGAAGTATCCAACCAGAAGAAAGACTAGCAGTAACATTGAGGTTTGAAAAATACATAGCAATTATTTAAATTTTTATTTATCAAAAATATTGGAAATTACATCATCGGACATTATCGAAGATGATGAAAGGTCTTCAAATGGAGAATTTTGGTCATGAGCCACTGATGTAGAGGGGCCAGTCGCTGATCCAGAGGGGCCAGGCACTGATGTAGAGGTAGAGGGGCCAGTATTATAACCCCATTGTCCACGGTAATCATTGAACGATGAATATTGTGATGAATATCCTCTGTCACCATAACTCGAAGGATATGTGTGATTTGTCATCCCTTTAAAGTATTTCATTACGTTAAGTATTTCTGTCTTAGTATCTAGTTTATACTGCTCATTAATTTTTTTGAATTCGCCAACTAATGATAATAAAAACAATTTATCTTCATCTTCATTATCAATGCGCGAATTCTGCGATTTTTCATCGAAGCGTTTTGATAATTTTTCATATAAGACGTTCTCATCTGTAATTGTAGTAGTTAATTTTCTCTTGTTTCTTTCTTTGTTTATTTCATTTTGACGATTTTCGCTTTCTTCGGACGTAATTTCAGCGTGCTCACTTTCTTGTAAACTGTGTGTTTTGTCGGGTCTATCTTCTATTATTGCCTTTAAAAAAGACATCTGCTGATAATATGCAAATGGCCGAATGTTGAGGGCTGCTGAACCACTCTTTGGTTTAATTTTTTAGCATATCTGGCGTACCCATCTCTTAATGTTTTCCATTTTTTCTGTATTAACATGGCTGTAACAACAACAAAAAATTATTAGTACAATTGATTGATTAAAAAAATATGTTTTTACAGGTATTTGGCAACTGGATGTACATTTATGGATTTGCAATATAGTTTTAGAATAGCATCAACAACAATAGGTAAGATAGTGAGGGATGTTTGCAGAAATATATGGACACATATGAAGGATATATGTATGGAACAACTAACTGAAGATACATGGAAAGACATAATAAATGGTTTCAATGGACATAATAAATGGTTTCAAAAAAAGTTTCCGAACTGCCTCGGTGCCGTTGATGGCAAACATATTAGAATAATACAACCCGCGCAAAGTGGATCGTCATATTATAACTATAAAAATTATTTTTCGATAATACTTCTAGCAGTAAGTGATAGTAATTATATGTTACAAGAAAAAAAGTTAAATATACCTCCACCTTCTGCAATATCGCAAAATGGACCTTAATTACCGAATGTGTTTATTGGGGATGAAGCGTTCAGCTTGCAGGAAAATTTAATGCGTCCATATGGTGGCAAGAATTTACCAGACACAAAATTCATTTGTAACTATCGGTTATCACGTGCGAGGCGATATATTGAATGCACGTTTGGCATATTAGCTAATAAATGGCGGATCTTTCATAGACAACTTAACGTCAGTGTTGATTTCGCAGTGGATATAGTAAAATCATCATGTGTTCTTCACAACTACGTAAAACAACGAGATGGAAATAAATTAGAGGATACGTTTGAGGGTCTTCCTCATTCTATAATAACCCAGCAAGTTCGTCCAGGTGGACCTATGTTAACAACAATCCGTGAAGAATTTGCTAATTACTTTGTGAGCGAAGAAGGGGCAAACTAGATTGGCAATGGAATATGATATAAATCAATAAATATGTGTGTGACTTTATAATAATATGACATAAACTTAACAAATGTGTGTGTAAAATGACTGACTTTTTTACTTACCGATTTGATTTTTTTCTTGAACTGGTTTTTCATCAAAGTTGTCAATTACTTGGGCGCAAATAATTGCCCATGCATTGTTCTTCTTTATTTTGCCGCTGTGTTCCTTAAGTTTATAGTTCCAAACAGTGGCGGCTCGTCAACTTTTGGTTTGGTGAGGCACAGATTTAATATTGTCGACACTTCACTCGGCCAATAAAACATCTGTGTATATACCGGGTGACCCAGGGTTCTGTAAAAGCCCCATAACTTATTTGCTATTTGAGATATCGACTTCTATTTTTCATAAACTGGTACCCACACTTATTCTACATATTTTAAAAATATGTATGTTTTTGTACAGGGTGTCCTAGTATAAGTAACAGATCAAAGTTATGTTTTTTTTAAACGGAACACCCCATATTTTATACTTAATTTTTAATCCTCTTAAGAAGCTGATAAAAATAGTATAAGATACTATGGGTCTATTATGGACGGTTAGTTAGTTATGGGCAAATTTGTGGCAAAAACATGTACACATTGAAAATATTGCAGAAGCATTCCTAGCAAAGATTGCTTCATTTTTTATACATTAGAACATTTTCCACATCATGAAGAATAATACACATCGGCTTTAGTCCTTTTCTGTTAATACTGCTATACAGGGTGTCAACATACGCAAAACAACGGATAACTATTTTTTTCAAATAAAACACCACCACGTTGCCACCAATCTATGGCATTTTTGATAAGCTTTCCAATGATATACAGTTTGCATAACAAAATATTAAGGATTCTTGAGATTTATCAATAAAAACATATTTCTTTTATTACCTTCTGATGATTTATGGATTTTCAGCCAAAACTATGCATTTTCTGGAAAAATTCCGCTCTACAACTTTGGTCTCTTATTATTCTTTCAGAAAATGCATAGTTTAGGCTGAAAATCCAAAAATCAACAGAAGGTTGATATATAGGGTGTTCCATTTGAAAAAAATAGTTATCCATTATTTTGCGTATGTTGACACCCTGTATAGCAGTATGAACAAAAAAGGACTAAAGCCGATGTGCATTATTCTTCTTGATTTGGAAAATTTTCTAGTGTATAAAAAATGAAGCAATCTTTGCTAGGAACGCTTCTGCAATGTTTTCAATGTGAACATGTTTTTGCCACAAATTTGCCCATAACTAACTAACCGTCCATAATCTTAGTCTGTAATACCGTCCATACTATCTTATACTATTTTTATCAGCTTCTTAAGAGGATTAAAAATAAAGTATAAAATATGGGGTGTTCCATGTAAAAAAACATAACTTTGATCTGTTACTTATACTGAGACACCCTGTACAAAAACATACATATTTTTAAAATATATAGAATAGGTGTGGGTACTAGTTTATGAAAAATAGAAGTCGGTATCTTAAATAGCAAATAAGTTATGGGGTTTTTACGGAACCCTGGGTCACTCGGTATATCTTTAAGATATTCTATTGTTCAGCAAGAACCACGAGAAGGTGTGAAGATTTTCTTGCCGGGAAGGGAAAATTGGAAAGGAAATAATAAGGTTGAACTATTAAATAAAAATAAATAAATATTTAAATTCTATAACAAAAATAAAACTCTACGTAGGTTTATAATAAATAATGGAATGTGTTATGGAAATAAATGGGACAACAAACTTAAAAATACTCTAATAAATATTAAATATAAAATACAACATAAAACTGTTCATTTGAAAATAAATAAATTCTTAAACAAAACTAGAAATGTGTATATTGAATATTAAAGAAAACGGATCCTATTTATTTAAAGAGATTGCACAAAAGTGTTTCACAAAAAATGTAATCAAAAAATTTAATGGTTTTTATATATTAATGGTATTCTTCTGTTCTTATTTTCAGCAAAAAATCTATAATTTGATCGTAAAAATGTTCATTTTTACAAAGTGTTTTCACAAATTCCTTTTCAATAGCAATGAGTGACATATTTGACAACCTATTTTGGCCTATTTGATTTCTTGTGCATGTTTTTATTCGTTTTAATACGGAAAAACTTCTTTCCACAGATGCAGATGTTACCGGTATGGTTACTATTAAAGAAATTAGTTTGTACAATTCAGGCATACATACTTGCAAGTCATTATTTTTTATATATTCTAACATATCCATTGGCATTTTAGACTCACCAAGAAGCTTATCTGAATATAGAACCCACAGTTCATTTCGTAATTGTATTTTGTCAAAAAATGGATATTGCTTAATTAATTCTTCAAACAACTGCAATGGAAACGTTTTTGAATACAGTTCAAACTTACTAACAGAAATTAAATCAAAGAATTTTAATTTACTTAGATCAAAAAATCTTGTTTCGATTTGTCCTACCACTGTATCTAAAATTTCGTAAAATATCTGTTTATATTGTAATCCCGTATCATCTGCATCATCAGAGCGCTTTCGCTTTTTCGGAGGATTTTCTATGTCAGAAAAATGTTTTTCGTATATATGATTAAAATATGTTTCATTGGTTCTAAATTCCTTTAATTTTAAAATAAGTGAAGTTAAACGCCCTCTTGCATACGTGATGTCAGTTAGTTTGTGTTGAAGAATTAAAAATACAACACTTGTTTGTTCAAAAATAAGTTTGAAGGAATCTAATAAGAAACAGAAATGGTTGTCTTCTAACAATGATTTGTTGCACGATTTACTTAGCACTAAATTTAGAACGTGAGCATGGCAATGAGTAAAAATTGCTTGTGGAGCTACTGATTTTACTTTGGTTTGTAAACCATTCAAATGACCAGCCATAACAGCAGCACCATCTTAAGTTTGAGCAATTAATTTTTCTTTGATATTAAATTTTCCAAATGTTTCTGTTAACAAGGTGAATAAATCTTCTGACGTTCGTTGAGAATTTACATCATAAAATCCCATAAACCTTTCAACAAGTGTTCCCTGGATGACGTATCTAAATATAACTGATAATTGAGAAATACAAGTGATATCAGTAGTTTCGTCCACTTGCCATGAAAAAAAATTGGAATTTAAAATTTCACTTTCTATTTGATTCTTCAGTGTGTAACTGATTGAATCAATTAACTCATTTTGAATTGTTTTTGAAAGCCCCGAAAAAATTGAAGCATCATCTAATTTTTTTTTTAAATCCCATCCGTTTTACTCATTAACAAAACTAATTCTCGAAAATTCCCCTTATTATTTGAGGTTTCTGATTCGTCATGCCCCCTAAATGACAATTCCTGACTGCACAAAAATATTGTCACATCGATTAATCTTTTTAAAATCCCCCTATTTTCCTTCACGTTGTTATTGTACGTTTCGATTTCAATTTGCCGAGCCGTACTTAAAACATTAACTATATTTTGTTTACCTAAAATGTGAAATTTACAATTTGATGATATATGATCTCTACTTTTGGAATGCTTATCAATAGAACGCGCTAAATTTTTTAAATCGTCATAACCTGTTTTATGCCATACCGACTCATTGCTATTTGAAAACAATATGCAAGGCCAACAAAATAATTTATTTCTAATCATTGTACCTGTCAACCAACTACATTTGTCAAACCATGCACTTTTAAATGATCGATGTTTTTGAATCAATAATAAACTAAGATCAGGGCAAGGCCTTTTGATACCTTTTACATAAACTTTATCATCGTACGACAACCGGCTAAATGGATTATCAAGCAAGAAATTTACGATGTCTTTACAATTTCTCACTGTAAGAGTGCTATTTCCGTCATCCATTATAATATAGGAATAAATACTATTTACTAATAAATATCAATAAGATTACCTTTAATAACTAACGCTGATCAACGGACGGCGGAGTGAAATGAATAGATTACTAACACAGCTGACAATTGCGAGTGCCGCGAGGTTCTCTCTCTCTATCACGCGGGTGATTTCCGACCAATGAGAAGCCTGTGAGGCTCGCCTCCGATATCGAAATAAATCTGCACATTACTTCGAATGTGATATGGGTAAACTGTGTGGAGGCATATTAAGTTACATAAATTCCTACCGCTCTGGTTCATTTCTGCCGCAAGTTCGGCCTGGATGAGCGCGCTAATTCTGATCATTAAAAATCGGGAATTTTCCGTTAATATATCCATTTATAATTACTGTATAATTAATTATCAATATTAAAGCCAACACGGAAGAAATTTATTGAATAGATTTATATTTTTATAAAATAGAAAATTAATGGTGAGGCAGTGCCTCACCTGCCTCCCCTGACGAGCCGCCACTGGTTCCAAATAAGTTCTTGCGATTTAATTGCACTAATAAGCGCATCACTATCGCACAAGCCCTCCATGTTCAAAGATCAGTCGACAAATGAGACGAGACAGACAGACGCCGCGAGGCCACAAGGGAAGGGGGTGGGGAGGTCGGAGAGCTGTCGACTGCTCTAGCGCAGTCAACGGCTCGAGCAGTGGGTGTATGCCTCGCGGCCGCTCGCGAGCGGTCGACGGCACGATGGAATTTCGTCATGTAGTTAACGGCTTGAAGCGGTCGCGACTGCTCGAGCAGTCGTGTGTACGGCAGCGAATGAATGACTACAGTTCACCGCGCGGTCGCGGCTTCAAGCAGTCGTTCTCAAATGCTTGAAGCAGTCCGTGTACGGCAGACCTTAGACCAAACGCGTTCTACCGCTTCTAAAAAATGCGTAGACACCAGATATGGTGTCTATGATAATAAGCATTTTGGCTCAAACCGACACCCAAGTCCATTAATCCGCAAAAAATGTTTATCCCTTGCCGTCCGAGTCCCAACATTCTCATTACAAAAATTATTCTTCTATTTATCTCATACCCAGTGTGAATAAGGGGGCCGGAATGAATAAACGATAAGCCGCAAAGACACTGTACCGTCACTTTGAAACCGAGGCCTCGTTGTCCACTCTTTGTTTCCCTCCTGCACGTCTTGCATATCACCATTTCCGCGAAGACGTTCAAAACACTAACGAACTTGATGATCCGATAATAATGCGTCAAAGAAGCTATGACATCATCGGCACTGCTGGTTTTCAACTTTCGGGCGGACGCGCTGCAGCCCTCTTCACTGTCATCTCTGTTGGATTTTCGAGTTCCATTGAATTTCCTCTTCCGAGGTCGATTCGGGCGATAGTTGGGCTCGGAATCACACACTGGGTTTTCGTCACACGTGGGACTGCGAACGGATGGCAATGGATTATTATAGGTTATGTTTCTAAGTTTGTAAACACGATGGGGACATTTCTAGAAATCTACTTTATCCGCAGTAAGAGGCCGATTTCGGTCAGCACGCCTCACGCGCATTTCAGCCGTTTGACAAGCACACACTAAAATGCTTATAACTTTGTAAAGAAGTTCCGGACGACTTTATGCTTTTGAGGGCATATTCCTAGATATATTTAAAGTAGTTTAAAGCAAAAAAACATTTTTCTAAAAAAAATAATTTCAAAATGAGTTTCCCCCTTTCTCCGAAGAACTGCCGCAGGTCATTTATCGTATTTGCAGTATGCGCAGTTGCTCCGTCCTGCTGAAAGTATCCTTGCTGCAATTCATCATCATGAAGTTGTTTGATAAAAGGATTCAAGAGTTTCCCGAATTCCCGATAGCGAGCTGCGTTAGTATTGTAATTAAAAAAATAGGGCCATAGATTCTCCTTCGGGACATTGCCAGCCATACACCAACCTTCTGAGGATGTAACGGAACCTCAACAAATATAAGGAGGTTTTCTGCAGCCCACACTCTATGGTTTTGCGAGTTCACATAGCCGCTAAGGTGAAACCAATCATTCTCACTGTAGAACGTTAAATCTAACAAATCGTCATCATTCAGGAACTCGTTAAACCAATTGGAATACTGCAGTTACCTTGTACGGATGTAAATGTAAATTTTTTTTTAAAGCCTTCTGATATGTACCGAGCGATAAATTTGTCTGAGCCGACAAACATCGGAGCGATTTCTTTGGACTCACATCTAGTCTTTGTTGAATATCTACAACAACTGCTTCCGTAAGGACAGTAGGTCGGCCTGTATATTTTCCTTTGGAAACGCTGCTGGTTTCATGGAATCTGGTAACAATACGGCGAACATGTTGCACAAAGTAATTGTGACCAAACTCCACATCAGGAAACTGCTCATGAAATTGTTCCTCGCAATTTTGAGAGGAATAATTCCAACTCCCTTCTGCGTTGCGTGTCCCTGTTCGAAAATATGCTTCAAGGATAAACCTGTTGTGATGATCTTCGAACGGCATTCTTAACCTAAAATCACATTTCATAATAATTAAGATTTGCATGTGTTAATGTGGTTATTTTTTAACTTAGCAATAAAATATCTGTAGTAAGATGAGATGGTATAAAACGTAAATGTAAAACTAAATATCTATAAAGCACACGCACACACGATCATACTGACGGTTAATTCTGCGGGCGCTAATGATCGATTTGACACTCTCACACGCAAGGTACCAACAGTGCAATATGAAAAATAACGCGCCAAATTCAAATGCCCATCAAACAATATTGAACGCAGGGTAGTATATTACATAACTAGAGTTGTAAGTAGCAAATTACTCGCAAGTGAAATATATTTTGCCTACGAGCCGCGTAGCGGCGAGTAACGTAATTTCACGAGCGCGTAATTGCGTTACAACTCGCGTCATGCACTATACTTTACCTTCGACCTTACATTTATTCGCTTAAACTAAAGACATATTGAAACTGAATCTTGTCAGGGTGACGTTTAAATTTGTATTAAATTTGCCGGCAATGGCAACGTAGGACGACCGCCCACTAAACAAACGAATTACCGTTCGAACAATTTTCCGTCGAATAATATATTGTCCAATACATTGATTGAACAAATTTGAGGATACGGATCGTTGTACTCACTCTAAAATGTTAATCTAATAAGATACCATTGCGATGGAAGTACCAATAAGGCATAGCGTGGAGTTTATTGTGTCGGTTATTGTTTTAACCAATAAGATGTAATCTGACGTTTAAATGTCACTGCTACTTTTGATATTTAAAGACGAACAGACGAATGCAGAGGGACTCGGTGGACGTTAATTGTAATTGGATAATGAGTATATAATATAGCGAGGTACATAAGGGGTAATAGTACATGTTATACATTTATGTACAACATTTAACATTTACATATGCTCTATATATTTGCTCCCAGGAGGGATTACCACTGGTGCCGTGGAGGCGCTCTGAAGGACATTTAGTTTTATTTTACACGTATACTTTTTACACTCCTCACATAACTCCCCACCTTATATAAGTAATCTAAGTATAAAATAACTTGGATTACTTGTCATCATTTACTCATACTTTCACCCCATTCAAAAGCAACAAGATCCCACAAACCAAGCATGTTAGTAAAATGGATGATAAATGCGAAATGAAAACCATTCTTTCAAAACTTAATTGTTACAAAAATAAAATCCGTTATTATGAACGCCAACTATGCATTCGAACATAGCTATTTAAAAGGGTTAATTGATAAAGAACACATCATAAACATATTAAAAAAAACGTTAGTATTAAAATACAAAATAATACACAAAATAAGACATTACATTAAAAGAATTTAAGTTATCAAAAAAAAAAAAAAAAATTACAAAACAATTCGCAAAAACATATACACACGTAAAAATAGATTATAAAACAAAACAAGATAAATTACGGCGCTACTCCGCCTGCTCCTGGTCCTCCTCTGAATCCTCCGAATCCTCCGAATCGTCCGAGTCCTCCGAATCGTAGTCGGAGTCCTCGATCCTCCTTAGGTGGCGCCGGTAGTCTTCTTCCCGCTCGGCGTCTTCTTCCTCCTCCTGCTCCTCCTGCTGGTACCGGTCTGCACAGCCGTTGCAGGGGACAGACAGCACGGGATAAGGCATCACCGCCATGGGGAGTCCCTCCGGCTGTAGGTCCCAACGGTGGAAAGGCTCCTCATCCGCCTCCTCGTCCATCTCGGAACGTGTGTTCACAAGTCCCGACCTTACGTAGGAGTCCAGGACGGTCTCCAACCTGGCTGCTCCCGCCAAGTACCAGATGAAAACGTTCCTCACCTGATTCCTCTCCCTAGGCTCCAGATTCGCGAACCGGCTAAGTCTGGTCGGGTCCAGAGGGTGGCGTGCCAGCCACAGCACCAACTGCGCCCACAATCCCATGAATTCATTCCAAGAGAACATTTTGAATACTCTTCACGAAACTTGACTGAATGGTGAATTCATGGTTCGTCCCTGGGTTTATAAGGGCGGCTCTTAACGATGTTTTTGACGTCATCGATTGCAAATATTTCCGGCTCCATTTTAATTAGTGCATATCTATGCCGAATCCGACACGCATAGGATTTCCTGTTTTATCCCACGAAATCTCCTTACGTCGCGCCTGTTCATTTGATATTTTGCTGATGCTTGCTGTTTTGGTCCGTCGGCGATGAAACTTGAGCACAACAAGTTTCTGCAACCTTGAGCACTTTTTACACAAATTGTCAATTTTTCGAAACGTCTCACCAACTCGTTGTTTATAATTTTTCGCAATTCAAGGTCTCTCCGCAGTTTTTCGATTGTCTTTTCTAATTTGAGAATTTTCATCGAAACAATACTTCCACTTTTACGCAAAAACCTGCGGTTATTAATCACACTTCTAAGATCATGCATCGCGTTACAATAAAGATGAATTCATAATAACTGCTCGTTATATTCGAGGATGATGAAATAACTAGCACTTTCAACCAATCAGATTGCCGAATCAGATTTCAAAACGTGCAAAGTATATAAATCCAGCTATTAGGTTGGTAATAAACTTTGAATTTCCCGCCACGAACTTGAACTTAAAGCTCGACAGCGTTGCCATTCCAGGGTGAAACCGGATGGAAATTTCGGAAACCGGATGCCTTTTCGGCAACACTGTAGAACTTCCAAGCTCCGCTGTTGCCATTTTATTCCCCCAGATTTCGAATATCCCGCCACTAAAATCCCCCAGATTTTGACAGTTGGTGAACATTTCGAGTTAAAAATCCCCCAGATTTGAATTTTTCCACCCCGAAATCCGCCAGTTTTGAATTTTTTCACCCAGAAATCCCCCAGATTTGAATTTTTTCACCCTAAAATCCCCCAGATTTGAATTTCCCGCTACTAAATTAACGGCCATTTTGTGCGTACAGCGTTGCCATTTTGACTTTCGATTTTCCGGGATCACTTCCTGGCCCCGAATCGGCTGTTCTCCTCTACTATCCGCTTACGCCGAGGCGACCGGATACCTGGAAGCCCGTAGTCTCCCCGCTGTCAGAGACCTGTTGCCAAGTCCTGCTGTCAGGGCCAGTGGGAGTCTTGTTAATCCATTAATGCGCGTCACCAACAAGGTGGCGAGGCATTTGGCTAATACAGACTTTATTAATTAATTAAAGTTCTTCGGCAAAGATAATTGCCCTGCCGTGGGGCTTACATTTTAATAATTTATTTGTTACAATATGTTTATAATATGATATTTACTAACTTAACTTAGTCTTTACTTTACTTTACTTTACAGTCCATGGCATAGAATTTAGAGTGAACATTCTCTTGCACTCTTGTAGAAACATAATCACTACACTTCCTTTTGCACGTACATAAAATAGAAGTAAAATGTTTTGCTGGTATTGTTTTTCCAGAATAACTGACATACTGTTCACCTTTGTTTCGTTTTTGTTTAATAACATTTCTCTTCCACATATTCTTATTTCTGCGTTATCGAGTTCTCACAACTTCTTCTGATTGCCCCATATTTTGTGAACTTGATGAAGTTCCTGCTCGACTTGTGGTGGGTCTGTTTTTAATATTATTAATATCTTCATTTTCATCTTCAGATTCCGATTCTTCTGATGGACGATATGATTCACTACTGTCACTGTAAGGATCTGGTTGTGATTCTGAAAATTGGTGTTTAAATATTACATTTTCAGAATCAGGAACAACGTCCTTGGGACCCACTAAAACATATTACACAATATTATCAGATTCTAGTTAATTATTGAGACAGAATTACAATGATAACAATTAAAACTTATATACCTGCTATTTCAGTAACATTATTGATATCTTCAGCAGCGTTAGTCACCACATCCCTTGAAATTTCTAAAATAATAAAAATAAACAGCCCTAATACATAACCACTTGAAAATAAACTCACCGATTATTGGGACGTCATTATTCAAAGTAGGCCGATCTGAGTTTTCAACTAAAGCAGCTTGTAATACTAAAGCAACTATTTTTTTAGACCGAGATAACATTTTCATAATTTTAACAACACGATTTGGACGAGTTTAATGTGAAAATGCCATGTGCTTGTGAGTGCGACCGAAGACGGTGCGGAAAAGGGACGCTAATATGCGCGCGCTTGTTCAGTCTCTGATAAAATCAACAGTGAAGTGATCCAAGTAGCATTCAAGTAACTTAGATCACATCTGCACTAATAATTTTATATTTCTAGGACAGCGCAAAAATGTCACAATTAGAAGTTTGTTGACCACAGTACTCACCAGAACTTGGATTACTTTTGCACTAACTAAGTTGATGACAAAGAAGTCTAAACAACAACATAACTCAGTTTTTGTAAAAATGTTACTTGGATCACTTCTGTTCTTAACTAGCCACTTATGAGGCAGACAGTTAAAAATATCAAAAGATCACATGTTAAAAATACAGATTAAAAAAACCGTCACGGATCGCGTGTCCATCCACCCTGCATAAAGAAGGTGTGACACGCAATGCTGCCTATAATGGTGTCATGCACCAGTTTAAAACTGTCCGCCCTAGGTAGTCACAGGGCGTCCATCAGGAAATTGTTTCGGGGGAGCCATGTTCCCCTCGCCCCGATAATTATAGGGAGGACGTAGAGTGGCCCACCACTCGCGCTGGGGTGGGCTACTTGAAGGGTGTTCAACAGCGCTGTGGTGTTATATCTATTCATCTTTTTATTATACGCCGCTTCAAGTACCCCCCCCCCCCCACAAGATCTCGACCTCCCCAATAATTATCGTTTCCCCTTGGATAAAGGTGATGTCCGACCGGAAGAGCTGCCCATCAGCTCTCCTGTAAGCTTTTTCAGGAAGGGCACTCCAACCCTTGTATTGAGCCATGGACACCACCTTATCCCGGATGTGATTATGGTGTTTTATGGTGAATCACATGCCTCAGGGATTCCACTTTCCCGCACCCTACCTGATACTGGCGGAGGTGGCGGGGGTTCGACGGTATGCCAACGGAGGGGAGCATTGTTTTGAGAAGTAAAATATTGTTCATAATTTTATTACTTTTTTTTGACAAATAAAAATATTTTTTTGTGGGGAAAATAGCAAAATTTTACAAGAAACAAAAAATACGTAAAATTGAATGATCTTGCAGAAAAAAAGTATTCCTTATGATTTGACCTGTTGAATAAAAATATTTAGGTATCTTAACCTCTTGAGTGGCGCGCGAGTCAAGCGAAAGTGCACCGCTGGGTGGCGCGTTGATTTGGTCGCTAGCGGACATATACGTGTTGCCCATTATAAAGTAAAATTTCACAACAAATCTGCCATTAGTGGAATAAGAAATACGAAACAAGGTTTTTTTATCGTTAGAAGTTTTTATTGTCAGAAAATACATTTTGTAGCATATAATTTACGCTTTTGTATGATAAATTTGGAAACAAGGAGCCGGGCAAAGTCCTGTCTTGCATTCCGCGCACCAATAACGTGATTCTTTCCTAATTTTTTTGTTTCTAAAACATATGACACATCGTTTAGTTGGTTTTTCCTTTTTTGTTGGAGGAACTATAGAAGGAAAATGTCGCTCTACAAGTCTTGAAGGCTTAGGAGTATGAGATCGTCTAGATGTTGTACTTCGTGGTTCAGCGTATTTTTCTATTAAAGTTTCGCCCAGTTCAATTTGAAAATTTATTCTACGTTTTCTACCGCCGAGTTTTCTATAAAGTTGGTAGCAGTTAAGAACTGTAATATCCACAAAGTGCCAAAATATTTTCATGTAATATTTTTTAACACGATTCCTAGCACTTACATAAAAGTGTAAGTAATTGTCAGCTAAATCAACGCCGCCCATATTTTTATTATAATTTAAAACAGCCTTTGGTTTTTGAACAGGGCCACCTCTTGCATTTGTTAATTCCATCGTGTCGTCATGCAATGTGCTTACCATAACAATGCCCTTTTTGTCCTTCCATTTTAGTATCATTTGTTTTCTTCTGTACATGGCTATGTGTTCTCCTTTGTGTAGTCTCTTATTTTTAATTTCTGCAGGTATACCTTTTCTATTTATGCGCAATGTACCTACACAATCAGTTCTTTGTCGCAGTAAATTATCTGTCAATTCAGGACTGTTATAATAGTTGTCTAGATATAAACAATAGCCCTGGTTTAGGAGACTTTCTGACAAAACTAATACCACTCGGGCAGATATAGGTTGTTCGGGAAAAGCCATACCATAGTCAGTGTTTGCTCCAGTGTAAAGTATAAAGTTATAAACATATCCGCTTTGACTCTCGCATAAAGCAAATACCTTCATACCAAATCTCTTTCTTTTTGATGGAATATACTGCTTCCAAGCTAGCCGGCCTTTCCAGCCAATTAGAGATTCATCAACGCTTAGGGTTTTCTCTGGTAAATAATTATTCATAACTTTATTCTTCAAATCGTCCAAAATTGGCTTTATTTTGAATAATTTTCTGCTTTGACAATTTTCGTTGAAATCCTCATTATTGGCGAAGTGCAAAAACTTCAGTAGCAGATGAAATCTTCGTTCAGTCATAATTCTTGAGAAAAATGGAGTTTCAATGCTTTCTCTTCTTAAGAAATATAATTTATATTCAGGTTTTGAACATATACCTTGCAATATTAGAAGCGCCATAAAAGTTTTTATTTCATTAGAATTAGTGTCATGCCATTCCTTTGTTCGTGATCTATCCCTTACATTTTCTTTATTTTTCTCGATAAATTGTTTTGCATAACGGTTTGTCTCATTAACAATAATAGAGATTAGATCATCATCAAAATAACTTTCAAAAATTTCTAGTATATTGTTTGGCCCTTCTAGAGGAATTTGTATTCCAGAGTTACCTGTGAACGGAAAAGCCGGCCGTGGAGTACCATTGAATGTCCACGGAACATCTATAGGAGCAGCGATTTCAGAATCTGAATCTTCTTCACCAGTGGATGTTTCGTCTTCAAAACTGCCAATATCATTATCTGTTTCTTCTTCATCAGAACCACTGAATGATTCACCCTCGCTACTCAAATCGTCTACTTCCTCAGCCAACCCCGCCAAGGCCATTTCTAAATTATGTAAATTAAATGAATTAAAATTATGTGCAGCAATACTATAACAACAGTTTGTACGTACATTATCTATAAACTCCTTCAATGTAAGCACAATAAATATTACTAAAGTTGAACTACTGCACGTTCGCACACAGCGCGGTATCCTCAACTAAAGAGACTGAATAAAACACGTGATTATATAAGTTTCCATATGATTCGAAGCGCTCTAGCGGAAGATGTGCGTACAAATGTTAGTATACCTGTAACACAGCGATCATATTCGGATTCCCCAAAGAATTACACGCAATCTGAAATGGAAGCGTATATGTCCGTCATACCCACAAAAGGCTAGTTTTCTCTATGACGTATATATGTCCGTCATAACCACTCAAGAGGTTAAGAAGTCGATGGTCCTAGTTTGACCACTTACTTTAAACGTAGGATAAAGAAACATATCGCAAAAAGTGCATGGTATCAATGTAATTAAATGTGCCAAATTAGGTTTTCTTATCTAAGTCCAAAATAAAAATATTTGAAAAATAATGAAAAAAAATAATATCTTTGAGGCCTCGTAAATGGCTTAGGAACCACTTTTGGATAGAGATAAGTTTAGTTAAATCGTCTTATTTTGTTTCAGAGAATATGTGGTAGAGCGTTGTACAGACCATTCGGGGACACCCTGTATGTGTCCACCCCGACGTAATTCGCCATGATATATGCGGTGAAGAGCTCGTCGATCCCCATACGCCTAAGCGCTAATCTGTAAAGAGCTCAGCCTCTGGCTCCATATCTTGTTGCACAACCGTAAGAGCACCGGCGATATGGTTATCGGCGTCCACCCTGCAACGTCCCGTCCCCCGCCACTGGGCTTCGGAATCAAGATGGTTCTGTTCTTCCTCAGTACCAGTGGCACATGTCCAGGAAGGAGCATCGCGTTAAATAACAACGCGAGCTTCTCCTTTTTCACCCTCCTCATCTCGTTAAGGGTCATCCCTTCGGGACCCTTCGCTTGGGAGCGATTTGATGCCAAGGCACCGGTGATTTCTTCAATTGTTATCGGTTGATTAATTGTTACCGGTTCCTTGGCATCCCTGATCCGTCCGAGGTCCTCCGAAGAGGGAGCCTCCAACAGGGATTTGTAATTAGCTTCGACGTCTCCAAGCTGAGGACGTTCGTCACTGTCGGTTGGGTCGCGTCCGTCAAGTAGTTTCCGGGCCAACTCGGGACGGCTTTTTGTGTACATACGTTGAGCCGTCCTGAACGCGCTGACCCTGTCTCGTCTAACCGTCGACGTCGTATTGGTCCGTCGTTAGATGTTTGTCCGGTTAGGTCGGTGAGGCAGGAGAGTGGTCGTGTAGTGGTCTAGGCGATTGTCGCGTCGTGACCGTCAAGTCTGGACAGAAGATCCTTGTCGTCGTCATCGGTGAGATTCAGATTTCGTAGAAAATTCAAAATAGCGTGTTTGGCTGAAGGCCGTTGGCTGAGGGCCTCGGGTATAGGCAGCATTGCGTTCACATTACTTACTGCGGCAGGGGTGATGTCATTTGATCGTGTCGAGGCTGCAGTGGAGCTGAGGGCTGAGGCGCGGCCGGTCAAACGGCGGTAGAAGGCATGGAGGGTTCTGGAAAGGCATCCTCCAGGACTGGTAAGCCAAGGGGGGATCCTCGAGCTGCAAAAACTACCACCATCTCCTCAGGGAAGAACCGAAAAACCGCTGGAGCTGTTGAGGGCCTGAGGTGAGGAGATTCCTCTCCGCAACCTCCTCCTCCTCGGCGTATTTGGCTGCTTCCCTGATGTCGGCGGTGATCCGTGTCAGTTCCTGCTTCCAGGTAGGATCCAGCTTCCTCCTGGCCCTGATTGCTTTCACCGTCCTGTCGAACCGGGTGGAGATGGCTGTCAATAGTTGTAGGGTCGTGCCGACGTGGTAGGGGCCATTTGTTTAACCTCCAGCGTCGGCCACGGCCGCACCACCCTGTTGGCATCGTTCCGTTCCATCTCCTCGTTGTATAGCGCTGGGCGTCCCTTCCGTTGGTGCTGTCGGAGGCCCGGAAAAGTAGCGAACCTCCTATCGCACCATTGGCAGGTCTCCTCAGGTAGAGGCATCTCGTCCACTTGTACAGGAATAGGGATAGGGGCAGGTTCCATACTAGGCATCGTAGTAGTCGCTGGGGTAGGTCGGTACCTGCAGAATCTGCCCTCAAGTTGCTGTCGCCCCTTGACAGAGTTGTAGCTCTTGCCCCAACCGAACTTGCACACGTTCATCTCTCGTGCGGGGGTGGTTCCTGCTGGTATATACTTTAACTCGGCAGGAGTTGTCGTAGTAGGTTGGTTCCACCCTTTCACTCTCCGTGAGCGGTTTTGACCTCTGAGCGTCGTTGGTAGTAGGTATCGTCTGTGCGCTGCCTTCGGGCGCGAGGTCGCGGAAAGGAAAGGTGGATGAGGGGAAGGTCAAGAAGGGGAAAAAAAGTGAAGAATTAAAATTCAACAAGAGTCCCAAAAAAGACCTTCGTTGAAAATGATTGATTTTTAAAATGACTAGGATTTTTTTTTTTTAGAAATTTCAACTATTGAGCGAATTTGAGAGAAAAAAGACCTTGACTTGACCTTCAAATGACTTTGACCTTAGGGGCCAAGGTCATCGGTGATGGAGGGGTGTGAGGCTATGGGAGTGGAAGGATATAAGGAGCTGGATGCGACTTACCGCGCCATGTTGTTCGGGCCGCAGAATGCTCGAAGTCCGGATTCCTGGTTCTGTTGTAGTAGCACACAATCCTGGACAATTTTCCCGTTTTTTTCCGTTTCGAAAATCTGGACTAGCCATGCATCTCTTCGGCACGGACCTCCTTGAGATTGGAGGAATTTATTTTTAGTGGTTTTTCCTCCACGTAGTCCAGCCGATGGGCACCCCCGTGCCCCCTGTTACTGCTGCAAGCTTCGCAAACGCTTAGCCCGGTCTTTGCAGCCTACCGGCGGTCTACGCTGTGCGTCCCCCTCCGCTTTATCAAACGGGCTGGGTACCGTCATAATCGGTCGCTTACGATTAGTGAAAACAGTTCGGTAATTCATCAATTACAAAGTTTTTATTTAAGGTTATGTTTACATTTGTTTCTCGTGTAAAGGTGCGTTTACATTTGAGAGTAACTGGCAGCCGGAGCTCTCGAGAGTTACTCTCAGAGCCCTTTACACGGGAGAGTGAAATCCGCCCGAGTTCACTCTCGGAAAGCAACTTTTCAGAGTCGCTTCCAACCGTTTACACAGACGCAGTCAGTCCTGAGTGAGTGATTTTAAGTTGACAAGATGTCTTCAACACGAAGAAGAGAAGTAGCAGCAGCGTCATTAGTTTTGTGCATATCAAAAAGAAAACTTCGAAAACCAAGAAATTGGATCAAGTCATGGGTACAAAGGAGGAATAATTTAGGCGCGTATCACGCTTTAGCACACGAATTGGAACTTGAGGACGCCCAGCAATTTAGGATTTTTTTGCAGATTTTCAAGTGTTGATGTTGAATTACTGGTAGAATTAGTAGGACCCATAATTTTTAAAAAAGACACAGCAATAAGAGAAGCAATATCCGTTCGTAAACGTCTTATGGTTGCCTTACGATTTTTCGCAACAGGTAAATATTTGAATCAATTTATATTAATTTATATTGTAAAGTAAAACAGGTGCTATTGCAGGTGATTCTTATGTCAGTCTACAGTATCTCTTCCGCATACCTGTATGTACAATAAGCGGAATTATAAAGGAAACAGCTCCTGCAATTTTCAATGTTCTCAGAGAGACATAAAGGTAATGATCTTCCATATATGTATTTAATTTAGTTTTTTGCGGTACTAGGATTACAAATAATTATATAAATATATGTATATATAAGTTTCAATATATATATAAATTTAAAAGTTATTACAATGAAAAATAAATTAAACAAATGAAACAAAAATTCAAACTACAATTCAAAGAAATTGCAGTCACACGACTCTAAAAAATTCGTTGGTTAATGAAAAACTATTGGCATTCGGAGTTTCCGACAAAGTGGGATGCGTTGAAGAAGGTCTTGAAAGGGGTGGGGTTGGAACACGTGAATTGCTGGTAGATGAACTATTCATGAAATATGCATCTTCTTCTTGTACTACACTCAATATTGATTTCCTTATTTCCGTTTTCAATCTCCTTCTAACATTCTCAAATTTGAGAGACCGGAGTTCACATGCAACGTATTCTCCAAATTTTTCGTGTTCGTCAGGGTTTTTAGCGAGTACTTCTAGTGCTGCTTTTATAGCATTGTCATTGTGTTCTATTTGTACTTTTAGTTTTTTTTTTATTGCGAGTGAATTTTGGTTTATTTCGTCAGTCTGAGTTGCTTCATTGCCTTCTCCATTATCGTCTGATAATCCTTTCATATCATTAACAAAATTTGAAGATGTTGGCATCTGAAAATTTGATATAATGGGTGATCCATTTCGAGGTTCCCTACTTTTTTAAAGAAAAAAACACAGAAAATTCAAATTTAATAGAGAATGTTTATTATCATTTGAAAGAACATTCTTTGGCATTTATTTTTTGAAGATTATGTCTATCAAATGTTGGCCGTTGCTACGTCGCAAATGGTCCATCCGTTGAGTCCAATTTTCGATGACTCGTTCAAGCATTTCGACTGGTAACTGACGAATGACACGCGTGATGTTTTCCTCCAAGGCCTGAATCGAAGCGGGTTTGTCCGCATAAACTTTAGACTTTACATATCCCCACAGGAAAAAGTCTAACGGTGTGATATCACACGATCTTGGTAGCCAATCGACCGGCCCAAAACGTGAAATTATGTGCTCACCGAAATGTTCTCTCAATAAATCCATTGATTGATGCGATGTGTGGGAAGTGGCGCCGTCTTGCTGAAACCAAATATCGCCGAGATCACGAGCTTCAATTTCAGGCATCAAATAGTCGGTTATCATGGCACGATAACGGTCGTCATTGACGGTTACGTTCGCACCGGCATCATTTTTAAAGAAATATGGACCGATGATTCCACCGGCCCACAAACCACACCAAACCGTTGTTTTTTCTGGATGAAGTGGCAGTTCTTGAATTTTTTCAGGTTGCTCTTCGTCCCAAATGCGGCAATTTTGTTTGTTTACATACCCATTGAGCCAGAAATGGGCCTCATCGCTAAACAAAATTTGCCTCGAAAACGTCGGATCTTCTTGGAACTTTTCAAGAGCCCATAGAGCGAAGCGATGTCGCTTGGGAAGGTCCAGCGGCTGCAGTTGTTGCACAAGCTGTATTTTGTACGCTTTTAATTTAAGATCTCGACGTAAAATGTGTCGATCCATACGTCAGTCCGAGTTGCTGCGAACGGAGCCGAATCGACTCTCCACGGTCTTCGTGTACACTCTCAGCTGCGGCCGCTATATTTTCTTCACAGCGTGCTGGACGTGGTCTATTCGGTCGAATATTATCCAATAATGAATGCTGGGTCTCAAAATGGGTGATGGTGTTGTGAATAGTATGCTCAGTAGGCCGATTATGTTGACCATAAGTTGAGCGAAGCGCACGAAACACATTCCTCACAGAACATGAATTTTCGTAATAAAGTTGAACGATTTGTAAACGTTGTTCAGGCGTAAGTCTTTCCATTATGAAATGCCAAACAATACTAAACAAAAATAACATGACAGCATGACACGACTCACACGTGATATGTCAAAAAAAGGGTATTGAAAAAAGTATCTACTTGGATCACCCATTACAAAATTAGTACATTTTAAAACAACAGTGTATTCATTTATCAAGGGTCGAATTTCATTTATTTACTTATTTCTATTTCTTATTATGTTTCATTTTTTATTTTTTTTAGTTTCCTCAAACCAGAGAAGACTGGCTGTACATAGAAGCGGGTTTTGAGAAATGGTGGAATTTTCCTCATTGCGTCGGTGCTATCGATGGAAAGCATGAGGTTATTCAAGCCCCTGATAATAGCGGGAGTATATTTTATAACTATAAAGAGACACACAGTATTGTTTTATTAGGAGTCGTAGATGCAAACTATAGGTTTATCTACGTAGACGTTGGTTGTAATGGGTGAATCTCGGAAGGAGGCGTATTTTCTAACTGTAGTTTGTACAACGAGCTGGAACAACAAAAAATACCTCTGCCATTACCGCTTCCGGGGAGAGAAATGCCAGTTCCATATTGCTTTGTTAGTGATGACGCATTTGCTATGAAATCATATATACTGAAGCCATACCCATTTCGTGACCAACCAGCGCCCAATAGGATATTTAATTACCGCCTATCAAGAGCACGTCGAACTATTGAAAACAGTTTTGGGATTTTAGCAAACAGGTTTCGAGTCCTTAGGAAACCTATGCTTCTAAAACCGAAAACCACAACTGACGTCGTACTGGCGATGTGTGCGCTTCACAATTTTTTAGTGATCAAAATGAGCAAGGCTATTTAGGCAACGGAATGATAGATGCAGAAGATAGATGTACTCGCACTGTAATACCTGGGCAATGGCGTAATGAAGAAGTAAACAACACTTTCATTTCTTTGGAAAGTGGCAGGAGAAACAACTTTTCTGCCTCCCAAAAGGAAGTGAGGGATGAGTTTGCAAATTATTTCATGACTACTCAAGGGGAATTGGCCTGGCAATACTCTTACATCACATATAATATGTCAATTCACGTAGAACACGCAGTCCCCATTTATTATTCATAAGATTTCGTTAAATATACTATTTTGATAATAATCTAAAGCAGGGGTCTCCAAACTGTTTCCATCGCGGGCCATATATACAATTCTTCATAACCTAGTGTGCCATGATATAATCAGTTTTATAACTAATTTCAAAACCTATAATAAAAATTCGTTATAGAAGTTTCAAATCTGACATTTACGGAAAATGTAACTGCTTGTCGCGGGCCGGACTCGTTGAGATCGCGGGCCGCATTTGGCCCACGGGCCGTAGTTTGGAGACCCCTGATCTAAAGAAAAACATACCAGACTGGTTTGTATAGCACCAGCCAGAAGGCACAATAAAACTTAGTTTGGGTAAAGTAGAATTTTGTACTTCCTGGTAACGATTTATTTTATAAACTGAACTAGTTTCGGCTTTTATAAAGCCATCTTCAGCAGTGTACTACAAAAAAATGTATACATGTTTTACAAGAATTATATTATAAGTTATTGTATTGTTATTTTTTAAAATCCATGTGTTATTTTTTTATTTAAATATTTAGTTTTATTATATTGTTATAAATATTTCTTAAACTCTAACAACTATAACAATATAATAAAACTAAATATTTAAATAAGAAAAATAACACATAGATTTTAAAAAATAACAATACAATAACTTATAATATAATTCTTGTAAAACATGTATAAATTTTTTTGTAGTACACTGCTGAAGATGGCTTTATAAAAGCCGAAACTAGTTCAGTTTATAAAATAAATCGTTACCAGGAAGTACAAAATTCTACTTTACCCATATCAATCACCTGATAAAAAATGGATCACCAACTACAAGCAATAAAACTTAGTGCCGAAAAATAGGGCCATATTTTGAAATTTTCAGTTCCGCTCTTTTTATTTCTTGAGAAACCTGTAATTTAAATGAAAACATGATTAAGGATTGATTATACTGGGTCTTCATTTGAAAAGGAGCCACCCTGAATAACTCTGGATTTGAAGTAGATACGGTTTTAAGAAAAACAAACTTGCCAATTTTGTTTTCAAGGGGAACTTGAAAATCACTGTTTTTTTAATTTTGTCTTTCTGGATTTTTATTCATACTATAATTTAATTTTATCATGATGTCGAAATCCATGCAGATTTTGTTACCCTGATTACCCTTCTTATATACCCTTATCACCCTTCTTATTTATCCTTATTACCCTTAAGATGCATTATTGTATTAAAGTAATATTATTAATATTATTATTATATATTAAAGTGGCAATTGTTGTGCTGATGAAGACAGTGAAAAAGCAATTAATAATATAAGAGCTGTAATCAGAGCCAAAACTCTATCTCTTAGTTTTTTTTCCTGGGAACGTACTAGCCCTTAAGGGCTAGAAGTGGCTCCCTAGAAGCGGGACTCCAGTGGAACACCTTTCGGCATGACTTCACCTGGAGCCCTTTCTACCTCATGGTCGTAGACATATACTTTATTGACATTCTTACAGTTATTACAATACTATATAACAATTACTATATACATACATTTTCCAATATTATACATTGTAGCGTAAAAATCTTATCCCAGGCGCCGTTGGTTGTTGGAATGGGTGTGGAAATATTGGAAAAGAAATAAGCCTGTGGGTTCGGGGGGACAGCTTTATTTCCGCAGCTACGTACATTAATTGACTTTCTACGTGTATATAAAAAACTACAAAGTAGAAACAAACCGTTACATATATATATATATATATATATATATATATATATATATATATATATATATATATATTTTAAAAGGTAGAACTTGCAACTTACCTACAGCAGGTCACGAGAAACAATAACTGTAAGACTCGACAGCCAGTAGGCATGTAGCTTTTAATTATAATTAATCTAGTCAGTAATGATTTTAGTATATTACTAATAATTCAACTTATCGTCTCGCTGCTCACGGCGATCAACCCAAAAATCCTCGTTCGGCGAGGCGGCCACAAAAACCTTGCAGATCCCTCTCCGCCGAGCCGAGTGCGCGCAAACAAAACCGCGCGAACACGATTTAAAATACGTACGTACGTATTTTATGCTACATAGCCCCCCCTAGCTCGGAGTAAGAGTAGAACTGTTTTACTCTTTCCGAGATATATAAGCTTTAAGATGGGAAGCATGAAACAAGCCACGCTCCCGATTGGAATCAATAAATTTTAGAAGGAATGTGTTTGTGGCAATTTGCTTGCCGACAACATAAGGACCCTCAAAAAGCGGTAGAAACTTTTTCGTTTCTTGTAGTAATGAATTTGACAATGGATTCGCCCGTAAAAGTACTTTATCGTTTACCGCAAAAATAGGGGATGAACCCTTCGCGCTCTTTAAACGGCGCCGTTCCGCTTTACTATAAAGGCTTTCTCGCGCTAAGAACAGACGAACCTGGTTATTTCGCGTAGTTGTTATTTCCGGTTCAGGGCCGTGTAGCTGTGGTGGCAACAGCCTTTGATAAGAACACCCCAAATGTAGTTCCCGAGGTGTGAAACCGGTTGTTTCATGTACTACATTATTTAACCGATCAGCTATATGATCAACTTCATAAGCCCACCTACTATGTTTTTCTGAGCAGAATGTTCTAAATAGTCGGCTTAGTTCCCTCATTGTCCGCTCGGAAGGATTGGACTGGGAGTGCCGGATTGAGCTGAAAACTACGCGTACTCCCATGCTTTGCAACTCTTCGCCCCATTTGCGGTTTGTAAACTGAGTCCCATGATCGGATAATATTTTTTCTGGTACTCCGGACCTGGGGAAATATTCTTTTGTTAACCTATTTAATATAGTCAACGTGGTTGCTCTTTTTAAAGGGTAAAGTGTGACAAACTTTGAGAATACATCAAGCAGTACACATAGATACGTTACTCCCCCGCGAGATTTGGGGAGTGGACCATACAAATCAAGGGCTAATAGCTCATTTGGTTTTTCCGGTAAGATAGATTCTAAGGGAGGATTAGGCATCGCGGTGACTTTAAGCTTTTGACAACGGTCACATGACCTTATAAAGTTTTTTACATCACGGTGCATATTATTCCACCACACTTCCTTCCTAAGTGCAGCCCATGTTTTATAAACACCGAAATATCCCAGACCTTCATGGTAAGCTTTAAGGAAATCCTGGGTACGAGAGGACGGTATGCAAAGAAAACACGGTTCATCCATTCCGCGACGATGATATAATAAGTCGTTATGTAATAAAAACTTTGAACCGCTCCCTTGAGGCGAAATTTCTCTAATAATTTTAGACAATTTATCATCTTTCTGTTGTTCCCCGGATAATCCGTTTAGAATGTTTACAAAGTCGGGTTTAAGACTAAGTGATAACATTTTGAAACACCGATCCGACGGGGTGTCGTATCTTACGACGGGGGATCGCGATAGAATGTCAGGCACCACATTATTTTTCCCCGGTACATATTTGATGGTATAATCGTATTCCTGCAAGGCTAGTACCCAGCGGGTAATCCTAGGCGACAGAAGTCGGCACGTATTCAAATAACTGAGTACGCGGTGATCAGTATAGATAGTAAATTGTTTACCGATTAAGTAATTTCGCCATTTTTGCAGTGAAAAAACTATGGCTAGAGCTTCGCGCTCTATAACTGAGTACCGCCGTTCGCGGTCTAACAAGGATCGAGATGCGTATGCCAAAATCCTGCGATGACCGTCTACTATCTGAAACAGTTCAGCCCCCAAACCAACATCACTAGCATCGCATTGTACGCAAAACGGAGATAGAAAATCGGGATGGCTAAGTAAAACCTGTTGGGACACAAGCTTTTTCAACGCATCAAATGCTGACATTTCAGCCACAGTCCATAACCATTTGTTCTTTTTGCGCAACAATGCAATCAGCGGTTCCGCAGTAGTCGAAAAATTTGCACAGAATGGCCTATCGTAATTGCAGAGACCGAGAAATGCTTGCAATTGCCTGACATTCTGTGGCGGAGGAAAGTTTGTTATAACTTCCGTACGTGACGGGTCGGGTTTGCGGCCCCTGGAATTGATTACAAAACCGAGAAAATTCATTTCGTTTTTTAAAAAAGAGCATTTTTTTATTCGCACAGTTAACCCCGCTTCGTGCAGTCGCGTCAATACTTTATCTAGATGAATCAAATGATCTTCGAAACTCTCGGACGCAATGAACAAGTCGTCAATATAAGTTACCGTAAATTCCTGGAATTCTGGGCCTAGAATAATATCGATGGCGCGGGTAAAAGATCCCACTGCCGTTTTTAAGCCAAAGGGTAGTCTTTTAAACTGATACACTTTAGTGCCGTGCAAAAATCCGGTATATTTCCTCGAGGTCGGTTCGATAGGTATTTGCCAATAACTATTTGTTAGATCAACGCTACTCATATAATTCACGCTCTTTATAGTACCCAAAATGTCGTCAACCGGTCGCGGAATTTCATGGTCAGGAACCATTACCGAATTTAGGTACCTAGCATCAAGGCAAACTCTTACACTACCGTCCTTTTTGACAGTACTTACCAGTGGACTTTTATAAGGAGTATTGGCACGTTCAATCACACCCCATTCTATCATGTTATTAATTTCGGTTTGTACCGCAGGTCTATGAGAAATGGGTATAGGGTAGGGTCGTATTTTGAATGGTGTTTCATTTAATAGTTTAATTGTATGATAATATTCGGTAGTGCTTCCTGGCACTTCAGAAAAAATATGTGTGTGTTTTTTTAAGAGGTTATGAAACCTTTCCTTTTGATCTGACCTTAAGTTACAGGTCTGTACAATACTGCTTAAATTAGTAGAAATATTTTCTCTGGTATTGGGGTTAGGCGCTCCCGATGTTACCGCAATGGCGCGAAGTGCCTGTGGTTCCGCCCGAATATGCGGATCTTTAATCTCTGGAATTGTAAGATATTTAGAGCCGACAGGAATTTTTATTACTGAATTATCTAAGTCGATAATTGCATGGACCGATCGTAAAAAATCCATGCCTACTATAACGTCGTAACTTAGATTAGGTATTACTAAAAACTCCCTATGGAAAGTATAATTTGCGAATTTAAACGGTATTAACGCTTGATGTGACACCCGCGAACTTTGTGACTTAAAGGCGCCTGTGACCCGAATGCCGGTTACCGGAAAGGCCGGAGTATCCCCGTGTATGTGCGACACTTGATCCCAAACGTCTTTAGAAAAACAACTTATTTCGCTACCTGTATCAATCAGGCACGGAAAATTACTTTTGCCTATTTCAATACTCACTATGGGTGATCTAAATTGCTTAACCTCGTGTGGGAAATCACAGTCATGCATTAAGACATCTTTTGGGTTATTATGATAATTGCTATTGAATATAGTCCGAGTTTTTTGCTGCTCTAAATCCGGACCATAATTTAGAGTAGGGTTAAGTTTTCCGGACTGTCGCCTTCAGTATGTTCGAAATCCATATTTGCTACCGTTTTATTATAATGCGCTTTGTTAGGGTTATTATTACGATATTCGCGGCGTTCAGACGGACGACTTTCCGAATTATCTACATATTTAGCTGGATCAGGTCGAACTGAATAATCCGCGAGTCGTAAAATGCTTAGTGCATCTCCAATAGTGTAAGTATTAAACAGTGAAGCACGAACTCCAAATGAAAAATGACGAGACAAAATATTAATCAACATTTTTTCCGGATAAGGGGGTTCCAAATATTTTGCCTTGCCAATTTGTATCAGGAAATAATCCACACAAGATTCCCTGCGTAAATATTTTCCCATTAATAAGTCGGAACGCGTTTTTAATTGAATATCATCGTTCCAGAAATGTTCAAGAAATTTTAATTTAAACATTTCAAAATTATTGTAACTATCTAAAGTGGCGTCAGCCCAATATTTAGCCGATTGTTTAAATTGGCTTTTGCACCACAAAAGAACAATATTTTCCGGAATACTATAGAGTTCCATTGCAAGTTCTATCTTTTTTACAAATTCGACAGGATGGACATCACTATTATTTGAAAAAACAGGCAAAACTTTATTGGCCTCGGGTAAATGCAAATTATTATCCCGAGCATGATTAGAACATGAACTTAAAGTAGGATTATGCGAACTTAAATTGTTATTTGCTTGGGTAACAGTTTGATTTTCTGAGGCTGCGCTTTGATTATTAAACTGGTGTGAATTTTTTTGTGACAAAATTTCTGTAACTACTGTTCTAATTATATTCTCTAAATTACAATTAGTTAATTTACCGTTCATATTATTATTTGTTTGATCGGAATTCATTTCTTTATTCTGTGATAAGTTTTCACCTTCATTGGAAGAGCAATTTAAAAATGATGTGTTGCGTATCGTTGTCGGTGTTGTGTTTTCCGATTTTGTGGAAACTTCATTATTTGTATTCGTTAATAATGGATAGATCATACCTGCGTTCGAATTATTTAAATTGCTACTCTGTAAAAACTCGATCTCCTTATCAGCGCGATGCGTAGTTTTTGTGCCCTCAGCCGTTTGATGCGCTAGTCCATCCAGCTGGCGTGCTTCCTTATCTCCGGTCGCGGCTACGTTTCCCTGCGCTGGAGCATCGCCGCTGGCCCCGCTTGCCGTGGCTCGGGCCGACTGACTCCTAGTGATCGGTGCATTCTGGAACATGCTTTCGTCCCCCAGAGGATCCCTTGGCGGTCCCGTTGTAACTTGGTAGGTTCCCTTCATACCAAATTTCCAGCCACGAGTTGAGTGCCAGTTGTAGCGTAAAAATCTTATCCCAGGGCGCCGTTGGTTGTTGGAATGGGTGTGGAAATATTGGAAAAGAAATAAGCCTGTGGGTTCGGGGGGACAGCTTTATTTCCGCAGCTACGTACATTAATTGACTTTCTACGTGTATATAAAAAACTACAAAGTAGAAACAAACCGTTACATATATATATTTGAAAAGGTAGAACTTGCAACTTACCTACAGCAGGTCACGAGAAACAATAACTGTAAGACTCGACAGCCAGTAGGCATGTAGCTTTTAATTATAATTAATCTAGTCAGTAATGATTTTAGTATATTACTAATAATTCAACTTATCGTCTCGCTGCTCACGGCGATCAACCCAAAAATCCTCGTTCGGCGAGGCGGCCACAAAAACCTTGCAGATCCCTCTCCGCCGAGCCGAGTGCGCGCAAACTAAACCGCGCGAACACGATTTAAAATACGTACGTACGTATTTTATGCTACAACATATTACAATTATAATTACAATCGATAAGGTTTAATATTACAACACAATTTAAGTATCCCCATGGCGTATGCAGTCTGTGTCACAACTCCTCCACGGCGTCTCCAATGTCCACGCCAGCCCCGCGGGCGAACTCGTCCTTGCACCTTAGGACATTCCTGGCAAACGATGCCACCGCTTGCCACTTCTCCGGCGACGACAGCATCTGGTCCACCAGTATGTCTGCCGCCACAGGGGCGCCGAGTAGCCTGGAGGGGAGCATCCTTTCGTCGTCCCATTCTGGACAAGTTTCCAATGTGTGCTCGGCTGAATCCTCCGTGCAACCGCAGTACAGGCAGGTTGGGGAGATCGCCTTGCCGATCCTGGCCAAGTAGACCTGGAAACAGCCGTGCCCTGTCATAAGTTGTGTCAGGTGGTAATCTTCAACACCGTGCTTGCGCTGCGTCCAGGTCTTGATGTTTTGTATCAACTTTCTGGTCTACTGTCCCTTATCCTCACCAGCCCACCGGGCCTGCCAAGATTCCATTAGGCTCGTTGCGGCTTCTCTCTTGGCCGCCCGTTTCTCGCTGCCCTTCTTAATTTAGTCGTACACCCTGGCACGCGATCTGACGACTAAATCCGGAGGGGCAGAGGAGGCAAGGACCTCCGCTGCCGCGGTGGAGACCGTCCTATAGGCCCTGGAGATGCGAAGGATCCCAGGGCGCAGGGCTTGTCGTAGCCTTGCCACGTTCCTCGCTGCCTCTACCCCGCCTGGCCAGGCGGGAGCGGCATAGAGCAGCTTGACCTTCACGACCCCTACCAGAATTCTTCGCTTCGCCTCTCCTGGACCGTCCACGTTAGCCATCAATCGGGCAACTGCCCGCGTTGTCCTGGCAGCTCCGGCTGCGGCTTGCTGTATGTGGGCGGTGTGGTACTTGTTCGCATCTATTACCACTCCCAGATACGTCAAGCTTTTAGAGATTTAGACCTCGTGGCCGAGGAGAAGCAATTTCTCCCCCTTAGTCCTCCCTGCTCTCCGTCTAGAGAGCCAAACTGCCCCTGTCTTCTGGGGGGAAATTGTTGTGCTGATGAAGACAGTGAAAAAGCAATTAACAATATAAGAGCTGTAATCAGAGCCAAAACTCTATCTCTTAGACAGCAAAGCGGATCACCTAACTCCTCAGATTCTAAAGGGGGGAATGATGAAATTATTGATAGAATTGATTGAATGGAATCTTGAGTTATTAGCAGTATCGAAAACTTTAAGGAGGTAATAAGTGCAGAAGCTACAAACTACAAAAATAATATGGAACTTGAGGTGAATAAGCTGCACGAGGAGCTGGCCGGACCTAAGAAAGAATCGATTATCAACGATGACCTTGAAGTAAAGGAGGACCCTGATCTAGAATCCACCGATGAAGAGTGTTACCAAGAACCAAAAAGTTTAAGACCCTCCTCCTACAAGTATATTTTGTTTGACAATCAGTCTCTTATTTCATACGCTGATATAAATGATGTCATTGACCGTTTGTGGGATTTACATCAAGGTTCTAAAGATTTGGATAGTGTTAGGGAAATCTGGGCAATAGAATCTGAATTACGAAAGCGAACTCTGTCTGAAATACGGCATGTCACTACTTCCTCTACCATTGACAATGACTCTGAAGAAGGTAGATACCGGAAAGGATCAGTATTTAATGCTGAAGTACTCAGAGTTTGCGGCAGTGCTAAAACAGCCGCACAAAGCTACAGTTCTGTCTTGTAATAGCAGCAACCTGATTTTAAATATCGGCCCTGTCACTGAGAAAATGGCTAATGTTAAAAGAAAAATATTATCAATGCATAAAACAATTCGGGAGAAAGTACTAGCCCTGAAATTAAATCGCTATAGAAATGATGAGAGATTAGAAACATTGTATAAGCCAATCACGGCGCCTTTAAAATCAATCATTAAAACACTAAAGGAGGCGGCTGATTTATCGGTGGTAAAATCAGAATTTATTCCAAAGAAATTAGTAGCATCTATGCCTAATGATTCGAAATTGCGGAAGCCACAAATTCCGAGACGGCTGGAGTTTTTAGGGGATGACCAAGTTTTTGAGCGTGATCCAGACGAGCCACAAATTCCGAGACGGCTGAAGTTTTTAAGGGATGAGGAAGTTTTTGAGCGCGATCCGGAGGAGCCCTCATCAGTTGTGGATACTATCCCCACTCAAAAGCCAGATGCTGAATTATTAAATCAGTATTTAGATAATTTTGGACCAATCCGCAGACCATATATTGAAGAATTAATCAGAGGTGGTGTTGAAGAGTTTGATACTGTATACGGTTTACATTTCAATCCTGAAAATGATAAGTTTCGAATCGGGTTGACGGACATCGATGTGGATGGGAATGACTTACTTGTTGATAATGTGCATTATAGGGGTACAGTGGGTTTGTACGAATTACTCTTTAGAAATAAACGGGCTTATCAGCCCGAAGATGGAAGAAATTATATTGATATCGTTAAGAGAACGAATACTTTACATCGCGATTGTGACCCTTTGCAACAAATAAGAGGCAATCCCTCTTTTAAATATAGAACAATCATAAGGTCTCTGCTGGATAAATCACCACCAGCGAAATCGTCTATCCCACGTCCTGGAGTATCAAAGAAACCTACTCGCGCAAAATCTGCTCAAGGTGAAGGATTCGATTCAAAAATGATCGTTGATGAAAAGCCTCACCGTTACACATATTGGGATGATCCTAATGAATTGGTTGACCGCTTATGGTTGTTGCATGCTTTGAGGCGTGCAGGAAATACTTCGCATGATAATGAAATTGCTTCAATCGAGGAGGAGCTACGTGAAGGTAATACAGGGTGACTCAGAGGAGATTTCAGTTTTTAACACGTTATAATAACAGCATAAAAAGTGTTGGAATAATTTTAATATTAAATTAAGAAACTACAGAGATGCGGATTTCATTTTTTAAACACAATGTTGTCCAAATGTCGATCATCCTTCTCATAGCACTCCTCTAATGCTGCTCTTAAATGTTTAAATACCCGCCGACACATTTCAATAGGATTGTTGTTAATGGCCTCTCGAATGTTGTCTTTTAACTGCTCCGTAGTGGCTGGAGGATCGTTGTAGACGATACTCTTTAAATATCCCCACAAAAAGTTGTCAAGGGGAGTAAGATCTGGTAATCTTGGCGGGCAAGGGATATCCCCAAATCTCGAAATAACAGTTCTTGGAAACAATTCACGTACAGTGTCCATTGATGCTGCTGCTGTGTGTGCCGTCGCCCCATCCTATTGAAACCAGGTCCAGTTTGGGTCATAACCAGGAACGTTTTGAAGAGCTTGTGTCAAAAATTGGTGGAGCATTGCAGTGTACCGTTGGCTTGTCACAGTAACAGAGCGGCCACGGGCATCCTCAAAAAAGTAGGGCCCGATTATTCCAGAAGACGACATGGCTCACCAAGCTGTTACCTTCTTGGAATGCAATTGTTTTTGGTGCTTTTCTTCTGGGTTCTTGGGGGCCCAATACCGCCAGTTTTGTTTGTTTACGTGGCCCTCCAGGTGGAAGTGAGCCTCATCACTGAATAAAATGTTGTCCAAGCCTCCTTCATCCCAAAACATATTCATCATGGTCTCACAATATGTTTTTCTAATTTCGTGGTCTGTAGGCTTCAGGAACTGTACCAATTGAATTTTGTAGGGATGGAAGTGTAAGTCTTTGTTTAAAATCCGTTGCACACTTAAGCAATGAATATTCAGGGCCTGGCTATGTTTTCGAATTGACCGCCTTGGATTTCCAGTCGCAGCACGTCGCACAATCTCAATGTTCTAAGGCGTTCTGATGGACTTCTGTTGACCTGCGTGCTTCCGATTTGCCACGGAATCTTTGAACACACGATTTCACTAAATTTGTCGACGGAGCATCACGTACACGCCGAATATTGTAATGGTTGCAAAAACGTCGAATAGCCACTACATAGGAATCGTTCGCTTTAAAAAACGCCTCTACCATGAAGGCACGTTGTTCGTTCGACCACTGCTCCATGTTTACTGACAATCCGCACGTATTCGCCACAAATTGCCAGCGCTACCCCCTCCGCAACTTTTAAAACGGTTGCACAGGGTACGTTCGAAAACTGAAATCTACTCTGAGTTACCCTGTATATAAATGTGATGTTTCCTTTAAGAGTTGCTGAAACTTTTCTGTATTTACTAATTCGTCACTTGATAAAATTCTTAAAATCAAATTAAATTTATCTATCAAAATTTTAGTTACTCCAGTTATCTGAGAACTTATTTCAGAGTTACTGAAAAACGTCCTGGCAGTATTGCCATCATTCGTAGAACCATATCCTGGTTTTGGCTTGTCCACAATAAGTCCTAGACTGGATTTAAATTCTTCCTGAATTCGTTTTTTTATTTTCCAACATTATTGATTTATTTTCCTCCCCTGTTACCCGCCACTTTTTAGTTGGAAGTCGGTAGGCAATGTGGAGGAGGCATTCAAAAAACCTGATCCAACAATGCATGTGGACAATCCGAAACGATAGTGATCAACATTTGGAGGTTTTTCAGTAACTTTTTCTAAATTCATGTCAACTGGCGTGGCACCACAAATACAACATTTTGACAATGAGTTAGTGTTAGATAGGATATTGCTTACACTACCATCTAGCATAGTAAAATGCATTTGATAGTCAATACTTGCATTGACATGTCCTAAATTAAATACATTACTTACAGGGTTAAGATTTTCAATTTCGGTTTTTAAAATAGTTTCTTGTTCCCTAACCAAACTTGCATTTTCCTTAAGAAAAATGAATTTAATAGGTCGACAAAAAAGTAGACGAGGGACGAGGATTTACCCAAAGCTCTTTCTTATCACTTACATCTACCAACTTTAAAGGAACCAAAGCCACTACAAACAAAAATTCATCTGTCTGAGATAGACTTTGGACAAATTTCTGTTTGTATGTATTATGGCGACTACTACCGTCAAACCCCCACTTGCAAATAAGTTTTAAATTTATTGAATCGGTAATATTAACCATTTTTAATATACCTCTGTCACAAATATGCCCTTGGGTAAAATGATCTTTTCATTTCTCTAAGATCCTTCACACTCGGTAAATATTTGTCTTGTAGATTATTCACAAATGATCGAAGAATATTGTATTTTCGTTCGGAGAGATCTAAATCTAAACATAACGCAATCACTTCGTTCGGTGTACGGTTAGGGTGCTGAGAGTTGATTGCGCGTGATTGCCTTTGCGATGACGCAGCGGCAAAACTTTACTGTTCTGGAAGCCTCGAAGAAAGTAAATCAGCAACACGACGTTTTTTAGTTTTAAGAGATGCTTCGGCAAAAGGCACCTGTGGCCTTCCGAAACCAACTTCCGCTCCATCGGTGGACTTTGAGCAGCAATGTGTTAAAACATCATGTAAGTTAACAATGGAATCAAGCCATTGTTGATGACGTATAAAAAGCAGCTTACGAGAGCATGAGCAGTCCTTCCACTTCCTATTCAATGCCAAACAATATGTTTCACAAACTAAGTTCAGTTTTTCATTTATTAAATCACAGCACCGAGGAATATTCACAAAAGATGTAATTTTATCACGAAATTCAGTCAATTTTTCGCCTTTACTGCTTGAGATCCATGTTTCTAGCAAATCTGAATGTTTGATTTTTCGACGTTGATCTAAATTTAAAAAACAAAATCATACAGGTTAAGATTGCAGATATTTGCAGAAGGAATATTACAATTTCCAATCTTCAAAAGTGCGAATAATAATAAAAAATTGCATGCACAGGATATATTGCGCCGTTTTTTTTAAAGCTTACATAAAGTTTCGAAAAATCAAAGATATTTGATTTATTTTTCTTCACATTCTATGATAAATAATAAGTGAATATCTGTTCGACAATAAAAGAAAATAAATAAAATCGAATACTGCGTACCTTGATCTGTATATTTCATGATGGATGTTTTTTTTCAAATTTTATAAAACGATTTAGGCACGCACTTACTTTAACACTAAAATCGGGAATGAATAGATCGACGACGCTGCTCCGTCCATTAGTGCACTTCAAACCCTGTGTAAACATTTTGTGTCTAGCTTATTTCTTTACTAACACTTGTTTAGGTAATAACATCTATATCTGATTATGTATATTAGGTTTAAAATCGACTGAAAAATATTTGGTATTTCGACTTTTGTCCATTGGCGGCCGCACTGTGCGGCGCGCTCAGATCCAGCAGTTGTGCCCCTTGCGAGGCCGCCTCCTCCACTCGACGCCTCTTGCTAGAATTCTCTAGGTAGACCCGTATGGGCCTCATCGCGGGTCCTCTACATATTACACACCTGCGGAGCCGTATAACGCACCCTGCACAGTACAGATGCCCACACCAAAGAGTGAACTTTACCATGTTTCTATAACAAACCTGGCATCTCCCACAGTCGGGGCTCCCCACATGCTCTACAATTACCAACTTATAATTCACTATTACACTTCAATTCACTTCCATGTAGGAAGCTTCTACTTCGTTATGCATGCTTTTTTATATAGAATAAAACACTTTTTTACTTTGTATAACACTTATTTGTTTATTTTGTTTGACTGCAGTTTCGGCAACTCAGCTTGCCATTATCAAAACTAAAGTAAATTACATCTTTAGATGGACAGGTATATATATACAAAAGGGAGCATGCAAATTATTTACAGACGGCGTTAAAAATAGGGGTGTAGATTAGGTCCAACTGGTCGTTTATGATTGGAATTCCCGGATTAGCTCGGGCTTTATGAATTTCGAGTGCCTCCAGAAGGTTCATTTTGTGTCCCTTTTCGGCGTAATGGATTACTGATAGTACATCACTACCAAAGGAATGATTTTCGTCAATTAGATGTTTAGCGAAAGTTGATTTATCAACTTGATTAAGTCGAAAAGAGCGCAAATGTTCCTTCAGCCTGGTATTAAAACTACGACCAGATTGTCCAATGTACACACCTTTACAGTCAGAACAGGTTAATTTATAGATACCGGATTTTTCGAGTTTGTTTACTTTACATTTTGGGTTAAAAATAAAATTTTTATTTTTATACATTGTCTTAAAAACTATATTGATATTATGTTTCATGAGGAGATTTTTTATTTTAACACTACTATTTCCAAAATAAGTTAAAGATTTAAATTTGATTGGTTCTTGCGGTGAATTGCCTGCGAATAGCAATTTTCTTATTTATTTAAGACGATGTTTATTTAACATTTTATCAACAATATTGCTGTTATAGCCATTATTAACCGCGATATGTTTGATAATGTTAATTTCTTTTTTGAGGGACTCTTGTGATAGGGGAATGTTTAATGCTCGGTGGGTCATTGATGGCAAGCTGAGTTGCCGAAACTGCAGTCAAACAAAATAAACAAATAAGTGTTATACAAACAAAGTAAAAAAGTTTTTTATTCTATATAACTAAATATACGTACACATACGCACTTACATTGATACACCCATACGCACATAAGGTCATCCAATGTAGCGGTTATTGATACAAACAGTTACATCAATCCATTTAAGTCGGCGTTTAAAAGTAGCAAAGGATATTCCACAAATTGTGATATTATGATTGTTCTGAATAATATTATAATATCTCATCATTCTGCTTATTGGACTGTTGTTGGCATAATTAGTGCGATGAAAATTCTCACGAAATGTTGGGTTATGTCTTGTATTTGATGGTATATTAAAATTAATACAATTGAGCAATTCATGGCAATTTATCAAGCAATTAACAATTTTAAAAAGAATACATAAGTCCGCATCAATACGCCTAGCCTCGAGGGAGGTTAAATTAGTTAGAGTCAGAATCTGCGACTGTAGTTTGTGCTACTGATGCCTAATTGAAAACTAATGTTTAGTAAACATTTGTTTTGAACTCGTTCGAGTTGGAGCACAGAATTTGAATAAAATGGATACCAAATACAAGTCGCGTACTCCAATTGTGATCTTACTTAAGTGATGTAAAGTAGCTGTTGTGTACAGATAGGAAATCTTTTACCAAACCGAAAAATAAAACCTAACGTTTGCATGGCTTTGCAACAAATGGCATCAATATGTTTGGAAAAAGACAGACGACAATCAAAGGTCACACCAAGGTCTTTAATGTATTTAACTGACGACAGTAAATTATTATTAATATAATAACTGCTTTCTGATATCTGTCTTCGGCCAAATGATATTGAGTAACACTTGCTGACATTTAGAAATAGGCAATTATCGCAGCACCATCGATATATATTATCAAGGTCAGCTTGTAGTAAAACACAATCTAATGGATTATTAATTACTCGAAATATCTTTAGATCATCAGCGAACAAGAGTAAATTGCAATGAGCAACATATTATCCGTCAATTTCAATCTGAGTGGTGAGGAGGCGGGCCGCGCCCCAGCATCCAAGCGAGAGGAACAAACAATTTCCCGAGTATAATCGGAGACAAAAATTGGGCGGTTTATTAGCAGTCTAGAGAACGTCGACATCCGGCTCGCACGCTTGCCACCCGCAGGGAACACACACAGTTTTCAATAGATTATGATAATTTTTAAAGGACCAATAGTAGTTACCACAGCGGCAGCAACAAAGGGTCCAACTTGCGGTTTGTTTACTACCAACCATTAGTGATCCTTTTCAAGACCAAACCGTGAAGAAATTGAAATTTATGACCGACACGTGCCACCCGACGACATTTGATACTTTACGTGCAGGTAGTCCTGGTCTAGGGTAGGGCCAAGAGCACAATACGACGAAAGGGGATCGCCAATATGAATTCTCTTTAAATATAAGGAAAAAAACAACCATAAGATGTAATTGCTGTTACTCGGTAATTTAATTTAATAAGGTTGTCAATTGTAAGAAATAATTTAAATTAAATTATTATATTATCTGACTAGTGATTATGCGTGAAAAATCAGTTTAAACAACATGCCTTTTGTTTAAATATACGTATTAACAACGTTTTTTCTAAATTTATAAATAAAACATTACAATGATAACTACCAGGGGTTTTTATTTAAAAAATTCCAAGACACCACCTATTTTTATAATAGTTTAAATTTTCTCGATTTCCCCTTAGTATAGAAAGTAAATAAAAGTAATGATATGGTTATATGCAAAACTATTTTCTCTAGGAAAAACATTTTCATAGAATGGGCGAGCCGCACCTCGTTGACCTCCGGCTAGCTTACGGAGTCGATGTCGTGATGAGATTACTACAGAACGCAAAGAAAGGGATAAGAGGCATTAAAAAGCAGATTGGCGCGATAACAATCGCTATTATTTACAAGACAGAAATATTTACACGGCACAAAAATTAAATGTTCAAATAAAAAAATATATACACTATACACTCAAAGTAACAGAAAAAGTCACATAAGTCACAATAACATAAAATGTTCGAAGATAATGTTCAAAAAAATATATACACAATACACACAGTCAGAGGAAAAGTCGCAATAACATAAAATGTTCAAAGTTAATGTTTAAAAAAGTATATACACAATATATACAAATTCACAGGAAAAGTCACAATGACATAAAATGTTCAATGTTAATGTTCAAAAAATATATACACAATATATGCAGTCTCAGAAAAAGTCACGGGTAAAGTCTCAGCAGTCACAAACACTTCACTGAACGTTGCAGGATAGTTCGTCGGTGACGACTTCGAGGTGCCAAAAGGAATCGGTGGATCGGCTTTTGTGGATCAGCGCCGTCAGATGGTGCCATCTACTCCCACGGCCTAAAGGGGTTCGGATCTGCAAAATAATTAAGATGTTATTAGTTAACATTGGAACAGGTTTAATATATTTAAGAAATAAAAGCAGATGTTCGATGCAAAACTATAGCGTAAAAGGGAAAAGTATACTTGTAGTTAACAATATGCCTTACATTCTCAAAAATTGTTTTTTTAATCGCTAATTTCAAGTATAATTAAAATTAACTTAAATTAAAATGATGGTTTATTAGACATTTTCAACATTTTTCATTAATATAGATTTTATGTTATTACTATATTTTCGTAATTATAATAAACACATTTATAATGTTTCTCGTACCATTAAAAAATGAAATAAATAATATTAGGAAAAGTAAGAAAATACCAGTAAACATAAAAACAAAATTTTTCTCCTGTAGTTTTCCTATTAACCAAATCATTTTTGAAAGTTATTTTGAAAATAATCTAAAAACAAAAATATTTTGTCACTTTCCCTAAAGTACGTAAATACTAAAACTGATGAATTTTTATAGCAATATAGATATTAAGATTACATCAAATTTAACATATTTCACTTGCCATTTTCTTGTTGGGGAGGTGGCTCGGGAGGTTCGTCCGGATCATCCACATCTTCTTCTGAAAATGTAGATAAAGAACTATAAGTACTTTGTCGTACATTTATCGACATTTTTGAAATAATACATGATCACGAAGTTTGTTATTGTGAATATAAAAAAAAACATTTTTAGTTACATTTTAACTTCATTTGAAAGCACAAAATGTCGAATAACACAAAATCTATAAAACGGTTGAATATTTACCAAGTCTTGCGGGAGGTACGTCTTGAGGATGATCTCCACCTGGCATCAAATTAGCCACTATATCGTGGACGAAATGGCCAGCCCTTGATAAAAATAGGTCCACATTGCCAGTTATAAGAAATTCTGCTTGTTCCGCAGCTGAAAAAGTACGTAATAATATAAAACATCAATTGTATATGTACAAAAAATTCTTCTTACCAATCCTCTCGTCCAATCGAATGTACTTCGGCTTCGGTCTGTGGGGCTGTTCCACTCCATTTAAAATTCGATTCAGTTTCAAAACAGTGGAATTATCTTTCAATTTTAAATGGCCCACCAATGCCCAAAAGTTGGGATGCCGAGGAAGAGCTGCATTTAATCTCTTGTGGAAACTCTACCGCATTGTTAGTGCGATAGGAAGCATCCACAAGAGATATTTCAGCATTGCCCCATTGGCGCCTCCAATAATTAATAAATTATTGGGCGTTGGCAGGTGCCAATGGTACTAACTGAATAGCCAAAAGTGCTGCAGCATCTTCCAGGGCATTCCTTGGGAGCAATGGTAGGACCATATATTTATGTATAATATTACGGATATCCACTTGAGCATACAATCCCAAATTTCTGCCTAAAATAAAATAAATAAAAATTAATTGTTATAGTTCAAGTATTTACGTCACGCTTATTTATATGAATAGTAATATGATATAGTAGTGAAGTTAAATTAGTAGAAATCACCTTAATTTAATACACAATGTTAATATTACTAACATTAAATTCACTTACTTTTAAACAAAATAGCCCTAGCATAGTGGAACCAGCACCCATAGATCCGTGCAGCAGGAAATATGGTACGAGCTGCCTCCCGCAAGCCAATCTCATAATCTGCCATGACAGATTGTATAATTACATCTGTGAAATATGTTGCGTTAGATTTTAAACTTAATTACGTATATTTTTGGCTTACCGTCTCCCAATATATTTGACAAGTAACCTAAAATGGTTAAATAATCATTTAACCTCCTCCTGCCCATTAGGGAGTAGGAAATAGGAAAAGCCTACAATAAAAATAATTAAATTTAATAACTATAAGTTAGTAAAGTTCAAGAGAGTAGTTACTTACCATTCTTTCATGTATAAGATGTACAGTGAACAATTGTGTAGCACCACCGGCCCGGGGCACGACACGGAACATCGCATCCATAGAGAGTGTGAGTGCACGCATACCCTGGGTCCTAATGGTGCTGATCACGCCCTCTGATACCCAGAGCAAGGCATTTATATTTAAATATGTGCGAATGAATATATGATTTGTGCAATCTCGTCGTAGGTGTTCGTATCTAAAATGATTTGAAATACTTATTTACTGCACAAGTGGGCAAGGTATGCCCAATATAAAAAATGCTTTATTCAACAAATCTAATATAAGCAAAAATAGTAAGGAACTGCTGTAAAAATTAACGAAATTCCCTATCTAAAATCGCCTTAGCTATCGAACTGTTTTGAAGACATGTTGGATTAATATGACTTATTTTCCGAAATTAATTCAATTAATGCCGGCGGACCATCAGTGGTTCGCGAACATTTCTCCTATAGCTAAAAAAAAATTACTTAATTTAATTGTACGTATTGTATGATTAGTTAAGCATTAGGAAGTAGCAATATTTCTAAGGGAAAAAAATAATCCTTTAAGTATGCATTTGGCTGATATAGAATGGGTTGCAAAACTAGCATATTTAAGTGATATTTTCTCATATATAAACGATTTAAATTTAAGTTTACAAGGAACTTCGATAAATGCGTTTCATTTATTTAATAAAATTGACGGATTTAAGAAAAAAATTAACTTCTGGGTGGCTAAAGTAAATGACAATAGCATTGATATTTTTAATAATTATTTTGATTTTGTTAATATGCACCAGGATTTAAACCTAACGAAATTAAATACAATCATTGGACAACACTTACAATCTTTAAATATTAGTTTCGAAAAATATTTCCCATCTGAAAAAACCACGTGTGAAAGAAACGTGTGGATAACAAACCCTTTTATAACATATGACAATAGTAAGTTAAATTTAAGTGACAAAGAATATGAATCCCTTCTTGAAATTAATGCAGATATTATGTTAAAAGCTAGTTTTTCAACCATGTCCATAGAAAACTTTTGGATCAAAGTAAAAAACGAATATCCATCTCTATACCAGAAAGCAATGAAAATGTTAATCCCTTTCGCAACTACATATTTATGTGAATCGGGATTTTCATCAATGACAATAATAAAAAATAAATTTAGAAATCGACTTTCGGTTATTTCACCGCTTCGGCTGAGCTTGTCTAATTTGGAACCAAAAATTGACACATTGATTGAAGAAGAGCAGCAGCAATCTTCTCATTAACAATATGTGCAATAAATTGTGCTTGTCATTATTGTTATAAATTCTGCTAGTTTTTGTTCTATTTTTCCTAAAGATTTATCTATTTTTTTATAATTTTTCTGAACACTTTGTTTCTATTGGTTTAATTATTGGTAATCGTAAGAATGAAATTTATTGTTGTGTTCCAATAACCATGACTTTGTGATTTTTTTGCAATGTTCTGAATTTTTTATAATTATATTTCTATAATTTAAACATTACTGTAAGCAAATTATAATAAAAATGTTACAATTAACTTACGTAGCAGTTCTTTATATATATATATATATATATATATATATATATATATATATATATATATATATATATATATATATACCGGGTGACCCAGCGATCTGTAAAAGCCCCATAACTTATTTGCTATTTGAGATATCGACTTCTAGTTTTCTTGAACTGGTACCCACACTTATTCTACATATTTTAAAAATATGTATGTTTTTGTACAGGGTGTCCCAATATTCATAACAGAACAAAGTTATGTTTTTTTAAATGGAACACCCTATATTTTATACTTTATTTTCAACCCTCTTGAGAAGCTGATAAAAATAGTATAAGATACTATGGGTCTATTATGGACGGTTGGTTAGTTATGGGCAAATTTATGGCAAAAACATGTACACATTGAAAACATTGCAGAAGCGTTCCTAGCAAAGATAGCATTATTATTTATACACTAGAAAATTTCCCACATCATAAAGAAAAATACACATCGGCTTTGGTTCTCTTTTATTCATAGTGCTATACAGGGTGTCAACATACGCAAAACAATGGATAACTATTTTTTTTCAAATGGAACACCCTATATAAGTTGCCACCAATCTATGGCATTTTTAATAGGCTTTCTAATGATATACAGTTTGTATAACAAAATATTAAGGATTCTTGAGATTTATCAATAAAAACATATTTCTTTTGCCACCTTCTGCTGATTTTTGGATTTTCAGCCAAAACTATGCATTTTCAGGAAAAATTATAAGAGACCAAAGTTGTAGAGCGAAAAATTTCCGATTGATATAGGTGTTTCAACTTTTAAGATAATGCGTGCATTGCCCGCCAAAGCGCTCAAAATCGTGACCGTATATGCATTTTAGCGTCATCTTTTCAAATTTTTTATTAATAAATTGCACTTTATTTTCCGCACCCTCTAGCGGAAAAACGGAAAATTATAGGGAAATTAAAATGGCCCATGTCGATTGACAATGTTCCGCTCTACAATTGTTAATAGAAGCAATTTTTGCCAAAAATGCATAGTTTTCCCTGAAAATGCAAATTGAAAATGTATGTATCAATTTTTGCGTTTTTTAATGGTTTTTTGCATTTTTAGCGGAAACTATGCATTTTGGGCAAAAATTGCTTCTTTTAAGAGTTGTAGAGCGGAATATTTTCAATCGATGTAGGTCATTTAAATAATTCTATAATTATCCGTTTTTCTGCTAGAGGGCGTGGAAAATAAAGTATAGTGCAATTCATTAACAAAAAAATTGAGAAAAACGCTAAAATGCATATACGGTCGCGATTTTGTGCACTCTGGCGGACAATACACGCATTATTGGAAAAGTTGAAAGACCCATGTTGATCGAAAATTTTCCGCTTTACAACTTTGGTCTCTTATAATTTTTTCAGAAAACGCATAGTTTTGGCTGAAAATCCAAAAATGAGCAGGAGGTGACAAAACAAAAATATTTTTATGGATAAATCTCAAGAATCCTTAATATTTCATTATACAAATTGTACATCATTGGAAAGCTTATTAAAAATTCCATGCACTTGTGTGTGTAACTTATTTGCTATTTGAGATATCGACTTCTAGTTTTCTTGAAATGGTACCCACACTTATTCTACATATTTTAAAAATATGTATGTTTTTGTACAGGGTGTCCCAATATACATAACGGAACAAAGTTATGTTTTTTTAAATGGAACACCCTATATTTTATACTTTATTTTCAACCCTCTTGAGAAGCTGATAAAAATAGTATAAGATAGTATGGGTCTATTATGGACGATTGGCTAGTTATGGGCAAATTTGTGGCAAAAACATGTACACATTGAAAACATTGCAGAAGCGTTCTTAGCAAAGATAGCATCATTATTTATACACTAGAAAATTTCCCACATCATAAAGAATAATACACATCGGCTTTGGTTCTCTTTTAATCATAGTGATATACAGGGTGTCAACATAGGCAAAACAATGGATAACTATTTTTTTTCAAATGGAACACCCTATATAAGTTGCCACCAATCTATGGCATTTATAATAAGCTTTCCAATGATATACAGTTTGTATAACAAAATATTAAGGATTCTTGCGATTTATCAATAAAAACATATTTCTTTTGCCACCTTCCGCTGATTTTTGGATTTTCAGACAAAACTATACATTTTCATGAAAAATTATAAGAGACCAAAGTTGTAGAGCGAAAAATTTCCGATCGATGTGGTTCTTTCAACTTTTAAGATAATGCCTGCATTACCCGCCAGAGCGCGCAAAATCGTGACCGTATATGCATTTTAGCGTTTTCTCTTCAATTTTTTTATTAATAAATTGCACTATACTTTATTTTCCGCACCCTCTAGCGGAAAAACGGGAAATTATAGGGAAATTAAAATGGACCATATCGATTGAAAATGTTCCGCTCTACAACTCTTAATAGAAGCAATTTTTGCCAAAAATGCATAGTTTTCCCTAAAATGCAAATTGAAAATGTATGTATCAATTTTTGCGTTTTTCAATGGTTTTTTGTATTTTTAGCGAAAACGATGCATTTTGGGCAAAAATTGCTTCTTTTAAGAGTTGTAGAGCGGAATTTTTTCAATCGATGTAGGTCATTTGAATAATTCTATAATTACCCAGTTTTCTGCTAGAGGACGTGGAAAATAAAGTATAGTGCAATTAATTAACAAAAAATTTGAGAAAAACGCTAAAATGCATATACGGTCACGATTTTGGGCACTCTGGCGGGCAATGTACGCATTATTGGAAAAGTCGAAAGACCTATGTCGATCGAAAATTTTCCGCTCTATAACTTTGGTCTCCTATTATTTTTTCAGAAATGCATAGTTTTGGCTGAAAATCCAAAAGTGAGCAGGAGGCGACAAAAGAAAAATGTTTTTATGGATAAATCTCAAGAATCCTTAATATTTCATTATACAAATTGTACATCATTGGAAAGCTTATTAAAAATTCCATGCACTGGTGGCAAGATATATAGGGTGTTCCATTTGAAAAAAAATAGTTATCCAATATTTTGCGTATGTTGACACCCTGTATAGCAGGATCAATAAAAAAGAACCAAAGCCGATTTGTATAATTCTTCATGATGTGGAAAATTCTTCAGTGTATAAAAAATGACGATGGCTTTGCTAGGAGCACTTCTGCAATTTTTGCAATGTGTCCTTGTTTTTGCTACAAATTTGCCCATAACTAACCAATCGTCCATAATAGACCTTTACTATCTTATACTATTTTTATTAGCTTATTAAGAGGGTTGAAAATAAAGTATAATATATAGGGTGTTCCATTTAAAAAAACATAACTTTGGTCTGTTATGTATATTGGGACACCCTGTACAAAAACATACATATTTTTAAAATATGTAGAATAAGTGTGGGTACCAGTTCAAGAAAACTAAAAGTCGATATCTCAAATAGCAAATACGTTATGGGGCTTTTACAGAACCCTGGGTCACCCGGTATATATATATATATATATATATATATATATATATATAGTTAACTTCACGGTCCGGGAGATTAAGTTTTTAAAAATAATTTATTTTATTTTAAACACTTATAATAATGATTATAATTAATACGGATACACAATGTACGCAACATACAGGTCGTACTGAAATATAATTATGAATGCTGTATAATAAGATAAGGCGGTCACTTATATAAACTATTACTACAACTAAGCAAGTTGAAATATAGCTCGTGCTGAGTACACGATTAAGCGCCAGGTTACTCCTCCATCCTTAAATTCGACTTCCTCCGGAAGGCGGTTCCTCCGTCAGGGTGATTTTCTTCATCCGGGGTTTGATCAGCTTGATATAGATGATTCCTCCACTAGCAGCAATCAGGACGTAGAGAAGAAGTGTCCACGCACTTGGCACAAGTGAAATTGTTTGTTCGGTCACGATAGGTGTAGCAGTAAGCAGGGGAACATCTTCTAGTTTTAAGTTTTTTAAGTAGATTTCAAGGTTCGTTTTGTTGGGGCTCACTAGTTTGGGGTTCGAAGCACTAATTATCACTGGGCTTCCATTAAATGTTTCTTCGGCGGGTAGTACATATCCTTTGTAATTTAGGGAGCACTGGCCGATGTTTAAGAGGAACACTCCGTGAAGTTGTTGAGTTTCCTCCTGGTTGGGACAGCTAATTTTGATGGTTTCATCCTTGTTGAACACGCCAAGAAGCTGATTGGTGTTCGGAACTCGTTCTAGATGATTCCGATTAATTATTAGTTTCGTATAGTCGCAATCTTTTGTTTCTCCGGTTTCCAATAGATTTCCTTCGCAGATGGGGTGATAGTTCAGCAAAAGCGTCTCGGAGCATTGAAAGTGTTTGATACCGGCAAGGCACAAGTTACGTAGAGGTCTTATATGGTTATCAAAATTTGATTTTAATAAGTATTTAGATTTAGGAATAATCGTCATAAATTCAGAATTGAACTTTGTTGGAATAGGGTACATGAAATAAAGATTAAATGAATGTTCATAATTTATAGGAATGGACATGAAAAAATGTATTCGAGTATTTTCGAGTTTGCAAGTAACGGTAGTAATGGTTTCGAAGTCTAAGATATTCTCCGGTTTAATTTCGAAGGGTAACTCTTCGTTATAATGTTTAGAAATTCTTAATAGTTCTAAACTATAGTCTTGAGGACTAACGATAGACGAGTCCAGCACTCTCAATTTACAGAATGTTAATGAATTTAGAATATTCTGTAGTATTTTTGATATAATGCCAAAAAGTAATATTAATTGATTAAATAGATCTTTTGTGAAGAGAACGTGTTAATGATCTACCTCTTGGTTTAAGATTGCAGATAGTTGCATAATTCTGGATTTTAAAACATGTTGATTGTGTCCAATATCATTAATGGTTTCATTAAATTTTTTAATTAGATTTGTACTTTGACTATATCCGACTTTTAATTGGTTTTGTTAGTTTCCTTGGTTATTAATTACGTGGTTAAGGATTTCAGTTATTCGTTTATCGTCAGTAGCGTCCATATTTCCGGTTATTGTTTTAATAATCGTACCCAGTCCATTTATTAGACCTCTTTTTGTTCTTTTAGGTGCAACGTACATTTGTATGGTTGCTAATTTTCCAAAGATATCGTTTCGAGAATAGTTAAGTAACTTGTTATAATTTTGGAAATCATTGTTAAATTTCGATATATTAGTTAACATTCGATTTAAGAATTCATATTGAAGGTTAAGCTTACTAATTTCTTCATATAGCGGTTTTAGTTCGTAATGATGAATAAATGTGTGCTTTGATTTTTCTAATCGAGCAGGGCCCAAATTTATAGGTAATAATCCAATATTGTGCGTGATATTTCGAATCTCGATCCCACAGAACACAGGGACGATGAGGATCCTGGAATAGGTTGATCTATGTTAGACCTAAATAAATTTGGATTTGAATATTTGAATTGTCAAAAATAAAATTGATCATCGGTTTTATTATTTTATAATCTAATTGGTCAATACCGCAGCCTAGTTTAGGTATCGCTAGGTTTTTAATATTATGATTAATGCAAAATGATTTTAAGTTTACTAATGTTTTAAATAAACAATGCAGTGTGGGTTTGTCAGAAAATTTTTCTTTAGTGACTAAATAAATTATATATCTCTCATCTTCTTTAAGGTAACTTAATGAGTACAACTCAGGGTGTTGATCATATAATTTTTTAACTTGTCCAAATTTTATTTTAAAATCTAGAGCGATTCCCATTCCCATTTTAAAGTCTTTACTGACACAATGTGCGAGGGAAAAGTTATGAGGAGCCGAAAATAGGTCATCTTTAATTTCAATAACGTTATTATTTATTATGGTATCTGTATTAAATTTATATTCAAATTTATCAAAAGTGATCTCATCGTGAACTACGGTTTGTTTCGCTCTAGGCCGTTTGATATTTGCAATATGAATTTTTTCTACTACATTGTGGTGGCTTTGTTCGATCTTTGCTGTCTTACGGCTAGGATTGATTGTTTTGATTTTCCGAGCTTTGTATTTATTTTTTGTCTTCGCCTGCTTTTGGCGATTCTTTACATGTACGATTTTGGGGAGTTCTGGAATTTCTTCTCTATCTCTGTTACATTTTTCCATTGTTTTAGTTTTTGATTTATTAATAGTTTGGTGTTAATGGCGAAAGACTGGGAAGGGATGAGGGATATGTTGAAGAGAGCGGAGAGGTATATGGATAAGAGAGGGCTGTGTGTGAATGTAGGGAAAACGAAGTGGATGAGATTTAGGAATAAAGGAAGGGAGGGAAGAGTGAGAGAAATAGAGTGGAAGGGTGAGAGAGTGGAGAGGGTTAAGGTGTTCAAGTACCTGGGTTTCGTTTTTAAAGGTACGGGAGGGTACATGGAACACTTAAAATGGATGCAGGGTAAGGCAAGGAAAGCGTGGGGTATGGTTTGGGGGAAGTGGGGGAAATGGATGGAAAACAATTTTAGAATGGCATGTAAATTGTGGGACGCATGTGTGAGAACGATCTTAATGTATGGTGTGGAAGTATGGGGAACGAAGGGGTATGAATGTGTGGAGAGAGAGCAACGGTGGTTCTTGAAGCGTATGTTGGGGGTGGAAGAGTCCACGCCAGGGTACATACTGCTTCAGGAAACAAATAGAGGGAATATGCAGAGTGTGGCAATGGAGAGAGTGGTTAGATATGAGATGAGGTTGTGCGAATTAGAGGAGGAGAGACTGGTGAAAGAGGTGTGGGAAACATGTGTGGGTGTAGGAGAGTACAAATGGAGAATGGAGCGAAAGAGAATGTATGAGAGGGTGGGGTTGTCGGAAGCCAAAGCGATGGATTGGATAAAGAGTGGAAGGAATGCGGCAGCGTGGGTGAAAGAGAAGGAGAAGGAAGTGGAAATTCAGGAGAGGCAGGGATGTATCAGGGAGAGTGAGTATAATGATATGTATGAAAGGTGGCAGGTGCATGGGAGGTTGCCGAGATACCTGGGTGAGAAGGGGCTGGGCAGGGAGGAAATGGTGACGCTGGCAAGAGCCAGGTGTGGATCAGGAGAGAGAGGGAGGAAAGTATGGATGGGTACAGAGTATGGGAGATGTGTATTGTGTGAATGGGGGAGGGATACTTGGAGGCATTTGGCAGAGGAGTGCGAGGGTGTGTGTGAGGAATGGGTGGGAGGGGGGAAAAGAGTGAACGAATGGATGAGAGAGGACGGAACCGGGGTGAAGACACTGGCGAGGTTGGGGTGGGAAAAGGAGAGGAGAAGGAAAGGAAGTTAATGTAATTTGTATTTTATTTGTATGCCAATAAAGGTCTTTTTTTTTTTTTTTTTTTTTTTTTTCATTAATAGTTTGGTTGATATGTGCATATAAAAGTTTTATCTTATTTTTATGGGTTTCAACATAATCGTTTGTCAGTTTACTTTCTAAATTATTATTTAACAGTGAATCGTTGTCTATATGTCCTGATATTATTTCAGATGGCTTTAATTTTGTTACCGAATGGGTCGAGTTATTATAAGCAAGAATTGCGTAGATAATTTTATTTCCAATAGGTTCTGTTTTGTAATTGGCCTGATTATTTAGAATTCGAACATGTTCGATGATAGTGGAATGCACGCGTTCAACTATCCCATTGGATTCGGGATGTTGTGAGCTAATGAAATGTGCGTCAATTTTATGTAAGTCCATTAATTCTTTGACTACTGTGTTTTTGAATTCGAGGTGGTTGTCCATGATTATTTGATTAGGTATGCCATGGTGTGAGAAAAATTTGATTAATTTATTGACAATTTCGATAGCCTGATAGGATTTTAATTTATACATTTGCATGTATTTAGAAAATGCATCAACTATTGTCAAAAATTTGGTACCTTCAAGAGCTATACAGTCTATATGTACTATTTCGAATGGTTTAACGGCGGTAGGGGTGATATTAAATTTTAATTTCAAGGGTTTCCTATCATACTTGGAAACTAAACATATTTCGCACTCACTAAGGAATTTTTGAATTGTGCGGCGCATATTAGGCCAGTAATGTGTGCGTTTTAGTCGGGACTCGGTTTCGTCAATCGTCAATCAAACCAATGGTTGGTTTTCCCTTCGTGATAGTTTCTTATTACTTCTAAAATGTCATTTTCGTCTTGTACGTCCGTTAAAAGTTGAGAACATTTTGTCATTTTAATTTGGGAGTTTTTAAAGTACTTTTGGAGTACGCCACAAAATTCTTCATAAATAGGGTTTTTAAAGTAAAGATGATAGTGTACATTTGGTACAATATATTCTTTGATAAAATCTAAGACGTCCTGCTCAAAGTTTGATTTAGAGAACTGTACAAAGATTCTCATTTTCTTGTTATTGAATAGTGTAACGGGTTTAGGTTTAGCGGGCGAATAATCTACTTCTGAGATAATTAGTTGATTATCTCCTAAATTGACTGGTTTATCAGCAATTGGGATACCAACTATAGGGTCTTCTACGCTGGAATGGATAGTAATTCCATCGTCAACATTATCATCCCGTTTTGATTGGGGAGGTTCAACCATTATTGAAGATTGATCATTTGTTTGGTTTGCAGTATTATCTAAATTATTATTTCTATTATCGACTTTGTTATCATTAAAATTTTCTAAATATTCTTGTAAGTTTTCAGCATATTCCTCATTAATGTTAATTTCTACTCTAGATAAGGCATCAGCGTTTTTATTTAAAATACCTTTCTTGTACACAATAGTATAGTCGTATTCTGACAGCTTTAATCTCCAACGTACTAGCTTGGAGTTGGGTTCTTTTACGGACATCAACCACTGAAGGGGTTTATGGTCCGTCACTATTTGAAATTTACGACCGAAAAGGTAGGGGCGGAAATATTTAACTGCCCATACAATTGCCAAAATAACCGTGCGACATTCCATGAGCGCTAATTACTTCAAACGGATCAGGTTTAATATTATCTTTAAATAAACGATTAGCTACTTGCGGATTTACGAATGACCGAGTACTTCCGGTATCAATTAAAATTTTTAAATTTGTTTCAGGGTCGATAATATATGGAAGATTACTTATGTTTACTGTTATACCTAATAATTCATGGGCGGTTCGTAACCTTGGGGAGCCTCGTCTAAAAAAGTACTCTCATCAGTGAATTGAGTATTTAAATTTTCATTTCTAGAAGGACCAGGTTGATCCATATTATATAATGCATTCGCGTTTCGGTTATTCGAAGTATAGGTAGTCGTTGTTGACATCGGTGTTGGTTCATATTGACCTTGCCTTGGTTGATAATTATTATTTCGCGTTTGCGGATTATTAAAGTTAGAATTATTGTAATTATTTAATCGCGGTCTTTTATTTTGAGTGAAATTATTATTTGTACTAGCTGGTCTAGTAAAACGGTTTGAGTTTTGATTATTGTAATTTTGGACGGGTCTAAATACATGATTATTAGTAGGAAACTTTTGCTGATTTTGATTTTGTTGAAATTGTAGTCTTACCGGTTGACTGGGAAAATTATTATATCGCGGTTGCGAATGAAAATTACTAATTGGTGTGTTAAATCTATTTGCATTTAAAAAACTCGGTCTAATATTATTTTGAATGATTTTTTGGATTTGGGGTGCTTCCAACGTATATTGAAAATTTTGTTCCTCGATAACATAACCGACTGCTTCTTCTAAAGTATCGGGTTCGCGTAATCGGACAATACTCTGTAGTTGACCGCGCAACCCACGGATAAACGTTTTTAACGCTACCTGATCGTATTGTGCTAAGTGAATTAATTTCGCTGCGTGCGGCATGTCTACGTCAGATAAGGAATTTATTTTAGATGCAAGTTTACTGCGCGCGATTTGTACGCGTTCGCTAAATTCCAGGGGGTTTTCGGATTTCACAGGTGTTAAATTAATTAGGTCTTGGACCAAACAATCATAGTTACGGAGATCACCAAAACGTTGTCTTAAATAATCCCTAATCTGATTCCACGTGTTTAATTCAACGCGCGAACCGATGGCTAAAAGGGCGCGGCCCGTTAATTTACTAATTACCGCGTTCAGAAGGTACGTGTTAATTTGGTCATTATTGAGAGGCCGAAACTGTGCTAACACAGCCTCGCAACGTGTGACAAATATTTCGGTTAAATCACTATTTCCGTCAAATGTGGGGATCGTTTCCACATTCAACCGAAGCAACTGGTAATCAATGTTTGCCATTTCTACAGCTAATTTATTATTTACTTCGACGAATAAATTATTTCTTTCGCGTCTAGGGGAACGAGAGCGGTTACGGGGATTTGGAAGAACAAGTTCCGAATCTGAATCTAGCAATGAATCACGACCGTTATTATTATTAATCATTAAACAGTGCAAGCAAAGAAACCTCTATATAACTTTTAATGCTCACCAGCCGATAATCACTTTACTCATGTCGATGGTATTCCGCCAGGACTTGTAGAGCTTGGTGATGGTTGTTTTCCGGTCGGGACGCCCTTGGAGCTGCTAATCTCGATTTTTGGAGAACTTCTTTGGTGCGACACGACACAGAGTTTTTTGTACGACACTTCAGTCAATCGTTGAAACGAACACTACTCTCGCGATTTTTGTCGATCGTAGTTCTGAAGTTATCCTACCGACTGCGCCAGTTAACTTCACGGTCCGGGAGATTAAGTTTTTAAAAATAATTTATTTTATTTTAAACACTTATAATAATGATTATAATTAATACGGTTACACAATGTACGCAACATACAGGTCGTACTGAAATATAATTATGAATGCTGTATAATAAGATAAGGCGGTCACTTATATAAACTATTACTACAAACTAAGCAAGTTTAAATATAGATCGTGCTGAGTACACGATTAGGCGCCAGGTTACTTACATATAAAATTTGTAACAAGGGTATAAAATGTTTTAAAAAATTCGCTTTCAATTTGTCGGAAAGAGGCCGCAATTTAGCCATTCTGTCCTTGCAATCGAGTTTCGAGTTATCTGCACAATGTAGAAATCTCATTATTTCGATAAATCTATCACGTCGCATAGCTTTGTATACAGCAGCATTTCTAAGATCTTCTCCAGAATCCCAATAGCACTTTTTTGATGGTTTATTGTCGTATCCTGACACTATAAGTATAGCCAAAAAGCACCTCATTTCGTCTTGAGTTATATATGGGATTTGGCAGTTCTTCATTGCCGCATATTTATTGCTCTCTTCTGATAAAAAGTTGACAATATCGTCCGTAACAAAACATTCAAATAAGCTAACTGGAGACATATTTCTATATTTAGAAACATCACATTCTGGAAAAAAAAACATCACTCCTGCACTGAAGGTCCTTTTTCTTTATCCATATACACTGCTGAGCACTCTTCGATGATTTTGATGTTGAGGCTGATTTTAGTGTTGATGCAATAGTTGATAACGGTACATCATCTTCATCTGGACTATCCTCATCACCATTATCAGCCAAACAAAAATTGCACATTCTAGTACCATGATCCATAACTAGTTCAGCATTCGCTAAAAGTTGTTTTCCTGATAAATTATCCAACATGCCACCAGCATCTTCATCTGCGGAGTCCTCGTCTGATAAATCTTTATTTAGTGGTGGTTCAATATATACTGCCTGCACACCATCATTATTATCATAATAATTCCAAAATTCATCACTTTCTAATAAATCAGCAATATCTTGAACTGTCAAGCTAAAAAAATTCAGCATTACATTTACATCCAAGTAGCCTAGTGTTCCATATACGGAACGCCATAAAAACAACAAAATTTAACCATAAAAAAATATTCTTATTACTTCTAATTACATATATTTATCATAAACAGGTTAAAAACCTTACAAAATATGAATTATATACAATACAAGTTTGAATATCCAGAAAATATATGTACTTGGCATTTTCCACATACGCACGATCAACGAACACAACACACTAATATTGGCAAGCCGGGGATTTTGACAAGTGGGGTTTGTTTGGCCCAGTGCTATTAGTAGGTACTATAGCAGCGAATAATGTCGGCGGGAAGAAAATTATGCGTTGCAAAATAAATTTGGGCGCGTTTTAAGCGAGTTATGTTGTGTGTGCCTTATATGGAACGCTAGTACCTAATGGGTTAAGGTGGCACCAAGTGACCCTCGCACCGAGGATTCGCGGCAGGACTGATGCAATTGAGTTAGGGAACAGGGCTTCAGCGGCTTCACGAGTGGGCTGGTCGCCATATTTGGTGGCTTTGTTCTGATAGCCCAATTCCAAATTTCTTGGGCCCTCCACGATCTTCACCGTCCCATCTTGGAGGCACAGACTCTTCTCCTGAATCGCTGTCCAACCCCGATCGCTGGCCATCTTGGCAAGCAAGAAGACGATCCGGTTATGTCGTTTGAACCGGTGGTGGTGCGTCAGGTGGCACCCCTGTAAAACATGAGAAAGGGATTCTTTCCGCACCCCGACCTACACCAGCGATTAGCACCCCTGTTGGCCGCGTCAGCGTGCGTTGGGAGAAGGTTCCCCCCTATTGCGCCTTGCAATATGTTTCGCCGGAGCAATTAGGTGGTGGATGTTCAGTCCAGGCGCTGCAGCCCGGGTTGGTCTTGCATTGGTGAATCCCGTTGCCCGACCAGGAGTGTTGTAGATCTTCTGCCCAGCGACCGTTAGACCTACAGGGCCCTTATAGAAGCTGGCAAGCTTTGCACGAAGGGTGCCTGTAGCCTCGAAAATGGCAGACGCGATGGTACCCGGACAAAACTTGAATTTGTCCAGTCGCTTAAACAAGATGGCAGGGATCCTCTCTCTAAAACTGAAGACGCCCAATCCCCCGTCTTTCTGGGCCGCGTGGATGTAAGCAGAGTAGCAGTCTTCGGAAGGTGGCATATTTGTCGTACCTCCCTCCTGATGGCGCGGTCAGCTTCCTTTAGAATCATTCTGGAGATTAGGGGGTTTTGAAACGCGTGAATCCATTTAGGAATAAAGTGCCCCCTAATCAATCTAAGCTTCTGGTGCGGCTTTAACGGTGCTCTGCCCACTCGCGAAATATGATCCCGAAGAAGTTGAAGGATGGGCAGTTCTGTACCCACCAAGGAATACTTCAGCCCCAGGTATTTCATTGGCTGAGTACCCAGCTGCGTGATAGGAGTAAGAGAGTCATAGTTACTCCCGCTGTTCACCTGCGCAATGTTTTGTATTCATTAGAAAGTAGCATTACCCAAGCCCGTTCCAGCAGGACTACGCAAAGACTACAAAAAAAAATGGCCTGAGCGCAGTGACATAACGGGCCAAAAGAACCCCTCTTCGGTGCAACAGTTCTATTCCTGCCCCTCTATATAAAATTAGGTCTTATGAAGAACTTTGTTAAAGCAATGGACAAGGAAGGAGAAGGTTTCTTGTACGTAACCCTATCACGCCGACTTTTGAATTTTTGACTCTTCCTAATTTTAATCATCAGGATCGACAGATGAGGGTCTCTGATGTATACTGAAGGGAAAAAAATGAAACACTTGAAATTCGTGAAATTTCGAACCAATTCAAACCGACATAACTCGGCGTATTTTCAATCGATTTTGATGATTCTTTGAGAGCGAAAAACTGTGAAGTCATGCTTGCGAAATTAGGCGTTAGGCCATCCGCCCCCTCCCCCCCCTCTAGCGCCCCAGCGAAAAAAAGTTTTTTCTGGAAACCATGCCCAACTAAAACTTTGTCGACTCGATCCATCATAAAGGCATTAAAATTTGATCAATTCCCTATGCAGGACTCAAAGAACGAAGTTCCTACGACGATTTGGCACCAAGTTATGGGTGTTGAAAAAAAAGTGCATTGAGGTTTTTCGCACATAACTCAGTGACTTTTCAACCAAATTTGATTATTCTTTCGGAAAAAATCCCATTGTGGCTCTACTTTAAGGGGGTAAACTCAGATTGGAATGATCCGTTTTGGAACCCTTCAACCCCCGAACAAGAAAAACACATTTTTGAGCAAAAAAATCGTCCAACTTTGGCAACGTGTACCGAGTTGAAAAAAATGTGTCGGTTCGATCCACCAAAAGGGCATTGAAATGTGTTCAATTACCTGCGCAGAATTCAAATAACGAAGTTCCTACGACGATTTGGCACAAAGTTTTGGGTGTTTGAAAAAAACGAATTGTGTGTTTTTTTGACTTAAGTTTTTCGACGAAATTGTTTTCGTTTACACGAATGAAATTTTCTTTGCATGTTCTTTAAGGTATTTACGAAAATTCATTGTTTGCGCGAAATCAAGAATTTCGCATTTTGTACCTTAGAACTCCATTACACATTCAAAAACGAAGTTATTCAACTTTATAACTTAAGATTTTCTACCACGTTTTTCTTATCACCCTGTATACATTTCTATACTAAATCATGGTTGGCGCTGTAGTTCGAACCTTTAACCAAACAATAGAATTAATTGTAATGGTTCAACGTCAATCACTGGGGCAAATATAAAATTTCACCTGTACCCTTCATTTTAACAAATCTTATATTTCGAAAACGGTAAACGATAGGTATAGAGAATATTGAAATAACTCACCTTTATTTGTTCCCTAGAATTCAAAAATTACAAAAAATACAGGGTCTTCCATTAAAAAAAAAACATAACTTTGATGTGTATCTTTTTTATGGGACACCCTGTATATCTGGTAATAATTTAAAATTGTGCATACAACGATCCTACATCTATCCATTTGAAAAGAATAACACGAAGTTGCATGGTTTTCCTTAAAACGACCGCGTCGTATGCGGTGCCCCACCCTGTATTATAATTGGAATATCATATTTTTTTAATGTGGAAAAGTCCATATTTGGGTTTGGGACACATGTGTTCCAAGCGTGATTTTAGATGTTGAAACAGTTCCGGGACGATCAAATATCTCGAGAAATACACATCGAATCGAAAAACAGAAACACACGTATTTAATATGTTCAAATAAATGTCTAAATTGTTGGCCGTTATTCACTTGACAATAAGCAAGTTTATGATAAAACGCTGTGATATAATTCTTGAAATATTTAGGCAATAGTTCACATTCATCAATGATTTGACGACGCAAGTATTCTAAATCAAGTGGTTTTGTTTTAAATATGCTACCTTTGAGATAATCCCACAAAAAATAATCTAGAAGAGTCAGATCTGAAGATCTGGCTGGCCACTCAATTGATCCTCTTCGACCAATCCATCTCTTAGGAAAAACTGTGTTTAAATAAATCACGAACATTGCGACCATAATGAGGTGGAACACCATCTTGTTGAAACCATATTTGTGCAAAATTGTCAACAGTAATATAACGAGTGCCTATGATTTTGCCGGCAATTATTAGCGGCAGGATCACGATTGCTTGTTGCGACGAAAGTTGCGAAAAATTTCTAGAACCTACAAGCAAGAGTGATCCAGACGCTAATAATTGCCTAGGAAAAATCAGTCACGAGTTAGATTCGAGAAGACAATTGGCCGAACAGAAAGTTCATACTTCATAATTTGAAAAGTTAAATTTAGTGACACTTGGTGTCAGACGTGTATTAATCTGCGCCACAATAATTGTAGTAAAAATGAGCTTACCAAGATTTTGAGAAATGCCCATGAATACTATTACTGATGAAAGCACTAACACTTCGCCCGAAAATACAAACAAATCGAATTCAGGAGGAAACTGCTTAAAAATCCGGCAATAACTGACGTTTTATATGTTATAGATAATGTGCTAACGCGTTGCTAGGCAATACCAACATGAGAGATTATCTGATTAGATACCACCCAGGGTGAATTGCCATGCATAACATGCAGCGTGGTCTGTTACGCATCGTAATTAGAATTTTATTGGATCCTGTCATCAACATTATTCGATTTCATTGGTTAGTAAGTAAATGAGGGCAATTGTCACCAGCAATTCGTGTTATTTCCGGAAGCATAGCTTCGTACCTTTTAGCATTAGGATTACCTTCGATAAGAAATGGTCTCATCACATGGTCACTCAGTATTCCAGCCGAAACGTTTAATTTCTGTGGATATTGCGTTTTACTCTCTCGTATTCAAAATAGTTATTTAAGCAACAAGGAACGTAATGACGTATTAACATTTGAGGTAGGCGAATACGAGCCGAGGCTCGTCGCCTGCCGAAAATGTTAATTGTCATTACGTTCCGTGTTGCTTATTATTTTTTTTCCGCTACCGGAAATATAATACTTAAAAAAGATTAGAAAATATTGTAAAATATGGCTTGTAACATTTGGGATACAAATGTTTATAGTCACCTATGCATCCTATGGCAACCTAGCAACCGAGAAAACAATGTCGAATTTTGTTTGTTTGTGTCAATCCAGTGAAACTTTCTGCGGGCATGGATGCAAACGAAGCTGCGAATACTGCGTCTTAGAACCTGTTACCGACAAAATCGAAAAAGGTATGAGTCCTGTTGCGACTCAACAGTGATTATGTAAAAAGAATGCCGATGCTGTACGTATAGACGAAAATGTGTTGCCCGCCTATATGTTGGGAGCGTTACGTTTCTGTTTATTATTTTCCTAGGTCCATAAGTAAAAAATTAAGTTCCGTCGTCAAGGACAACAAACATCACGAATGTTATCAGCCACTTACGGTACCTGTAACTATGGATGCAATGCTTATTTACGTTGTCGGTAGCGGAAAAAACATTTGTATTCGACCAATATCTACAATTATGTCGGTTACTTGACTTCGTCCGAAAAAACAATATTAAATAGCAGGCCATTCTGTTCATCATATCCTCTCAAAACTGCAATCGTCGATCAAAATCATTTAGCTCATGAACTGGTGTCATTTTGAAAGGATGAAATTTGTTCATTTTTTAAATTTTGTGGACAAATGTGGTACTTATTTCATGCTGTTGTGCAGCTTCACGAGTACTGCTTTGTGGATTTTCAACGAAGGAGAGTAAAACCTCTATTGATTTATCATCATTTGTAATCATGTTTGGTCTTCCAGATCTATCGCGATTTTTAACACTACCTGTCTCTTCAAACCGTCTAACAGTTCTTTCGACGCACAGTGGTAAAAATGCCGAAAAAGCTGGCCAAAAGTCGAAAAAATGATAGTCGCAATTTTGAGTTTAGTACACAACATCTTATTTAGGGGCTACTACTGCATACTTTTCCAAGTGGTGAATACGGTTGGTTGTATATCTGCGGTGGTATGATAGTTCAAAGTGAACGCTGTTACAACGCATTGAGTCACGCGGAGCAACACGGAAATCTCAAAAGTCCTAATAGTGCCTGTGATTTTCTTACAAAAGTGTGTTTTGTAAATCGGCTTCATGGAAGGTTTTAAGGAAGGTATGTAGCGTGTTTGTTAATATTTAGTTGTAATAAATCTATATCGACTTGTACCAAATAACTCATTGAAAACCCCGTAATGGCGTTTGTTATTTTACACAGACATTTGTCGTAGATCATGAAAATAGTTATGAACCCCGGAGATCCCATGAAGTTGAAATATACAATATGATAATGGTGATGTTTTCTTTCGAAATAAACAAAAAATGCTGCGCTTATCTGCGCCTTTCTTCGTCATGCTATTTTTTAACAGCCACGCCCGTCGACGCCGGCTGGTGGGCAACGACATTTTCGAGCGTACGTGCTGTTTTTTATTTTCTTTAACCATTTCTTCTAAAAACTACTATGTAAAAATGGACGCAAATAATTTGATATATTTAGTGAGATATAATAATTCTTATTTTATTTCTTATATTAATTTGTATATTATTTTTCAATTCGTATAACTTCAAAAGTGGATTACATTATATTTATAGACGAACCAAGCATGCACAACGTGGAATGTACACGGAGGGAAATTTTTCTCGGGCTTCAAGCGCATTTTCATAAAAACTTGGAGACACAATTATACCTGTGGGAAAATAAACTGTCCGAAAATAGAGGAGCTACAGTTTCAATACATCCTGATGCAAGGAATAATGTGAAGAAGTTTTTATCTAAAATCGCAATGAAATGGCAAGAATCACAGCGGAAAATGGAACGATTCTTGAAGAAAAATGAAGAATGGTTATCCTCTTCAATAACTATTCCAGTAAGTACAATACAAATAATTCAATTTTAAAATTATTATGAAGAAATAATTCAGTTTTGCCAGTTGAAAAATATAAAGATTCATATACAATAAAGTGACAGTTACTTTTTCAGACTATTCGTCTTTCTGAAGGACAACCGGCTAAATCCAGTAATCAGCCTTCAACTTCTAAGGAATTTGTTAAACAGGGTCGACCTTCTGCAGAGTTTGCAAAAGCTAGTGAATGAACAAAACGGAGAAGAGGTACGTGAAACACTCAGCACACCAGAGTTGATGTATGCAACTCAGATGAGTCTTCGTTCTTCCGGCGCAAATAATGCTCTCCATATTGTTAAAGATTTGTCAACATCATCACCAACGCGAGCTTCTAAATATAAAAGAGGTTTTAAATTGATCGCAAAACCGGATATTACAAAAATGACTGGAGATGCTGCACTTTCCATACTTGTTGAAGCAAAATTGAAAATCAGTACGAGGTGATTAGAATGGCATCGAAAAACAACAATGCTCCTATATACCCTTCTTATCCAAAAGTACTAGAAGCTAAGACTCGGTGTTATCCTTCGCCGATTACAGTAAGTGAGACCAGTGCAGAGGTTAAATTGCAATCATTATTGGACCACACTTGTGAAAGGATTTTACGGGTTAAAAATGACTCAATTCTAGCATTGGATGCGGAGATTGCAAGAAGCATGAAACTCATTTTAAAGTGGGGTTGTGATGGTAGCTCCGGGCAGAGCGAATACAAGCAGCAGTTTGCCGATGAAAGCAGCTCAGATGCAAGTATTTTTCTTATACCAATTGTCCCATTACAACTGTCGGCCAATAATAAGATAAATGAGCAAATATTTTGGGAAAATCCGCGGCCCTCGATTTTGTAGACCAATCAGAATACAGTTTCTTCATGAAGATGCACAGTCCACGGTTGATGAGATGAACTACATCGAAGAACAAATAAAACATCTAGTTCCATTTGAGGTCATTGTCAACGGAAAAGAGATCAAGGTTCAATACGAGATGGCTTTCACGATGATAGATGGGAAGGTTTGCAATGCGGTAACATCGACGACATCTACAATGCGCTGTTACCTATGTGGAGGTACTTCAAAACAATTTAACAACCTAGAATGTATTAAACAAAGAACGGTAGATGAGTCTAACTTACGCTTCGGATTATCCGAATTGCATGCATGGATTCGTTTCTTCGAATGCTTCCTCCATCTTGGGTATAAATTAGGAATAAAGAAGTGGCAAGCGCGTACGCCTCAGGATAAAGACATAACTCTTAAACGGAAACAAACCATTCAAAAGGATTTTCAAAGACAACTAGGACTCCTTGTAGACCGTCCCAAACATGGATATGGTAACAGTAATGACGGTAACACGGCTCGGCGGTTTTTTGCAAATTCATCTGTGTCTGCTATCATTCTAGGAGTGGACTAAAATTTAGTAAACAGATTTCATGTAGTTTTGCAAGTCATATCAAGTGGCTACGACATCAATATTCCGGAATTTGAAAAATATTGTTTAGACACTGCGCAATTATTTGTCGAAAAATACCCTTGGTTTTCAATGCCCACGACAGTGCATAAAATATTAATTCACGGCACGCAAATTATAAACAAAGCTTTATTACTAATCGGCAAATTATCCGAAGAGGCACAAGAAGCTCGTAATAAAGATATAAAAAACTACCGGGAAGGTTTTTCTCGAAAATGTTCGAGAGTAAAAACAATGGAAGACGTTTTCCACAGACTTCTCGTGGCTTCGGATCCGCTTATTTCGAGTTTGCGAAAAATATCACCAAAAAAATGTACCAGCCTCTCTGCCGAAGCTATTCGTCTTTTAATACCAACGGATGAAGATTCTGATGATTCCGACTTAGACAATTTTTACGTTTCTCTTTCCAACTTAGAAATTAAAATTATGTTTATAAATTGTATCATTCTTACCTCAAATTCGTGATTACACCTATTCACAACCTCATCATTTCAGAAAATATTATTTTGCACATTAGATCCTCCATTTTGAATTCAAAATCGTAATTAGCGACCCCCGACTACCGAGTTTCAGCCTAACAAAATGAATTATTTGCAATTCAATCCGCCATATTGGATCCACCGTTTATAATTGTATATTTTCGACCTTAAATTCATAGTTAACGACCTTAAAGACCCTCGACTACCGACTTTTATACAAATCAAGTAATTTTTTGCAATTCGGTCCGCCATATTGGATCCACCATTTTGAATTATACAATTCTAACTTCAAATTCATAATCAGCGACTTCAAAAACCCCGGCATACTGAGTTTCATCCAAAACAAGTGATTTTTTGGTTATTTGGTCCGCCATATTGAATCCGTCATTTTGAATTCTATATTTTTTACTTCAAACTCGTAATCAACTACCTCTAAAACCCTTATTTACAAAGTTACATTCAAATCCAATACTGTTTTCGACTTTTGGCCAGCTTTTTCAGCGTTTTTACCACTGTGCGATGGTTAATTTTGAAATCGGTTGTCCTTCATTCCGAAAAGTGTCATTAAAAAGATCTTTAACAGCAGCAACAGATCTTTATAATCGCCCGCAGTCGTTCATTAAGACTTTCCATTGTACAAATAAGTCCCTTGATGACGACAGTTTCGGCGACGAAATGAAATAATGGAATAATAATGTAGCGTAAAATCTTCTCATGTTGAACTTCCTTTATAGGCTCCGCCTTAGCGAAGTCCGTTCTCCGACCATGATTTTTGTAATTCATCCCTTATGTGAGATGTGGATGATATATTCGAAAGAAAAGCTCTATTTTTATAGAACGCTCTTAGTTTTTCCCTCAGGAGTTCTGTGGCTTGATGTAGAGCCTGATTTATACTGCCAGGGCACCCATCGATTTTGTTAAGGCGGTTGATTATAATTGCTGGAATTTTCTCGAATGGAGCCCCTGCCCTTGACGGCAACGTGAATAAAGTAGGAGCATGACGTCTTCGGAAGATGGCAAATCATACTATATTTACTGACTGCCCGATCAGCTAGACGTTGAATCTTCCATAAGACAAGTGCATTCTGTAGTAAGTGGCTAATATGGCTAACTTGTGGGCAGGCTCAAGGCCTGCTTTCCTAATCCTGCCAAGATGAAGATTTAATAGATTTATCGCAGCCGACCATTGAAAATTTCATCCCAAGATACTTTATATGCTCTACCCCTAGTTGTTTAATTGGGTCTCCATTAATATTATATTTGTCCTTGGGAATTGCATTGGGTCGTGCAATGGCATTTAGAGAGATTTAATTAAGGAAAGGCGTTTGTTGGACAGAAAAGTCGTACATATTTTGAGCAGTCGTCCCCATTATTGCTTCTATGGCTCTTTATAGCTCTGCTGCTGTCCCAAACGGTTGTTCCCTTTTATCCGTTTCTTGCTCTGTATTAATTACAGTATCCCTCAGGTCCATCTCTCTGCCTTTGTCGTCGTCTCTAGCTATGTAAATTTGCCCCTTCTGTCCTTTTGCCTGGTTCTCACCTTCCCTACGCATGTCTTCCACCATGTCCGCTCTCTCCCGAGCGTCTTCTAACCCTAATTTTATGGCCTCCAATATACTCGGGCTTGAGTTCTTTCTTTTGATCGCTGTGTAGGGTCGCGTTATGTTTACTCGTGGTGCTGCTAGGTTGTTCCCTGCTATTATGTTTGAGTCCCATTCATGTTGTCCCCACTGTCCATCCGTACTTTTGTTTGGCGTCATAGTTGTTGAAGCTTCACCTTCTATTTGCCATTATTTTGTCCTAGTTGGTGTTGGCGTGCTTGAGCTCCTATCGTACCTATCCGTTCTTGCTCCTGTTTCTATTTCTACACCTTCCTCTTTCTGGTTTTTCTTTTGTTTGTATGTTTTTTGTGTTTGCTTTCATTGCTGTTCCCACGAAAAGGGCAGATTCTAAAGTGTCACACCCGGCAGTGCTCCCGTACTGGGAGAAGGCTAGGTTGTCCCGTAAGTTTCACCTGTTGCTCCGGGTTTGTCTCGCTCGTGACTGGTCTTTTCCCCGCCAGCCATGCATCTCTTCGGCACGGACCTCCTTGAGATTGGAGGAATTTATTAAAGTGGTTTTTCCTCCACGTAGTCTAGGCAATGAAGCCAATACCCCCGTGCGCCCGGTTACTGCTACAAGCTTTGCATACGCTTAGCCCGGTCTTTGCAGCCTACCGGCGGTCTACGCTGTGCGTCCCCCTCCGTGCTACGTCAATAGATAAAATCTTAAAGTAATGAATTAATGAGTGAAACATGATGAGTGACAAATGAATCTTCAAAAACCTAAATTTACGTACACAGGACATGATGATAATAACTTATGACGCAGACAGTTAAAAATATCACATGTTAAAAATACACTTATTAAAAATACAGATCAAAAACCGTCACGGATCGCGTGTCCAACCACCCTGCATAAAGAAGGTGTGACACGCAATGCTGCCTATAATGGTGTCATACACCAGTTTAAAACAGTCCACCTTAGGTAGTCCCAGGGGCCCTATATTATTTTGGGGGAGCCACGTTCCCCTCGCCCCGATAATTATAGGGAGGACGTAGATACTCGCGCCAGGGTGGGCCACATGAAGGGTGTTCAACAGCGCTGTGGTGTTATATCTTTTTATTATACACCGCTTCAAGTGCCCCCCCCCCCCCCAAGAGATCTCGACCTCCCCAATAATTATCGTTTCCTCTTGGATAAAGGTGATATCCGGCCGGAGAAGCTGCCCATCAGCTGTCCTGTAAGCTTTTTCAGGAAGGACAGTCCAACCCTTGCGTTGAGCCATGGACACCACCTTATCCCGGATGTGATTATCGCATTTTGTACGTTTACCCCTGGTTGTTGGACATCCCTGAATCACATGACTCAGGGATTCCACTTTCCTGTACTTTGCCCGACACTGGCGGAGGTGGCGGGGGTTCGACGGTATGCCAACGGAGGGGAGCATATTCGATTTTAGCTGAATAGCGGTGGATTATTGATTCAGCTATAGCACCCTCCGTTAGCCCCAGTCTAGATCCCCCCCCCCCTCACCAGAGTACGAGGGCTCTGGCCTCCTCGCCTGAAGGGCATGTTGTTGGGAGGCTATCCCCGGTGTCCCTACCGCTATCTTGACGAGCTTGTCTCTTAGTCCTGAGGCGATTCCCTCTAAGGTCCTCAACTCAGGCGCGTCGCTTCCTAACAACCTATCGATCCTGCCCAAGAGGATGCTAGGGATCCTCTCCAAAAGATTGAAGATCCCTAGCCCTCTGTCCCTCTGCGCCCCATACACGAACGAATCTGCCGTATGTATGGGCAGATGGTCCCAGCGCTTTAAGGCGCCGCGAATCATCCTGTCAGCGTTCCGAAGGACTTCTTGGTTATTCCAGCGCTCTGCATCCTGCTAATTTGGTGAGGGAGTAAATACTCCCTCAAGATGCAGAGCTTCTGGTGGGGTTTCAGGGGGGCTCTACCGATCCGCTTCAGCTCCTCCTGAAGGGATTGGAGCATGAGTTTTATAGTCCTCAAGTTGTTACACTGAACCCCTAAATAACGAAAGTCCTCCATCCCGGCAGGTCTCAGGACCTTTCCCTCAAGGTAGAAGACAGCCTGGGTCCTGGTGAACAATTTCTTGCCCCCCAGGGCCCGGTCCTGAGGGGATTGATCTTGAGACCCCGAGATTGACAGAAATCGTCGCAGCGCCTAAGCAGTTCTTGGGCCTTCACTCGGCTGGGGGCCAGAATCAATAGGTCGTCCACGTAGGCCAAAGAGCTGATCTTGGTGTTTAATTCGAGACCAACGTCTGCAGGCATGGAAGAGAGAAGCTCGTCAAGTATGAAATTAAAATGCAAGGGAGACATAGGGTCTTCTTGCTTGACACCCGGTTCATCCGAATCTCACCGGTTCTGTCCATTCCCATGTCAATATAGGTGGAGAGCTCGTCGATCCCCATACGCCTAAGCGCTCTTTGGATGCTGCAGTGAGATACGGAGTCGAAGGCCTTGCTGATGTCAAGCATAATTACCGTGTGAGGTTTAACCCTGCGGCGGTGGTCCTTTAGGATTGAATAAAGCGTAAGGTTGTTAGCCATACACCCATCCACCCTGGAGAGCCCCCGCTGTAGCCCGCTAATCTGTAAAGAGCTCAGCCTCCTGCTCCATATCTTGTTACACAACCGTAAGAGCACCGGCGATATAGTAATCGGCCTCCACCCTGCAACGTCCCGTCCCCTGCCACTGGAGTTCGGAATCAAGATGGTTCTGTTCTTCCTTAGTACCAGTGGCACATGTCCAAGAAGAAGGGTCATCCCTTCGGGACCCTTCGCTTTGGGAGCGACTTGATGCCAAGGCAGCGGTGATTTCTTCAATTGTTTTCGATTGACTAATTGTCATCGGTTCCTTGGCATCCCAGATCCGTCCGAGGTCCTCCGAAGAGGGAGCCTTGAACAGGGATTTGTAATTAGCTTCGACGTCTTCAAGCGGAGGACGTTCGTCACTGTCGTTTAGGTCGCGTCCGTCAAGTAGTTTCCGGGCCAGCTCAGGACGGCTTTTTGTGTACATATGTTGAACCGTCCTGAAAGCGCTGGCCCTGTCTCGTCTAACCGTCGACGTCGTATTGGTCCGTCGTTTAATGTTTGTCCGGTTAGGTCGGGGAGGCAGGAGACTGGTCGTGTAATGGTCTAGGGAGAATGTAGCGTCGTGACCGTCAAGTCTGGATAAAAGGTCTTGGTCGTCGTCATCGGTGAGATTCAGATTTCGTAGAAAATCAAAATAGCGTGTTTGGCTGAAGGCCGTTGGCTGAGGGCCTCGGGTATAGGTAGCATTGCGTTCACATTACTTACTGCGGCAGGGGTGATGTCATTTAATCGTGTTAAGGCTGCAGCAAATGGAGCTGAAGGCTCAGGCGCGGCCGGTCCAACGGCGTTAGAAGGCATGGAGGGTTCTGGAACGGCATTCTCCAGGACTGGTGAGCCAGGGGGGATCCTCGAGCGGCAGGGACCACCACCATCTCCTCAGAGAAGAACCGAAGAGCCGCAGGAGCTGTTAGGCCTGGGGTGAGGAGATTCCTCTCCGCAACCTCCTCCTCCTCAACGTATTCGGCTGCCTCTCTGATGTCGGCGGTGATCTGTGTCAGTTCCAGCTTCCAGGCAGAATCCAGCTTCCTCCTGGCCCTGATTGCTTTCCCCGTCCTGTTGAACCGGGTGGAGATGGCTGTCAACAGTTGTAGGGTCGTGCCAACGTGGTAGGCCTACATATAGGCTATTTGTTTAACCTCCAGTGTCGACCACGGCCGCACCACCCTGTCCGTTCCATCTCTTCGTTGTATAGCGCTGGGTGACCCTTCCGTTGGTGCTGCCGGAGTCCCGGAAAAGTGGCGAACCTCCTATCGCACCATTGGCAGGTCTCCTCAAGTAGAGGCACCTCGTCCACTTGTACAGGAATAGGAATAGGGGCAGGTTCTACAGCAGGCATCGAAGCAGTCGCTGGGGTAGGTCGGTGCCTGCAGGATCTTCCCTCATGTTGCTGTCGCCCCTTGACAGAGTTGTAGCCCTTGCCACAACCGAACTTGCACGCGTACATCTCTCGTGCGGGGGTGTTTCCTACCGGTATATACTTCAACTCGGCAGGAGTTGTCGTAGTAGATTGGTTCCACCCCTTATGTAGCACGCTCCGTGAGCGGTTTTGACCTCTGAGCGTCGTTGGTGATAGGTATCGTCTGTGCGTTGGCTTCTGGCGCCGGGTCACGAAAAGGAAGGGTGGATGAGGGGAAGGTCAAAAAGGGAAAAAGAAAAAAAAGTGAAGAATTAAAATAGAAGAGTCCCAAAAAAGTTGACCCTCGTTGAAAATGATTGATTTTAAAAATGACCAGGAATTTTTTTTTTTGAAATTTGAACTATTGAGCGAATTTGAGAGGAAAAGAAGGCCTTGACTTGACCTTCAAATGACCTTGACCTTAGGGGTCAAGGTCATCCGTGCTGGAGGAGTGTGAGGCTATGGGAGTAGAAGGATATATAGGAGCGTCCGGATTCCTGGCTCTGTTGTAGTAGCACACAATCCTGGACTTCACAAAATTTTCCTGGACTTTTTCCCTTTTCGAATATCCGGACTAGCCATGCATCTATTCGGCACGAACCTCCTTGAGATTGGAGGAATTTATTTAAGTGGTTTTTCCTCCACGTAGTCCAGGCGATGAAGCCAAGACCCCCATGCCCCCGTTTATTGCTACAAGCTTCGCATACGCTTAGCCCGGTCTTTGCAGCCTACCGGCGGTCTACGCTGTGCTTCCCCCTCTGCTTTATCAAACGGGCTGGGTACCGTCGATGGCGGGGTTCTCCGGTCTAACCTCTGCAACGACCAGATACTCACTTTGCGGCTGAGTCGACCTTGCCCTCAGAGACTTCGCTCCCTGGAGGGAAGTTTTTGGCAAAGATTATTGCCCTGCCGTGGGGCTTACATTTTAATAATTTGAGGGATGTACTCACACAGTCAATGACAAGAAAAACAGTTGTATAAATAAAATAACAGTGCTATGTCAATATATAAAATCTTAAACTAATGAATTAATGAGTGAAACATGATGAGTGACGAATGAATCTTTAAAAACCTAAACCTACGTACACAGGACATGATGATAATAACTTATGACGCAGACAGTTGAAAATATCATATAATCACATGTTAAATATACAGATTAAAAAACCGTCACGGATCGCGTGTCCAACCACCCTGCATAAAGAAGGTGTGACACGCAATGCTGCCTATAATGGTGTCATGTACCAGTTTAAAACCGTCCGCCCTAGGTAGTCCCAGGGCGTACATAAGGAAATTGTTTAGGGGGAGCCATGTTCCCCTCGCCTCAATAATTATAGGGAGGACGTAGATACTCGTGCTGGGGTGGGCCACTTGAAGGATGTTCAACAGCACGGTGGTGTTATATCTATTCATCTTTTTATTATACGCCGCTTCAAGTGCCCCAGGCCCCTCCCACGAGATCTCGACCTCAGCTTTTTCAGGAATGGCAGTCCAACTCTTGCGTTGAGCCATGGACACCACCTTATCCCGGATGTGATTATGAATCACATGCCTCAGGGATTCCACTTTCCTGCACCTTGTCCGACACTGGCGGAGGTGGCGGGGGTTTGACGGTATGCCAAAGGAGGGGAGCATATTCGATTTTAGCTGAATAGCTTTGACATATGTCCTGCCGGACCAATTAAGCGGTGGATTATTGATCCAGCCATAGCACCCTCCGTTGCCCCCCGTATCCCCCACCCTCTCACCAGAGTACGAGGACTCAACAACATGCCCTTCTGGCGAGGAGGCTTCGCCTGAAGGGCATGTTGTTGGGAGGCTGTGCCCGCTGTCTCTCCCGCTATCTTGACGAGCTTGTCTCTTAGTCCTGAGACGATGCCCTCTAAGGCCCTCAACTCGGGCGCGTCGCTTCCTAACAGCCTACCCAAGAGGATGCTGGGGATCTTCTCCAAAAAATTGAAGAATCTGCCGTGTGTATGGGCAGATGGATAATTTGGTGAGGGAGTAAATACTCCCTCAAGATGCAGAGCTTCTGGTGGGGTTTCAGGGGGGCTCTACCAATCCCCCCCAGCTCATCCTAAAGGGATTGGAGTGTGGGTTTTATAGTGCCCAAGTTGTTATACTGAACCCCTAAATAACGAAAGTCCTCCATCCCGGCCGGTCTCGGGGCCTTCCCCTCAAGGTAGAAGGCAGGCTGGGTCCTGGTAAACAATTTCTTGCCCCACAGAGCTATGTTCTTGAGGGGATTGATCTTAAGACTTCGAGATTGACAGAAATCGTCGCAGCGCCTAAGCAGATCTTGGGCCTTTAAGGTGAAGACGCACTGCTACAACGCTACGCTACGCGACGTTACGCGACGCTACGCGAGTTTATGTGCACTGTGCATATATTATCAACGGAACGCGACGCGACGCTACGTGACGGTACGTTACTCAATGCTCTGTCAATCTAGGATTTTCAATTAGTTGTTGTTCAGAACTCAAGAAGTGAAGCAGCAGTATTAAATTATAAAAAAATGGAACAATTGCAGAGTAGCTCTTCGGAATGGGAAGAAGAATTGGAAGAACTCGCAGTTGCATGCATTGTAAATGAACGTAAGAGACGTGTTTGGGTTCATAAGATAAATGCTGATAGGGACGACTACGGTGAATATGCCACTTCATACAAGTTCCTTGAAAATGATGATGATCGTTTTCTAATGTATTTTCGTTTGAATAAAGATCAGTTTGAGTATGTGCATAGCCTAATAAAACCAAAAATTGAGAAATTAAACACGACGTTTCGGAAATCTATTAGTTCTAGACTTCGCGTAGCAGTTTGTCTGAGGTAGGTAAAATGAAAGTAATAATAATAACTAATAAATAATAAATTGTTGTAATATTTCTAAGAGTATTATATTGAAAATCATGACATGAGTACATTTACAGTTGGTGATAACTATTTCTATTGGCTAGTTGATTAATTTCTAAATTTTCATTTGTTGGGTAATTAAAATGCTGAGTTATAGATTCCGTAACTCCCGCTGATGATAAATTATAGTTAGAACATGATGATGAGGTCCTTGAATTTGGATCAGATTGTGTGGTTTGTGATAGAGAATCCAGTCGTTCTTGCATGGTTATGCTGCGAATTTCTGCTTGTGAAACCATCTGACACAAATTCATACGTATCTCAGCTTGTTCTCGCCGCGGTAATCGTTTTAAAGTTTTCGCCATGCTTAAATAGAACATGTCTACTTCATCCAACTCAGAACTTTTTTTTTGTGATTCCGCGTATTTCGAATCCCGCCGCGTTGAATTCTTTCTTAAAATTTGTACCATTTCTTGTGCTGGCGAAATTTTTTTAGTACGTGCGGTAGGTATTTCCTGTAATAATGTTTGGTTGTCAAGACTAATATCATTCATTGGACAGTCTTCTTCCTCTATATCCTCAAAATTTTCTGTGTCCGTTGTATTTTGAGTCTCCTGGATACTAGTTTGTGTATTCCTAGTTTCAATATAAGGTACCAAAAAGCTCATCTCCTCATCATACTTCCATTTCGACATATTTGTTGCAGCCTGTCCACTTTTGGATTGTTTTTTCCTTCGAAACGAGGCAAGGAAAGCATTTCTGAGTTTGCTCCAAGTGTTCTTTGCGGTCTCGGCTGAAAAATAAGCCAGATAAATAAATAATTTTTGTTTTGTATTATTGCAGATTCCTAGCCACAGGCAATTCATTCAGATCGCTTGGCTTTAGCTACAAAATTGGGTTTAGTACAGTAAGAAAAATGGTTTATGAAGTGTGTCATGCTATTTGGGAAGTTATGGGGCCTACTATGATTCCGGTACCTACGGCGGAAATGTGGAAGCAAGTTGCAAGCCGCTTCAATCAGAAGTGGAATTTTCCAAACTGTATCGGTGCATTGGATGGAAAGCACATCCATATTCGCTGTCCAGTTAAAGGAGGATCGATGTATTATAATTATAAAGGGCAAAATTCACTTGTACTTTTAGCTGTAGTCGATGCAAATGCAAAATTTTTATACGTCGATATTGGATCATACGGTAAGAATAGCGATGGAGCTATATTTGCCAATTCCACACTTGGAAAAGCTCTAGAAAATAAAACTTTAAATATACCAGAAGATGAGAGCTTCACAGCAAATGGTGATAAATTACCATACGTCATTGTAGCAGATGAGGCATTTCCATTAAAAACGTACCTTTTGCGTCCATATAGCCGTCGTAATATTACCGGAAATGAGCCTAGTAAAATATTTAATTACCGTCTGTCTCGAGCTCGAAGAATAGTGGAAAATAGTTTCGGCATATTGTGTTCAAGATGGAGAGTATTTCTTCGCCCAATGGAAGTTCAACCCGATAAAGTTGATATTATCGTTTTGGCATCATGTTGTTTACATAATTTGTTATGTTCTTCTGTAGATGTAGACCCTCAAAACGGGGTTGGTACACACCAACCTTGCTTTAATAAATTACAGCCCCTTAGAAGAAATGCGACCCAAGAAGCATTTTCCGTGAGAGACAAATTTAAAGAATATTTTATTAATGAAGGAAGTGTACCTTGGCAAATTGAGATGATTAGGAGAGGTCGAAATGAATGAAATATAATTTTTGTTTGTTTGTTGATATAGTGAAGTATCATAGAACTAATTGTAAGACATAAAGCTAAATATGACCCATATAAATACGTTGTGCAATAAACGATATATTTTGAAATATTTTACCTGCTATATTCATTTCTTGTGATATGCTTTCCCACGCTTCCTGTCTCATCCTTTGGTCTCTGTAGTGCTTGGACTTCATATCATATAGGCAAGGATGTGCCCTAAGTTGTTCAATTAATATTATATCGTCCATATTTATATATAAACAAATAGTACGAGGGAGTTTACTTCACGTGTCAACCTGTCTGTGCGAAATGTGTGCACATGTCCTCGACGCGACCCGACGCTACGCAACGAAATCTGGTCGAACCACGTTCTGTCGTGTCGAGTGGCGTGGCGTAGAGTAACGTAGCGTCGATTGCTAACGTGTGTGCACACGTTATCCAGTCGTTCTATGTATTTGCATTGTGATTACTGTATTCAGATTTCGTTGCATAGCGTCGCGTCGCGTAACGTCGCGTAGCGTAGCATTGTAGCAGTGTGTCTTCACCATTAAGCGAGCATTCCACCGGGTATGGCGCAGCATGCCGGATTGCCGTATCCCGGATCCGTCAATTGCTGGAGCAGCGACTTGTCTACCTACCACACTCCACTGGTGCAGCAAATTTTTAGAAGTTGCAGTGAAATCAGTCAATAAAAATGCGATTGTCACGAACGGCCAAACGTGCTATTGCCTTAATGCTACTACAAAAAAGAAGAGGACGTCATTCTAAATATTGGATTCATCCTCTTCATTTAAAAATACTGGAATGTGGCGAATTTCACCGATTATGCCAGGAACTAGAAACATACCCAGGAAGGTATTTCCAATACTTTAGAATTTAATACATTTAAATGAATTTAATAAATTACACAATATGCTGGAAAATGAAATAGCAAAACAAAATACAAATTTTAGAGAAGCTGTTAGTTCAAGAGAACGTCTGGTTGTGACATTAAGGTAAGTGAGAAATAAAATTACAATAATTATAAACAAAACACAGTCTTCTACTTTTATTTTAAAGATACAATAATTAAAAACAAAACACAGTCTTCTACTTTTATTTTACAAAATAAATTTTTACAACGAAAAGTAATTGTTTGAATTTTGTTCAAAACTATTGCTAGATGTCTCATAATTTGGGGATGTGAAAGTAGAAGAATTTTCATTTGTTGGGGAAAATAGTAGATCAGGCGAAGGTTGTGGAGTAGGAGTAGACGTTATTGACATACTCGTTGAGGGTCGCCCATCACAATTATCATCCCCGTATGCTAAATTGTACAGCAACTTTTGAATTTGCATTCTAGCAAAGAATTTTCTTTTAGGTGTGAGCTGTTTCAGCCCATTCTGAATCAGCTCACACCTAAAAAAAACTAAACTAAGCATAAATTGTTCATCTGGATCATCTTCCTTCGTTATTACTTTCATAAGCTCAGCATCCATTATTATTGATGTATTTTGCTTAAATTTTTCTTTCGTATGCGATTTTCCTAAGTTTCTTTGTTCTACGACAGATTGTCGTTTATTTAACTTATTCATTGGAGTGCTGACTATGTTTTGAGGGACGGGTTAAGTACACAAAGTATCTGATGAGGTTTGAGTACTCAAAGTATCTGATGTGGTGTGAGTACTCAATATATCAATTATGTTTTCAGACTCAAAGCTATCATTTATTTCTTCTTGTGTATCTTCTTTTTGTGAGTAGCTTCCGATCGTCTCTTTGAATTCGACAAAGGTCACTACAAAAAGCATCAAGTCGTAGTATATCCATTTTTTTCTTTTTCCTCCAGCTGAACCACCTTTTTCATTTTTTGTTGCCCTATAATGTTTGATAAAGGCGTCAAGTAATGTTCGCCATCTCTTCTTTATGCCTTCAATATCAGAATCTAAAACAAAAATATCACTTTAGTATCCTAAAATATCGAGTCCAAGCAAAGTCAACTGTGAATTTTTTATTTTTTGAAAAAACATACATAAACATTTAAAGTTCATGATAAAACAAAATATCATTTTAAATCACTTGAAGTTTTGATTTTAACTTTAATAGTAGTAATAGCAATTTCTTTTATAAATTATACTGTTTTCTTTCAGGTATTTAGCAACAGGCATGTCATTCAGATCTATTGCATTCAGTTTTCGTCTAGGAGAAACCACGGTAAATAGAATTGTAAAGGACACTTGCATCGCTATAAAAAATATAGTTATGCCATTGTGCATTCCACAAGTCAACCAAGAAAGATGGAAGGAAATACAAATCGATTTTTATCATAAATGGAATTTTCCAAACTGTGTGGGCGCTGTTGATGGCAAACACGTTGATGTATTTGCGCCAAAGAATTCAGGCTCAACATATTTTAATTATAAGGGATGTTTTTCAATTGTATTAATGGCAATTGTAGACGCCAATTATAAATATATTATGATAGTCGTTGGTTCGTATGGAGGAAACAGCGATGGTGGAGTTTTTGCTAACTCTGCGTTTGGAAAATCTTGGTTAACTAATGATAAACATTTAAATCTGCCAGAAAACCAGACTCTTCCATCGACAGATATTCATTTGCCTCTGGTATTAGTTGCGGATGAAGCGTTTCCATTAAAAGACAATATATTACGTCCATTTTCCGGAAAGAATTTAACTGAACGTCAAAGGATTTTTAACTATCACTTATCTAGAGCAAGAAGAGTTGTAGAAAATGCTTTTGGCATTACTGCACATATTTGGAGAATTTTACTTAAACGTATTGAAGTAAATGTTGAATTTGCAACCATAATAACTGTTGCATGTTGCACACTACACAACTATTTATTATTAGAAAATACGAACAATCACAATATGTCCCAACATTCCTCTGTGCCCCAAAATTTTGGAGCACAACATAATAATCAAAATAAAGGCATTTATGCACGACCAAACAGACAGGCTTTGGATGTGCGAAATGCGTATGCAGATTGGTTTTTGTCACCCGCGGGTGAAGTTCCTTGGCAGTACGAAGCCATTAAACATTAATTTTGTTTAATAGTTATATATTACTAATTAATATTGTCCAGAACTGTTAATCAATGTAAACTTTCACACTCCTAGGTTATCTATTAGAAATTTTAATTGTTTTTATTCTTCCCGTGAAAATTCTAATATTATTGAAAAATCCCCTGTTTATAGAATATGTAAATTTCATAACGGGATTGCATCTGAGTGCGACATATTCAATTGTAGCTTGAGCCAATTTAAAATGTTTTTGAACAATATCTAATTTCTGATGTATATGATCACTGTAGCTTTGTTTATTTGTTGTGTGTGTATATAAACTTGTCTATATATGTATATATGTGTGCTTGTATACATATGTATATATATGCAAGCATACTTATTATTTTTAGTTGAATTCCTTAGTTTTATTTAATTTGTAATCATTTTGTTTTTTTTTTCTCACTGTATTTACTCTGTAATTGGGCTTTTGCCTGTTGGGTAATAAAGATTATTATTATTAATACTATTATAATAAATATTCTGCTAAATAAATATTGAATATTATATACTTACCGTTATTTAAATTCAATTCGTTGGCCACTTCCTTCCACGCATAGTCACGACCATTTACACTTTTGTATGTCGATAAATTCTTATCATACAATACCTGAACCGCTAAAATTAGTTTTTCTTCCATTTTGTTTATTTACTATATTTTTGTTATCCGTTTAATCTGGCGAAGAAAACTCAACTGATGATAAATTTACTACATACGGCGCTGCGCTGCATGCGCTGCATCGACTTTGCTGCAACGTATTTGGTGGGGTGAGGTCCATAAACCGTAATGTAAATTAAATTCATTGCAGTGACGGATCGCGCTGCTACGTCAGTGCTGCATGCAGCGCCGTACCCGATGGAATGTTCGCTTTACTCGGCTGGGGGCCAGAATCAATAGGTCGTCCGCGTAGGCCAAACAGCTGACCTTGGTGTTAGAGTTTAATTCGAGACCATGGTCTGCAGGCATGGAAGAGAGAAGCTCGTCAAGTATGAACTTAAAAAGCAAGGGAGACATAGGGTCTCCTTGCTTGACACCCTGGTTCATCCGAATCTCACCGGTTCTGTCATTCCCATGTCAATATATGTGTCCACCCCGACGCAATCCGTCATGATTTATGCGGTAGAGAGCTTGTCGATCCCCATACGCCTAAGCGCTCTTCGGATGCTGCAGTGAGATACGGAGTTGAAGGCCTTGCTGATGTCGAGCATAATTACCGTGTGGGGTTTAACCTTGCAGCGGTGGTCCTTTAGGATGGAATAAAGCGTAAGGTTGTTAGCCGTACACCCATCCACGATGGAGAACCCCCGCTGCAGCCCGCTAATCTGTAAAGAGCTCAGCCTCCGGCTCCATATCTTGTTGCACAACCGTAAGAGGGCCTGGCTGAGGGCCTCGGGTATAGGTAGCATTGCGTTCACATTACTTACTGCGGTTGGGGTGATGTCATTTGATCGTGTTGAGACTGCAGCAAGTGGAGCTGAGGGCTAAGGCGCGGCCGGTCCAACGGCGGTAGAAGGCATGGAGGGTCCTGGGACGGCATCCTCCTGGATTGGTGAGCCAGGGGGGATATTCGAGGGGCACCTCGACTACCACCATCTCCTCAGTGAAGAACCGAAGAGCCGCTGGAGCTGTTAGAGGGCCTGGGGTGAGGAGATTCCTCTCCGTAACCTCTTCCTCCTCGGCGTATTCGGCTGCCTCCCTGATGTCGGCGGTGATCCGTGTCAGTTCCTGCTTCCAGGTAGGATCCAGCTTCCTCCTGGCCCTGATTGCTTCCACCGTCCTGTCGAACCGGGTGGAGATGGCTGTCAACAGTTGTAGGATCGTGCCGACGTGGTAGGCCTCCATATAGGCCATTTGTTTAACCTCCAGCGTCGCCCACGGCCGCACCACCCAGTTGGCCTCGTTCCGTTCCATCTCTTCGTTGTATAGCGGACCCTTCCGTTGGTGTTGTCGGAAGCCCGGCAAAGTGGCGAACCTCCTATCGCACCATTGGCAGGTCTCCTCAAGTAGAGGCACTTCCTCCACTTCTGCTTGCAGAATCTGCCCTCATATTGCTGTCGCCCCTTGGCAGAGTTGTAGGCCTTGCCACAACCGAACTTGCACGCGTACATCTCTCGTGCGGGGGTGGTTCCTGCCGGTATATACTTTAACTGGGCAGGAGTTGTCGTAGTAGGTTGGTTCCACCCCTTATGTAGCACGCTCCGTGAGCGGTTTTGGCCTCTGAGCGTCATTGGTACTAGGTATCGTCTGTGCGGTGCCTTCGGGCGCGGGGTTGCGGAAAGGAAGGGTGGATGAGGGGAAGGTCAAGAAGGAAAAAAAAGTGAAGAATTAAAATTGAACAAGAGTCCCAAAAAAGTTGACCCTCGTTGAAAATTATTGATTTCAAAAATGACTTGGAAATTTTTTTTTTAGAAATTTGAACTCTTGGGCGAATTTGAGAAAAAAATTGACCTTGACTTGACCTTAAAACTAAGGTCATCGGTGATGGAGGGGTGTGAGGCTATGGGAGTGGGAGGATATATAGGAGCTGGATGCGACTTACCGCGCACAATCCTGGACCGTTTCGAAAATCCGGACTAGTCATGCATATCTTCGGCACGGACCTTCTTGAGATTGGATGAATTTATTAAAGTGGTTTTCCCCCCACGTAGTCCAGGCGATGAAGCCAAGACCCCCGTGCTCCCGGTTACTGCTACAAGCTTCGCATACGCTTAGCCTGGTCTTTGCAGCCTACCAGCGGTCTACGCTGTGCGTCCCCCCCTGCTTTATCAATCAGGCTGGGTACCGTCTATGGCAGGGTTCTCCGGTCTAACCTCTGCACTCCACCTCGTATAAGAGTACAATACAATACAGTATTAATGCAATATTACATAACGCTATATAATTATTAATTAATTATATAAATAATATTTTGACGAAAACATATTTCACAAGAATTTCAAATCTACCGTCTGCCCAACATGTTTCACAATCACCATTTTTTTTAATTTCGAATTAATTTCAGTAATGTTCTCCTCCGTTAAGGCACTAAACCGTTGCGGAAAATAGACGACGCACTTCGGCTCGATGATCCTCGCTTGGACCGCATCTCCATGTTGAGTCTTCACTTTTTTGAGGCACTCCACCTCGTATTCGTGTCCAATCTTAAGGGACCTGATCGGGGTAATGGGTAACTGCTTCTCTGAACCAATTTTATTTAAAAGATCCATTGTGATTATTGTTGCGGCTGCTGTTGGTGTTGTTGTTGTGGTGGTAGTGAGAACACTTAACACTTGTGATGGTGGTATTGAGAACACTTAAAACTTAGTATGTTCATTAGAAATGAGGTAGACACATATATACTAGATACGTTGTTAAAAATGTATACCCCCTCTATATACACGTTTGAAATAGATTAATACGTGAATCTTCCAACGCGCTCTACCTGCTCGAATAAATAGCAGGATAATAACTTCTACGCTACTAACTAGCTTGATAATTACTTTGCATATAAATTCTATTTCCATCAAGAATGTTCGAACCGCACTTTGTGTCTATACCTTGTTTTATAAAAGAGTTTGATGATTTCCGTTCCTAGGTAATATTGGTAATATTATACGCGACGGGTTAGTGCATATAAATTATATTTCCATCAGGAATGTTCGCATCACTACATAAAAATATCAAATTGCTTCGCTTATTTATTCGCAAATCTTCGACACGCACTGCCCTTAATAGCATAACTAGATTGATAATTACTACAACATATAAATTCTATTTCCATCAGGAATGTTCGCATCACTTTATAAAAATATCTGTTCCCACCGTTCTTTGAATTAAGCTCATACGTTATTTCTATTTTATATTCCATTCAATTACTTGCAGATAAAAAATATTTAATACGATGCAGTTCAATTACAATGTTTTAATCTTTTATAATGACGATCGTAAAATTGTATGCAACCGGTCAAGGTAAGTACCCTGAGATGACCTACTTCTCGGACTTGGATTGGCGGAGTTAGCCGGTACAATTTTGTTAATAACAATAACACATACTAATTAATTATTTTTTATTATAAAAATATATACATATGTTTTCACATAAATGGTTCTAATACATCTAAATAATTTGAGAATCCTAGTTTGGTTAACGCCGCACATAAACATTGGATGCATTTTTCACTGTCTAAAAATAGTTGACACTCTTCTGCTGCACTATAATACGTATCCTCCATAATCTGCAACTGGTTCACCTTCTCCTGGTCATCCTGGTCTTCCTTTTCTAAACCCAATTGGTTCTGGCGTTGACAACTGTCAAACGCCAAATTTGAGAAGATTTGTTGAAGGTTCTCCACTGCTTTGTTTACGTCCACTGCTTCCGTCTGGTTGTTAACACTGTATGACATCCACATGTTTTTTATTTATGTTTTACTTTCTGGATTTACTTCTTTAGATCTAGAATATTAACTGAACTAAGAACGTAGCCAACATCTATTTATACTAGAAAATTGTAATAAAAATATCTTGTATATGTACCTTATGTAGTATATATGTACTCAATTCAATATAAATCATATAAGTACTGTAAAGAAGATGAATGTAAAATCCAGTTATTAATTGCGTAAACGTTCTGCTTTGCGCACTGTAAATGATTTTGACTATGTTTTAAACAATGATATTGCTTCGGCAATTCTAATTTCTGTACGAGAGAAGATAATTTTGGACAACCTTGGGACTCAATATCAATTATTTTAATTTCAGGTAATTGTTGTTCTAACCAGCGTTTCTTTTGCAAACCTTTGACAATTACAAGTACCAAGATCTAATGATTTTGACACTTTAAACCATGAATATTATTAGTTAGAAAATTGATTTGTGATTTAACGTTACTATTTAAACATTCAAATTCTAAAGGAAAATTAAAAAGTGTATGAAATTTACAACAGCAATCGCCCAAAGTAATTAATGCTAGTTCTTTACATAAAAATTCTCCGTTTTTATATTGAAACCCCTGAATATCAAGAATAACTGTTTTCTTATTCATTGTCACGTCTGTGCACATTGAAAGTTTACAACGATCTAATAGTACCAGTCAATGGATTATACTTTATAATTCTATCATGTAATATTAAACAATAAGCTGCCGTTATTGCCGGTATGTTATCATTAGTTTCAAATTCTATACGAATGTCAACTGTTCCCGAATTTAGAATTTCATTTTGCCGAGAACAATCGATCATTACTAACGGTGCTGTATTTTGAAATGTTATAGGATCAAATAATGGTTCGTTTTCTTTTTCGTAATATGAACTTTGGAATTGTGAATACATTTCAAACAAAGATGCAAACTGGCATCTGGAAAAATCTAAATTTAAGTTATCATAAGGGTATATTTCAGAATATTTCAGAGTGCAATGATCAAATTTACTGACGTTACCACTGCTTTTATTTTTGCGATCAGATTGGAATCCTATAATTACATAACGCGGTTTTTCCATTTGAGTTGCAGATTTAACAGTCCAAGTATGCCGTTTTGTCTGTTGCAGCAAAGGATATTCATGTAATTCCCTACTGCGAAAACCGATTTCTAGATCTGTTCCCTTCTCAATATATTTTAATAATGGTAAACGTTCTACATCTGCTACAGAGATATGCGGTACCCGCCAAACTATTTTATTAATATTAACTTTAATTCTTTCATCAACTGCAGTATTATATATTGCATTCAGATCTGAATTACTTGTAATTAAAACAAGTTCTTGGCGAAGATTCAATAAGATTTTTTTTAAATCCTCAGCAAATCCCATTAGTATTTTTAAAGGATACAAACATTGAAATAACCTAATGCATCTTCTAAATTATAAGTATCAATGGACCAACCGGCATTTTTTAATTTATTTTTATCACTCTCATTAAATGAAACGTAACCCTTCATTGTTGTAGTAATGCCTGGATTTCTGACACGATCTATAACTTTTCCACCGATCTCATAGCGAATCTCTTGAAATAAATGAGCAAATCCATTATTAATAAATTTAGCAGTACCCGATATTGTGTTATCTTCTTTTGTCAAGCGACCCTCTATGTAAATATAACTTTCAGATGGTAAAGTGTAAATATCCTGTTGTTGAATAGGAATTCTAATTTCATCATTGTTATTAAATGAAGCTGACGCGTATGGAAGGTGTGAATGTTTTTCGGCATTAATAATGGAATTATCAAAAAGTGCCCTCTCTCCTACGTTCAATATAGTCATCTTTAAGTTTTAAACCAAGCTGTTGCAGAAATTTACGATTTTCAGGTGTTAACCGTTTTATAGCTTTTCTAATAGTGAGTGGTTGTGGTGGAGCAGTCTTATTTAAATAATTCTTATTGTACCGCACAACCATTTTACTCAGACTTCCTTCAGATGTAGTCTTATCGTTATGACTTCCTTACGAAAATTGATGTCGTTTCCATCTTGATCTACTATTTTAAGTACAACTTCTGAGATTATTCTCGTATTTATAGGCATGTATAGTACATTTTGGGGAACTTCAATAATTTTAAATCCATGTGGTACTGATGGAAAAAATTCATGTAGAGTATGAACTAATTGATTATTATTGTATGCTCCTGTGGTTATGTTACATTCTACGCGTATGCTATTTACTTTCAATATATTTACAGGTAAATCGGATATGTGTGACATGTTTTCTTTCAAAATTTTGTTTTCAAAGCCTAACAAACTGTTTATTGACTGTGGTTTAGTAAAATCAATGGATTTTGAACATTTTATATGACATTTTAGAGTATTATTATTAGCTGATATGTGACAAACAGCTTTAAAATGAACATCCTCTTTATTTAATTTCTCAATTTCATTGCTAATAAATTGATTAATATCATGTAATTCATATGAACCTGTTGGTATTGTAATGATTTTATCACCAATATAAAATTTATTGTTATCTTCATCAATATTTGGAATAGCATTGTAAGTTTCAAAACTTATTAAGCCTAAGCTATAATTTCTTTCCTCTGACGTTAAATCAATAGGTGGATGATAATTTGCTCTAAGTAATGATGTTGTACCAGTAAGAGTGAACGTCTGCATTTTGCAACAACCATACCACTAGTGAAAACAGTTACAAAACTTAAATATTTTTATATAGAAATTCTAAACACAAGTGTCCACATACTACGGTATTAAATTTTTGTATTCTAGCATGATTATTAAAAATTTTAACTTGCCCACCACTATTAAAAAAAATTATAATTTCTGGAGGCGGTTTTAGGTTACCATAACTATCATAATATTGCACATTATTAAATCTTTTTATGTAAGCAACCCAGTGAGTTCCTTGACCCTTATTAGTATCTAAATTAACAATACCACACTCAAGTTCTCTTATACTTTTAGGTAAATTGTCACGCATAAAAACACCTCGAAACGAAGCTATTTCCTTTGCGTACCTTCTTAAATCTATATTAGTGAGAGCACGTTGTGGTAGTTTTAAGGGTTTTTTGAATAAGGTTTTAAGTGCAACCCATATCCCATTTTATACGGTTTCAGAAACAATCCTTTTCGTACAGCTATTCCTTCCATTGCTTGATTGTGACGCTGTTTCTCTTTAAGATCTGCAGCAGCAGCTTTTGCATCATTAACAGCTTTTGCAATTCCGGCAGCACCACCACCTAGTGCTCCCAAAGCACTTAATCCAGCAAATAGTGGAATTAGTGGTAAAACCACTTTTTGGAATCGGAATAATCCTCGTGCAGCTTTTTCAGTGATATTTGAGTCAAATGCGTTAAATTGTTTTATTGCTTCGGTAGCTAATATTTGATCAGCTTTCTGTCTACTTTCCAAATCTTTAAATTGCGAATAGGAAATATCATGTGTTTTACAAGCTTCATCCAATTCATTTATACCAATATCACCTCTATTTAACCGTTTCTCCAAATTCGTTTCAGGTCCACAAAATTTGTAGCCAGGGATATGTAATTCAAAGGGTAATTTATTAATTACCTCATTTAAAAGTCCCGATCGTACCCTCTTGAAATATTGTCTTGGACTAAGCTGATCCGCTTGATATCGTCTCATTATATGTGTTACAAGTATAAATGCTAAATAACAAATGTTTATATTACTTATATTTTCATATAATATAGTAGTTATAAAAATGAAGTTGGTGAAACAACAACAAACAATTCACGTTAATAATATAGATGAAAATTGTAATGATAAAATTGTTCATCGTCATGGTTCATTACTACCATCAAGTATTAGATGTATTATTGCAGGTCCATCGAATTATGGAAAAACAAATGTTATGATCAGTTTACTTGAGGACCCAAATGGGCTTCGATTTAAAAATATTTATATATACTCCAAATCTTTATATCAACCAAAATATGAATATTTACGAAATTTATTATCACCAATAAAAGGAGTTGGTTATTATGAATTTTCTGAAAACGCAAAAGTTATTGAACCTTCAAATGCAAAGGAAAACTCTATATTTATATTTGATGATGTGGCATGCGGTAAACAGAATGCAATACGAGATTACTTCAGCATGGGGCGACATAAAACTATAGATTCATTTTACTTGTGTCAAACATATACCAAAATTCCTAAGCATTTAATTCGAGATAATGCTAATATAATTATATTATTTAAACAAGATGATTCGAACCTGAAACATGTGTATGAAGATCATGTAAATACTGATGTAACATTTAACAAGTTTAAGGAAATGTGTGCATTGTGTTGGATTAAAAAGCATGATTTCATTTTAATTGATAAAGATAGTGACATTAATAATGGACGCTTTAGAAAAGGATTTAATTACTATATTAATATATAGTGTGTATATTTATAATCATTCTAAATTCATCAATATCACAGTACAGACCTGTTTAAACCTGTTTAACAGCTGTTTTTAATTAAACAGACCTGTTTAAACCAGTTTAAAAGCTGTTTTTTTTAGTTAAACAGACCTGTTTAAAAGCTGCTCTGTAGTTAACTAGACCTGTTTAAGAGCTGTTTATCAATTTGAACCTATTAATTTGAGTATATTCAAACATGCAGGAACAAGATATTAAAAGTAAACGAAAAGAAAAGTAATTAGGAAGAAATTGGAAGATTTGAAATCTAGCGAAATCTCATTACAGAAGGCATATTTACCAATTACAAAATCTATAAGCAAACTAATTAGCCCAAAGCTTGAAAAACATTTAAATTATGAGGCAACAGTTTTCAAGGAACCAATCAAAAGTGAACACAAACAAATTTTTGATAGAACAATTCAAGCCTTGCCAGAACATGATATTTTTCGACCACCGCAATCGGTATCGTCGCCAAAGGAAGCTGAATTTATCGATGATAGTGAAATATTTGAGAATATACCTACAGAGAGATATTCTTATGAGGATAACGAATCTGTGTTAGATCAAACAAGAATAGAACGAACATTAGATACAACATATTTAGGTGATATGATACCTGAAGATACATTTCAAATGTACTTAAATGCTTTCGATGATTTATCTAGAATGTATATTGAAGCAAAAACCCGAGATACTGGCAATAATTTTGATACTCTTTACGGTGTTAGACATAATTTAGAAACTGAAAAATTCTATGTAGGAAACAGTGAACTGATATTTAACGGAAATGATATATCTATACGTGGTCTCGATTACAAAGGTACTCCAGGTTTATATGAACTTTTATTTAAAAAAGAACCTATAGGTTATACACCTGAAGATTCCAGAAATTACAGAGATATTGTAAATAGAACTAATGCTCACCGACGTGGATTTTTACCAGAGGGGCAAATTGCAGGAAATAGGTTTAATAAATACAAACACATTGTACAACCTTTATTTTCCAATATTCAACAACAACAACCTGCTGTATTTCGTGAAGTCAAGGACTTCAAATGGAATATAATAATAATTCAATTGATCATGTGTATTGGGATGACCCTAACGAATTAGTGAATCGATTGCAACTATTAATTGCTTCCCAGATGGCAGGAAATCATTCTCATGCTAATGAAATAAATAGTATTCTGGAAGAATTGAAAGAAGCAGATATAATAGAATAAATTAGAAAACATTGGCATTTGTTAAGTGACATGACTATTGATAAGTTCGGTAAAAAGATTGAGCACTATCGTCGTGATAGTGAACATCATATAAATAAAATAATATCATCTATAAAAAAAACCTAATTTATTTGGTTAAATAAATATTACACTTCAAGGAATTTCTAACAATAACGTATGTACTACATTATCAACAGGATCTCATATTTACTCAGTTCCGTTTAATTCTGGTGAAATAAGTCACATTTATTTGAATCCAGGGGATACACAGGTATATGTGAACCATAGTAAAATTAAACGAGAAAATTTAGTTGGATATAAGTTGAAATTTAATGATGAAATATCTATAAAAGTTAAAGACAAATATAATACACCATTTCTAGAATTAATTGTTAAATACCCAATCGAGCAGTGGTTTGCCATTTGTAGTTAATTTGAGACATGAGTGTTAAAAAGAAAATTGTTGAAAAATTACATAAACCTGCTAGAAGGAATTTTAAACGTAGAAAATTTATTATTAAAGGTTTGAATGATTTGTTTCAAGCTGATCTAGTTGAAATGATTCCTTATGCTCGATTTAATCGAGGATTTCTATACATTTTAGTCATAATTGATACTTTCTCAAAATATGTTTGGGCAGTACCCAAAGAATAAAACAAGTAAAGATGTTTGTAAAGCTATGAAAACCATATTAAAACCACCTTTTATTTCAAAACATTTACAGACAGATAATGGAAAAGAATTTTATAACAAGGAAGTCAAAAGTTTACTAGAAAAATTTAATATGAATCACTATTCTACATTTAGCACAATGAAAGCATCAATAGTAGAACGAGTAAATAGAACATTAAAATCTATGATGTGGAAAGATTTCAGTTTGCAAGGAAATTACAAGTGGTTACAATTATTACCTAAAATAGTTTTGAACTCAACAAAACACTCAACTATAAACATGAAGCCAGCAGATGTAAACGAGAAACGTATATTGGACACATCCTACAACAATATCTAAGTAGCAACACTGAAAACTAAATTTAAAGTTGGTGACCAAGTTCGTATAAGCAAATACAGAGGAATTTTTGATAAAGGATATACACCAAACTGGTCTAACGAAGTTTTCAAAATTTAAGAGGTTAAACTGACGAATCCAACAACATATATTTTAATAGACCAAGCAGGGGAGTTAATATCAGGAGGATTTTATGAGTTTTAGTTACAAACTGCAAAATATCCAGATATTCATTTAATCGAGAAAATTATTCGAAGGAAAGGAAATATGGTGTATGTGAAATGGTTGGGCTTTGGGCCAGAACATAACACTTGGATCAAGAAAAGTGATTTTGAATTATAAATTGTCTATGTTAATGTTAATAAAATAAAATAGCTTATACTTACCTTATATATTGTTTTATATATTATGATTAGATTGGGTGTAAGCTAGGAAAGTAAAATAAAAATACATTTTATTTTATATTTAATTTATTGAACTTTATTACTTTATACTTATGATACTGTTGAATCTTATTCTTAACTAGTAATATATTCAAACGTAACAGTTCCAAGCGAAGCTTAATTTGTTTCATTTCATGTTTCAAGAAATTCATATTACGTTGGTCCATGACTAATGTAGAATGAAAACAACTACCACTCTTCGTAATCCTCCTCCTCCTCATCTTCTTCCTCCCCCTTCGTTGCCTGTGTGGTAGCTGATGTGGATTGTGCATTCTGATTTGTTACAATGGTAGGGTGGGTAAACAATGTTCTTACCATGTTTCCATTTAAAATGTCTTCTAGTGAGAAAATAGAACTTTGATTTCATGTGGTAAATATTTTCTTCGTGGCGTGGAACAGGATTTTATTAAGTCATAAAATGTATTATCAATCTTGTATACATAATAAACAATACTCTCTGTATATAATTCAAGCATTAATAAGTACTCGTTATATTCCCCAATATATTGAATCGTATCACTATGAGGATTAAACAATAACTCAGTATCATCAGTGAAAACTATAGATACATCTATGTTTGGGTAAATAGCGTCTTTATATTTATTCACCATATGCATATACACACTTTCCGCAACATCATGAAAATATTCACTAACTTTATAATATTTTGAATTATGAAGTGCACCAACTTGCAGTTTAACCATCTTGAACTAACTATTCTCATATTTATATTACCTGCTTATATAAGATTTACAATCCCCTCCTTCATCCTTTAGATTTATTTTAAATTATATTATTATAAAAAAAATAATACCTTCATTATGGGTAACTATGAGCTCTTCTTCAAGTGATATTCTTAAACTTTCAGGTGTAACTTGAACTGGTGTTAGAACTGCCATCACTGGCGTAGATTCTTCGATCTTTTTTCTTTTAGTTGGATTGGAATTATCTTCTTCATTGTTTTCATATGTTGGTAAATAAATACGATGCACGAAAATTTTATCCATTCGGCAAATGGAACAAGACGTTAAATTTATCAAACAATTTGTGCAATACTTATGTCCGCAATTCATTGCATATTTTACCATATTTATTAGACAGACTGGACATCTTCCACCATCACAATTCGATTTATATTCTATAAAAGTTTACACTAAGTGACATTATTCAATTTTAAATTTTAAACTAACCTTTATCTTCAATTAGCTCATAGTCATATTTTCTTTTAAGTGTAGCGAATGCATCGTACGCCATGTTTTATAATCAACTGTTTGCTTTATCTATAAATATTTTTATTTATACCAGCATGCATCATATTTTTTTGTTCCCATTGCACAGCTGCTTGACCGGTTGTTCAACCCAACATTTTTATCCAATTTTAATTAATTCCAGAAAGTTGATTTAAAAATAGTTTTTTTTTGCTTCCAAAGGCTTTAAACGGTCATTTGACACCCAACGTATGCACTGCCCTCAAGGTCCCTAACCTCAAACATTCCTGAAAAGTTGATTTAAAAAATCGAAATATTTACTTTATCTTGACCGGTCTGTCATTCAACCCAAAATTTATTCCAGAAAGTTGATTTAAAAAATAGATTTTTTTGCTTCCAAAGGCTTTGAACGGTCATTTAACCCAGCATTTAGACAGGTATTTCATCTCCTTGATCGGTCATTCAACTCAACATTTTGTATTAAAAGTTAATTCATTCCATCATTAAACGAAAAGTTGGTTTAAAAATCGAGACACGTAACAAGTTAATTGCCTCGGTCACTTCCCTTATTATTTTTTTATCTAAGTTAGTTGATTGACATTTAGTTAATTTTTTCTTTTTGATTGACTTTTTTTTTCTTTTTTCTTTTTATAAAAAATTAATTCGCACGCACTCCCGGTTAGGTTGAGTGCCCTCAGATGACCGAACGACAACTTGACCTACTTCTCGGACTTAGAACCGCCAAGTTGGCCCAGAACCATCTCTGTTACACTACTGCAATGGTTTATTCTCCGTTGAATTGACAGTATTTAGGGGATACTGACCTTTAGTTTGTCCTGGTGCATCCCGTTTCATTGCTGGTTTTTGCAACTTATCGGCAAATGCTGTTTCTTGGACAAATAATTGTGTCGGGGTGGGTGGCGCTACAAACGAATTATTTGTTAACTGGGTAACCTCGAATTCCTCTGCCAATTCTATTAGTCCAGGTAATGTATCAAAATCTCTGCGACGGATACACAGTTTATACTAAGGACGCAAATTTTCATAAATACGCTCCAATTGGTCGTCAGCATTGAATCCTCCATGTCTACGCATCAGCGTTTGTATTGCTGTTACATATTTGGATGTCTTCTCCTGATATCCCTGCGTCCTCTTTCGGATTTCCTCTTCCATCCGGAATCTAAATCAAGGTGGCAAATACGTACTACGGAAACTGGTCTCGAATTCTGCCCATGTGGTCCAGAACTACTTATTATTCCTATACCACGAAAGTATTTTATCTTTTAATAATTCTGGTAGTACGACTAATAAGCTATCCGGTGCATAACCATGACACGTAGCCAATTCACCAATTCTTTCCAGAAATGAAACCGGATTAGCTGTCCCATCGAATTTCAAATTCCATTTTCGGATGCAATCACACATCTGGGCGGCAGGTGGTAATTGCGGTGCTGGTAGTCTATCCTCCGTTTTCTGTTCTTGTTCAGATTCCTCGGATTCGTCCTCTGTTCCACTTTCCTGTGTTTCCTGTCCTTCTCCAGTCCTTAGGAATCTAACAATTTTAGCCCTCAATTCTCTAACGGTACCTATTGAATTGATCCTAATTTTATTAGCTAACTGAACTAATACTTCTTTATTTTTCCGGTACACCCACGAGACCAGAACTTCAGGATCTTCTATTGATTGTTCGGAAATTTCACCTGCTTCCTTAACGGACATTACTTATATACCACAAATTGTTTAGTTATTGGACCTTATCGGTTTTATCGGTTTATCTAGTCCCTGCTCGGGCGCCAATGTAACGTTCAAAAGTCACCTCTCAATTATTACATGAAAGATGGTTTTAACATCCAATTTATACCGTTGCCAGTACACCTCAGGCTGGTTCAGGATTCGTGTTTAGACGAAAGAAAATAATAATAATTCAATATAAAATAAAAACTTACGGGGACACGGTAAACGGCTATGTGTAGGTGGCTATCAAACCGTCCATACACTGACTTACGCGGACTCCGAGACACGACCAAATGGAAACGGCTATAGAACCAGGATCAACCAGGAGTGAGATCACGAGTGATCTGAAGATCCAGGGCTCTCGTCAGGATTTTTATAGTGCAAATTCTCTCCCCCACACGCGCGCCAATTTACCCTTCTCAAAAATCTATCTGGGAAGGAGAATACTGCATTACGACAATTGCGCGCGTTCTATTCCCCACTATTCTGTCGAACGTGGAATTCCCTCGCCGCTGTCTAGAACGCACGGAATCCTCTACTGGGCCAGACGGTCGCTGCCGGGTTCGAAAAATTCTCCAACTAGCAAAAACGCTCCACTGTCACGCGCGATGGTATTTCGCTAGACGAGTACGTGAGGTGTATCTATTTCGCTGTCGGACTTTCGGGTTCTCGGTTTCTCGTATGTAAAACACGCCGCCGATTAGTAAAACAAGATTTAGAAGATTGGAATCAAATCTTGTTAAATTTGGACTAGTGAATCCAAAAAGACGTCGACAAAAGTCAGTTATGGAAAATGAGGAAGTGAATGTGTTGGTCTATTTTCAAGCTCATCCACAAGCATCTATCCACTGTGCGCAAACGGATTTAGGCGTTGATAAATCTACAGTATATAAGATTTTGAAAAAAAACATGGCATACGCAATTATAAAGTATGTTCATTAAAAAAAACCTCAAGTGTGCCATGATTTTTAAATTTTAAAAATTTAAGTTGGTTACACATATTGAGGTTATGTTACTTCTCAAAATTAAACAAACTGTAGTCAATTCATAGATACGTTAAATTTTTCACTATAAAATTATATCAAATGTTGTATGTGCCTTCCTTCTTCTTGAACTCAAGCCTGAACTCTTCGTCGCACACCCTCCATTACGCTCCGCAACAACACTGGATTATTGTTAATTTCTATAAATTTATCTCGAATTCATTGCCGCATGTCTTCTAGATTGTGTACTGGTTCTGCATAAATACAATTTTTCAGGTATGGCTACAAGAAAAAATCGCATAGTGTTAAATCGCATGAATGGGGCGGCCAGGGAATCCGTGCATTTCGACTTATTATTCGGTCCTCAAAAAATTCCTCCAGAATGGCCAAATTATCCACTGCAATGAGGAGTTGCTCCGTCTTGATGAAAATATCCACTTTGCAGTTCGTCTTCACTTAATTCATTTATAAGAGGCAATAAAATTTCTGTACTATAACGGTTTGCAGTTATCGTACCTAAAATAAATGCACGGTTATTGAATATTTATTTTTAATAATAAAAATAGGATTTTACCTTCAAAGAATATCGGTCCAACTAATCTTCTCCCACTAATCGCTGCCCAAACGCCAACTTTCTCTGGATGTAGTGGTTTCTCTCGATATATACGAGGATTTTCATCTGACCAAATTCTCATATTTTGGGAATCAATGTACCCATCCTTGTAAAACCAAGCTTCATCGGTAAAAAAGTAATTTGTAAAACATTCTCGTTTACATTTTGTAAAAACCACTGACAAAATTCCAGTCATCTGGGGTAATCAACAGGTAATAACTCTTGCACCGACGTTATGCGATAAGGGTATACTTGCAAATCTTTTCGTAGAAGCTTGTGGCATGTTCCTACTTTTTTTTAAGAACCAATTTTCTCTAGAAATAAAAGTTGTTGATTTTTTAACATAAAACACATATTTGCACATTTTATTTTAATATAAATATTAAACCTCTTAAATAATGACGATCGATGGCGAACCCGTGAAACCACTTCTTATACATTTGTGACGACTTCGGCTACTTCAGGTAAAACTACTAGCCAGTCTAAAAACAGAGGAACTTTAACCTCACCCTGACCTAAGCATAAGCAACTCCCATTTGGAAAACTGATAAGTAATGAAGATTGATGGCTCCGCGTCACTCCGCCGTCGACCACTATTTCTTAGGCATTTGTGACTGCTTTGCCGTCACTTCGGCTATAACCTAACCTAACCTTTTTTTTATGAGGGACGTGATGGCCCCCCTGAAATTCGAAATACGGGTGGCATCGCCGGCGGCATTCTTCTCCCCGTATTTCACTTCCCCGTTTTGCCAACCTGATAGCAGCTTTATAAGACTAGATACTATTTACATGGTTATATACAGTTCTATATACAATTACTAATATTTATTAATATTTATAACTCATAGACTTAGTGCGCCATGAGAGGATAATCGATGTTTAGGTTAGATGGTACAATGCATGGCCTACAAATAACGTGTGATACTTAAGACTAAGCAGTTAAAGGGTAGCGCTAGGGCGGTTGGGCCCGGTGGAGGGCATCTAGGTCCTCCTCCTTCCTCCTGAGTGTTGCTCTAGCAAAGGTAGCTACCGCCTCCCATTTGATGGACGACTCGAGCATAAAGCCCACGAGCGTGTCAGCCTCAACCGGTGCTCCCAGCGTTCTCGATAGGACTGTCCTGTCGGTTGCCCAACGGTTGCATTCTGTTAAGGTGTGCTCCGCATCGTCCGTTCGGGCAGTAGGCACAAGTATCTTTGTTGCTTTTCTTAATTCTCGCAAGGTATGAGCGGAAGTTTCCGTGGAGAGTCAATAATTGGGTGATATGATAATCCAGCTCCCCGTGCTTCCTATTAATCCAGGGGCCAAGGTCGGGGATGAGCCTCCGAGTCCAGGCGGCATTAGTGCTGGTTTCCCACCTAGATTGCCACCTCGCCAGCTGTCGCCCGACCGCCTCCAACTTGGTCGCCCCCTTGTCTGCCCCTTGCCGGATTTTGCCAAGGCTCGCTCCTCCAGGATGATATCTGGAGGGACGGTCGACGCCAGTAATTCAGCAGCGTCCGTCGAGACGGTGCGGTAGCCCCTTATGATTCTGAGTACCCCGGGCCGTGCCGGTTGGGCCCGGAGCCTTCCTACTCGGGAGGACCGACGCCGCTCGGCAGACTTCCTCGGTGCTAAAGAGGTCGGACTCCGACGGCTCGGAGCCGCTCGGAGGGGTCGCTCCCTCACGCCGCCAGGCGGAAACAGTTCCTTAACGATACGGGCGGTGCCTCCTGGTACCATGGATCCTACATTGGTAACGATCGTTCGGAATTTTTTGGCGACGATTCGGTAGGGTTTCCCCCGGATGTCCGCGTCCACCTCGTCGCAGAGTTCTCTCCACCGCCGGTCCTTACTTCGTCTGATCGAGGTGCGGAGTGCCGCCTTGGCTTCGGTGCAGGCTTCCTCCAGGATATGAAGATCCCCGCCCTCTCGTCTGAAGCGGGTTAGGTCTCTCCTGGCGGTGTTGGCGGCCGACCTAGCACTGACGACCTCCTCGTTTTGGGGGTGGCGGTGGGTAGCGGGGAGCGACTAGCGTGAGCCCCCGGCCCCCCAGTCACTTTGCGAGAAAAAACCGGAGCACGAAAAAACACGTCCTGTATATCGAATTAATTATTGAAAAGTTCTTGGCGCCAAAAAATATAGGGCGGCTCGAATCCGCCCACGCCCGGTGAATACCCCCAGCAAGTATCGCAACTCTGGGGGTGCGGATCGCCCCGGTGCACTTAGATTTAAAAGTCTAACCTAACGTGGTTCGCCACTAAATCATGAAATACTCCGTAGATCCCGGGCGGACCCCGTTCAAATTTGGATGGGATTCACACACTGACTGTCACTATCTGACCACCAACTTTCACTTTAGTCACACCGAAACTTCTGCCGTAATTATCGGAAAAGCACAGAGAGACAGAGAACACGACCGCTCTCACTGGCTGTCCGAAACAACCTCAACCTCAACCTAACCCAACCTAACCTAACCCAACCCAACCCAACCTAACCTAACCTAACCTAACCTAACCTAACCTAACCTAACCTAACCTAACCTAACCCAACCCAACCCAACCTAACCTAACCTAACCTAACCTAACTTAACCTAACCCAACCTAACCCAACCTAACCTAACCTAACCTAACCTAACCTAACCTAACCTAACCTAACCTAACCTAACCCAACCTAACCTAACCTAACCTAACCTAACCTAACCCAATCTAACCCAACCCAACCCAACCTAACCTAACCTAAACTAACCTAACCTAACCTAACCTAACCTAACCTAACCTAACCCAACCTAACCTAACCCAACCTAACCTAACCTGACCTAACCTAACCTAACCCAACCTAACCTAACCTAACCTAACCTAACCTCACCCAACCTAACCCAACCTAACCTTTTTTTTTCCAGGGACGTGAAGGCCGCGCACGCCCCACAGTGGCCCCTCTGAATGCAGGGATACCGGCGGAATTACCAGCAGGCATACTTCACCCGGCACCCATCAACCTTGGACGCAGCTTAACTTTTAATTAACAAAGACAGTTTATAAACTAGTTACAACTTAACCTAATCTTAGCCTAGCGTTTCTAGCCTAGTCAGGCACCCGGGTAGTGCCTTCCTGGTCAGCACCTTTCTTGAGAACCTTGCGACCGCGTCCCAGTTATCCGGGTTCTCCAGCATTGCCCCGATGATAGTAGCGGGATCGACCTGTCGTCCGATTGTCCTGGTCAGTTCTTGTCTCTCGCTATCCCAGGCGGGGCACTTTACGAGTGTGTGCTTCGCCGTGTCGCACCCCAAAAGGCAGAAGGTAAAGGTGCCGTCGTTCGCCTTGCCGATCCTACAAAGGTACTGCCCGAACTCTCCATGGCCCGTAAGGAGTTGGCACAGGAAGTAGTCCATGGCTCCATGAGCTGGGTCTCCCGCTCACTCTCCCGTCTCTTTGCAAGCGCCTTGGGCTCACCCCTGCGCACCGCCCTGAACACCCTATCGCGGGTCCCCAGGACCAGATCTGGTGGGGCTATCGCCGCCAGCACTTGGGCCGCTTCAGTTGAGACTGTTCTATAGCTCCGAATGACGCTGAGAGTCGCTGGTCTCATGGCCTTCGCCAGTCTGTCGATGTTGCGTCTGGACTCGACGCAGCTCGGCCACGCGGGCGCAGCATAGAGCAGCCTAGCCAGTGCCGTCCCCATGAGGATCCTTCTCCTGTGCTCCTCGGTTGGACCACCCATAGTTTAACATCAGGCGACAGACCGCCCTTACCGTTCTTACCGGTCCTTCTCACCGCCTGGCTCCAAGACTGTTCTGCTTGCGGCACGCCGCTGACTCCCCCCTGCTCGCCTGCGTCCGCGGTTTCCGGAGCCGCCGTGGGCCCCAAGTCCCCCCCACCCAGTTGTCCTGCCTTCCTGGCCCGACTGCCCGATCCCTGCGTCTCGTGTGTGGACTCGTCGCTCCGTTTGAACACTGTTCCTGTCGAGTTCCATAACTCTTCCATAAACTCACGAGCGTCTATGCACGCCCCGATCGCCACGTTCAGTTGAGTCATCATCCCGTCTAATTTTCTCTTGGCTCGTCTGTCCAAGGGGGTGTCGACCATCGTGGCGTTGTCCGTTTCCTTCGTCATCTCCCTCTGCGGTGTGCTCGCCACCTCTACGCAGACCCCTTCTAGCTCCTTTCCAGTACGCTCCGTTTGGGCCACCCCAACCGCGGTTTCCCTGGAGCTCCAAGACTGTTCTGCTTGCGGCACGCCGCTGACTCCCCCCTGCTCGCCTGCGTCCGCGGTTTCCGGAGCCGCCGTGGGCCCCAAGTCCCCCCCACCCAGTTGTCCTGCCTTCCTGGCCCGACTGCCCGATCCCTGCGTCTCGTGTGTGGACTCGTCGCTCCGTTTGAACACTGTTCCTGTCGAGTTCCATAACTCTTCCATAAACTCACGAGCGTCTATGCACGCCCCGATCGCCACGTTCAGTTGAGTCATCATCCCGTCTAATTTTCTCTTGGCTCGTCTGTCCAAGGGGGTGTCGACCATCGTGGCGTTGTCCGTTTCCTTCGTCATCTCCCTCTGCGGTGTGCTCGCCACCTCTACGCAGACCCCTTCTAGCTCCTTTCCAGTACGCTCCGTTTGGGCCACCCCAACCGCGGTTTCCCTGGAGCCCCTGCCCGCCTCTCGCAGTGCCTTCTCTTTCTCGTTTCGTTCAAGCCTCTTCACTAGCAACTGGCCACCGCGTTTCTTATCTCGGCGTGCCCTTCTCCTTCCAGTTCCATTGTCTTCAGGCTCAACGCCTGAACCGCAGTGGACAGCAGTGTCATGTCGTCCTCCTCCCCTATATCTTGAGGAGCTGCCGTTGGAGCTCTCCTTTCCAGCTTGCTCGTACGACCCCGACGGTCCTCCGGCGACTCGCTCGCCTGTTCTTGCCCGGGTGGAGCCCTCCTCCCTCCAGTTCGAGCACGTCCCTTGCTGGGGTCCCTCTCTCTGCCGTCGTTTCCTCCGGATCATCGGAATCGTTTGGTCCGGACGCCTCCTGCTCGTTTCTTTTTTTGGGCATATCATTAGCCTCTTCCCTATAGGCCTTCCCTACCTTCTTCCTGGGTGAAAAACCCAAAATGTCGGCCAGGACGTCCAGCGACCCGCTAGAGTTATCGTCCTCGCCTCCTCCCACCTCCATTCCTGTTCCCCTGGCGGCTCCCTGTGTCTCGCTTGCGAGGTCTTCGCTGCCATCACGGCTCGCGTCCTCAACGGACCTCGTGCTCGTACGCCTGGTCCTGTCAAGCCCCAGCGATGTAAGGTCGATAAGCATGGCCATCTCTGCTTCCATGTCCGCAGCGCTACCCATATCGATGGAACCGCCCGCCACGCTTACGCCTCCAGCGCCACCCACGTCGTGGCCCTCGCTTCCCAGAGTAGCTCGCCTGTTCGGCGGGCTTTTGCCCTTGCCGCACCTTCCTTTAGGGTCCACACCCTGCTGCATACCCGTAGGCTTCCGTAGGAGTCCCCCGACGAAATTTCAGCTCCTTAGGTCACCGGATGGCGCCGCTATTAGCGGTACAAGTTTTTCCACCTTTTATTGTGCTACACCCTGTATATGCCTGAGTGGCATAAAATATACGCCACGCCTTGTAGAGGGACCCGAGCCAAGCATCCTGACAAAATTTCGCGTCCCTACCTCTTCGGATAGCCAAGATGTTCGCGGATTAACAAAATTAGAATTTCCTAACCTCCAAAAACGCGTGCACGTGCTCCACCGAAAAGTAGTCCAATCGATTCCAAATTCACCGGGTGCGTTTCAGTAGCCCTCAGGATCACTGTATTAATACTAAACTAGCAAGGTCCTGTCCTATCGTCGGCACGGCCTCTCTGCCGGCCGGTAAAAAGTCACTATCTTAAAAAACACTATGCTACCACTGAGGCAACCCACAGCGATGCACGCCTGCCGATTTTCGCGATGATCCACTCGGAAACGCAGTCACGGTGACACAAGACCCACGGAGCGCAAACAAACACGTCTGATCTCGGTGAGCTCTCGCGTGCCACTAAACCCAACCTAACCCAATCCAACCTAACCTAACCCAACCTAACCCAACCTAACATTTTTTTGGGGGGGGGGGCGTACTGGCCGCACGCGGCACAGAAGTGGCCCCAATGAAACGGGGAAGCTGCGGAACTGCTAGGCATTACTTCGCTTAGCTACCCCTTTCGCCTAGTCCGGAGGGACGGGAATGAACGACATAGGTATACATGGGTGGATATAGACATCATGAGTTAATACAGCATGGGTTTCCCAGTCGCCGTCTCTCGAGGGTTCGCCTGGTGGGGGGAGGGAAGTGCTGTATGGCGATTGTCGGGGAAAGGGGGTAAGGGGGTTTTGCTGGCTTGGTTTGCAGGCGCTCCGGAACCTGGTCTTGGGCCGTGGGGAGACTGGGCGAGCGCATCCCCCCTTGCGGTGTAGGGGCCCTTTGGTAGGATGCCAACTGGTCCAACTGGCTTTGTCTTTGCTGGGCATGACCGCCCTCGCAAACTTTGCCACTACCTCCCAATGAGGCACCTATTTAGGCATTTGGTAAATGCCTCGCGGTTTGCCGCAACAACTGCCTTGATGGCCTCATTGGGGGTGCCAAGTGGTCCACGGGCCTTCCGATTTGGTAGCGCCTTAGCCGCTCTTCTAACCTCCTCGGTCGTGAAGAGCTCAGATGCCACTGGGCCTACTTCCTCCGCGGGGGCTCGGGCTACGTCTCCTCCAGGGGGGAAAAGCTCCCTTATTATTCGCGATGTACTCCCAGGGATCTGGGAGCCTACATTCAGAGCTGCGTGTACCAGCCACGATCCGGTAGAGCTTGCCTCAGACGTCGGATTCTACTTCCTCGCAGAGTTCCTTTCAGCGCAGGTCCTTGCTTCGCCAGTCGTCGCACACATTACTCTAGGCACGTCAGCCAGGCCCCGAACTCCTCCAGGCTCCTGTTGGGCGGCGCGTAACAAGTTACAAGATGCTTCTCTGCTACCGTTACCCATGTAATCCCTCTGCAGGGGCTGGAATCATTTAGCTCGCTTACCATGACCACCTGTGAGCCCAACTCCAGTAAGGTGGCCTCCAACACGTCATGCGCTGCATGGCAACGATTTAAATTAGCCTGTATAACACTAACTTTGCCCAATCGGTGCTGGGGATCCATATGTCCGCCAGGCCTCTTTCTTTGTCATTGCACCAGGCACTTAGTCCATCCGAGGGTAATCTTTTTCCTGGCCAATAGTCCCTTGATTATGTCGCCTGTACTCTCGACCAGGGCAATGCGTAGGTCCGGCCCGTACGACCTGATCCAGGCCACCCTGACCATTCCTGGTTGAGCCCCCGTGCACTTAACTACCTCTGCAATAATCTCCTTTTCCGTGGTTTCGTCATCCAGACCGTTAATCTCGACCACTGCTTTGCTGCCGTGTGTAATTTTGACGTTCGTTTCACCGACAATGCGGGCAATATCCATTCGTGGGTCTTCCGCATTCTTCCCCTTCCTAACTTCCACAAGATTACCCGCCAGGCTGCGCTTGACATGCGACACCAGTCCAGCCTTGTCCGACTGGGTAACTCCCATCTTGACCGCCTTTAATGTATCCCGGTGCGTCTTAGTGGTGACCATTAGTCGGACCGGTTTGGGCTTGGGGAGCTGAGGAGTCGGCCTGCCGCCAGTGGCGTGGCCAATCCATGCGTCTTCCTTGTCCGCTTGGGCCAACCTAACCTAACCCAACCTATCCTAACCTAACCCAACCTAACCTTTTTTTTTCCCTGGGGACATATTAGCCCCGAAAGACTAACATTGGCCCCCTAGAATCGGGACTCCAGTGGAACACCTTTCGGTACATTTCACCTGGAGCCCCTTCCACATCTTGGACGTTACATATACAATTCATCTTTATTTACAATTTACACATCTTATACATTACAGTTACATATACAGTACAGTTTGACTCACAATTTACATTTACAATTTTGTTATCCAAGAAAATCCTGTTGTACTGCCTGGACGGCCTGCATTTCTCCTTGCCTTGGTCCACGTGTATCCTTTGCCCTCATTACTGTGCTGGCAAACACCTCCAGCAAACACCTCCACTGCCTCCCACTTCTGGGGGTCTTCCAGCATGAGACCCACTATCGTCTCAGCCCTTACCGGTTTGCCCAGAGCAGCCGCTAGTTCCCTCCTATGTTCATACCACTTGTGGCAGTCTACTAGCGTATGCTCCGCGTCATCCGTTCCAGTGTGGCAGAACCGGCAGTCGCCACTATCTGCTTTGCCGATCCTCAACAGGTACTTCTGGAATTCTCCATGACCCGTGAGGATCTGGCAAAGGAAATAACCCACCTCCCCGTGCTCCCGCTCTAGCCAACCCCGAATTTGAGGAATGAGCCGTCGGGTCCACCCTCCTTTAGTTCCTTTTCCCCACCTGTCCTGCCACATTTCCAATTGCTGTTGCCACTCCTCCCTCTTGGCACGGTTCTTATTACTCCCTTGCACTCCAGCCCAGTACCTCCTGGCCCGGGAATTGATTTTCATATCCGGCGGCACAGTGGACGCTAGAACTTCCGCAGCCTCAGTGGACAACGTCCGGTAGCCTCTGATAATTCTGATGGCGCCAGGCTGCAGCGCCTTGCCCAGTCTCTCAACATTTCGTTTGGAGCCTACGCAGCCCGCAAAGGCCGTTGCCGCGTATAGCAGTTTTGAAGTCGCCACCGCCATGAGGATTCTCCTCGTTTTCTCACGCGGGCCCCCTAGATTTGCCATGAGCCGAGAAACGGCTCTAACTGCCGGACCTGCCCCCGCCGCGGTCTCCACCACCTGCGAACTGCAGAGAGGGTTTGCTTGAATTATAATGCCCAGATACTTCATTTTGTTCTGCACCTTGACCTCCTGGCCAAGGAGCAGAATAGTTTCCCCCGCTACCCTTCCAGCCCTTCGCCTGCCGAGCCAGACCGCTCCCGTCTTATCCGCCGCTACGTCTATATAGTCTTTGCGCGCCTAGTTGCGACTATGTATTTCGGACTTGATCTCGGGCGTCCGTCGCCTCTCATAGGGAAGGGCATCGTCCCTTGATTGCGGGCCCGTAGCATGTGGGCTCAACGTGTGAGCCCAGAATTATGCTTCCTTCCCCATATGGGATATAAAAGTAATTGCATCATCCTCAACTTCTAATTTCGCCAGACGGCCTTGCTAAAATGGTTGTGGATAGCAAGGCTTCCGATGATGACATCGTGGATTAGCTTGGTTTCATCTGCTTGATTAATGTGTAGTAGATTCGTCAGGTAGCTATTCTGTAGACACCATGTGCCCCTGGCACCAATTATGATCGGCAAAACTGTTGTATTGGCATTTGGAATGATTTTACCGATTGCGGTCTTGACCAGTTCGTTGTTGTAAATGGCGAGCTTGTTGGTATAGCTCGTATCCAGGGTTCGTGGCCCTTCCCAGTTAATCCCGACGTCCACTACATACGTCTCTGTATCTCTGTAAATGGTTAGATCTGGGATTCTAATAGTGCCGTCGCTAAGTAGTAGCCTCTTCTCAGTAAGGACCGACCAGCCCCTTGCAGTGCAGAATCTTCTTAAGTTCGTAACGGCCCTGTCGTGCCTCTGGATGCGTTGGTGGTGTGTGACATGGCATCCCTGGAGAACGTGGGACAAGGACTCTACCTTGCCATATCCTGAGCGGCACCATCTGTCTGAGCTCCTGTTGGCTGCATTGCCATGTGTGGGCAACAAGTTGCCGCGTAGTTGAAGCGCTTTGCAGTAGGAGTTGCCCGACCAGTTTGAGGGTGGATTATATATCCAGCTGGAGCACACTTCATGCGATTTACATTGTCTTATGCCGTTCCCCGACCAAGATTTCTGGAGTTGTTCATTAAAATTTGTTGCCGTAGCAGTGTTGTTCGGTATTTGTCCATTCGGATAAAATTTCTTGAGCCGGACACGGAGATGTTCGGTGCTCAAGAATAGGCTTTCGTTAATAGACCCAGTCGGGCCGTCGATCTTAGATAGTCGATTGATCATAATAGCAGGTATCCTGTCTCTATAGCAAAATAGGCCTAGGCCCCCATCCCTCAGGCTTGCGTGGAGGTATGCTGAGCTGCATGATTTGGGAAGGTGACATATGTTCCTCGTGGCCCTCCGGATGAGACGGTCGGCTTCACACAGGATTTAGCGAGTTATTGTTGGATTTTGTAAGATGTGGATCCATTTCGGTATTAGACTTTGCTTAATGATAATCATCTTCTGGTGAGGTTTTAGTCGTGCTTTCATTATGCGCTGTAGATGTAAATTCAGCATTTTAGTATCGAGTTTTGTATTACCCATTACGGAGTACTTGTTGCCAAGGTACTTCATCTCAGTAACACCCATTTGTTGAATGGGAGAGCCTTTGATGTTGTATATAGCTTTGGAGATAGTGAAAAGCTGCCTCTTCTTCGGGAACTTTCCCGTAGCAATACAGTTGCACTTTGAGATGTTGAGTGCTAGACCTTTTCGGTCAAAGAAGGAGGTGCAGTCCTTTAACGTTTTAGTGACCTCTGGCCGCGCAGGCCCCTTAATTAGGATATCGTCTGCGTAAGCTAGTGCGCTTATTTTGGTTTCGCCATGTAAGGGTAATCCCAGAGCCGGATCTAGATTTTCGAGGAGTTCGTTTATAATCATATTGAATAATATGGGGGAGAGTGGATCTCCCTGCTTGACCCCTCGGGTGATATTGATAGGTTTAGTTGTAGTACCGCCGACCTCGATGATGGTGGAGATTCCATCGTAGTTGGCCATGATGTAACGGCGGAGTCGCTCATCGATCCCAAATTGTTGTAATGCCTTATCAATAGAGTGGTGTGACACGGAGTCGAACGCCTTGGCGAGATCCAAAGAAATGATATGATATGGTTTGCATTTCTTTCGGTGCGTTTTTATGATGCCTGTTGATCAGTGCTCCGTCTTCGCTCACAAATCCCTTCTGGGTTTCGTGAAGGCTAATTGAGCTAAGTCTCTGTGACCAGATTTTATTAGCCACTCTAATGATGATCGATGAGATGGTGATTGGGCGCCAATTCTTTATCATATGCCTATCAGAGTCACCCTTAGGTATCAGGATGGTTCTATTGCTCCTTAAGGGCGGTGGTATGTACCCCAGCAGGGTCATTCCATTTATTAAAATTGTGACGATGTTGATGTGAGCTTTCCGAAGGTCTCGGATGTTCAGACCGTCAGGTCCACGGGACTGGCTTTTATAATATAACATCGCCTTTGTGATTTCATGCGGCGGGATGAATTTATATATGTTGTCGGTCATTCTGGTTTTTGGCCTCACTACAGCGTTATCGAGCGGTGATGGTTGTGCTAGTATGTCGCTGTAATGGGCATGGACCGTGTCTATCGGCGGGTGAACATCTGGTGCAAGAATGTCCTCGCCATTAATGATTTTGTTGGCAAGATCAAGTCTGTTTTTGTTGAATAATATCTGGGCCTTTTTATACTCCATTTGTTTGCGGAGTTTCCCATTGGGTTGGGCCGTATTGGTTGTGCTGTTATTTGGACGTTTGCGTCCTGTCTTATTAGGTTTAGCTTTGGTGTAAATGATGTCCAGCAGATTTACCAGAGCGTTATGGGCGGCTTCGCCAGTGCCAAAGGCAATTACTTCAGACTAAGCTTTCCAATCTGTTTGCAAGTCAGTTAATAAATCTATGATACCCTGTCGTATTGGGTCTCCTTCTGGAGGAGGGCTGTGTTGAGGATCAGGCAGCGGTGGGGATGGAGGTGCCAGCATTATAGTTGGAAATTCAATTGAAGTGCTTCTAGGAGGTGATTCGCTGTAGTTGCTAAATACGTTCGGCTCAACTTCTTCGCGGGTGGAAGGTAACGTGGGCTGCGTGGGATTAATGAAGACATCGTCATCAAGGATGTGGTCCAACGATGGTTAATTTCCAGCTTTTCTGATTAAATATGTTGTTTGATCCACCTTATTATAGTTGCACGTGTGCAAAGACCATGATTAAAAACTATCCTTATTTTAGTTTAATCTAGGTGCTGTGGTTGTTCCACGATAGTCCTAGGACTGTTAAGGGCAACTGAGGACGATCCTGAAAAGGACGGCTGTCCTATCCTCAGCGCCCCGCCCCGACCGTTGGCCGTAGGGACAAAAGAACTTCACCCTACGCGTACCGACTCTCACCCGCCTCGAGGTGTTCAGAGGCTTCTTGGAGGTGGTCGTGGACTTGCCGAAAGCTTGTGTTGTTTGCTCACAGATTCTGCATCCGTTTGAGGAGCGAGTGAATCGGTAATATATTTCGCTTGTAAGCACTTATCGCATATATCGCTTGTATCGCTTGTGACTCCTCTACTGCTTTCGACCAAGAGAGTCAAAAGTCCTGCTTCTTGCAGCCATTCGTCGACCTGCTTCGTCGCCTGCTGTGCCGCTGCTCTGACATCCGTGATGTTTCTAGCTCTCGCGACCAGCAGGATATCATCTGCGAATCCTACAATCGTCACTTCCTCTGAAAGCGGCAGTCGTAGCACGTCGTCATATGCCACGTTCCAGAGGAGTGGTCCCAGCACCGAGCCCTGGGGAACCCTCCCAGACAGCTTTAGTTCCTGTTCTGTTCCCCTTTCGCCCTCGTATAGCAGTCTTCTGTCCTTAAGATAGCTACGGACCTACGTTAATAGGTAATCCGGTACCCTTCTCTTTATTAGCGCCTGCAGGATGACTCACCAGGGTAGGGAATTGAATGCGTTCCTGACGTCAATAGCGACCGCCAGGCAGTGCCTTCGTCCTCTTAGGGGTCCTCCGTTGGCCTAGTCTGCCAGTCTGCGGACCTCTAGGAGTGCGTCCACCGTCGATCTTCCCTTTCTAAAACCGAATTGCTTTTCTTATAGTCCTTCGGTCTCCTCGATCCACTGGCCGATCCTCTCGGCGAGAAGCCGCTCCAGTACATTTCCCTCCCCGTCAATAAGGCAGACAGAGCTTCGTGGTGTTGATAGTGTCGCCGGTGTAGGGCGCAATTTTAAGGGGCGTGCTAGCCGTGGTTAGCGTTTCGCTAATGTCCTTGTGAGTTAGCAAGTTGACCAGCAAGTGAAGGGCATTAAGCTCTTTCTTGAACTTTGTCTCAGTGTTCCTCTTGATTAACTTTCCGAGCCTCGTGGTTAAGGCGCCCAGTGGCATTCTTCACCCGGTGCCCCTTCCACCTCAGTCGTATTGAACTTTATTAATAAGAATACAGTAATGCAGGAATACATAATACTGCAATAATACATAATACTACAATACATGAATTAATTAATACAGAAGTATCATAATACATTAGTACAATAAAACACTAGTACGGTAGAGCGATAATACAACTACATTTTCGACCAAGATAAAGCGCCATACGTGCGGAGATTTACGGCACCATACGCGTCAGTCCTAAGTTCAATTGCTAGTAGTAAGCTAAGGCCCTTGTTCCCGCTGGAGCGCATCCAAATCCTCCTCTTTTATCGTGAGGATGACTTTTGCGAATTCTGAACAGCCTCCCATTTGGTGGACGACTCAAGCATGTACCACATAATCGTATCCGCACTGACCGCCACGCCCAGTGTCTTCGCTAAGGCTGCCCGCTCCACTGCCCAACGATTGCATACTGGTCTCCTAGGTTGTCATGCGCGCTGAGCGCCGTTCGGCCCATCAGAGGCCGTTCGGCCCATCAGAGGCCGTTCCAGATTTCCTTGCAGCCGCCTCACGAGTCGCGGCCTTAAAAGCCTGGCACCCCTTACTGCCCAGGAAGTGTCCGGCATCAACCTCCATCTCAGCGCACAGTCCGCACTTCGGGTCATTGGCGCAATTATCCTCAATGTGGTCCGCTTCACCGCACCTTCTACACGTTGCCTTCCTTGGTGTCCATGTACCCATCGATACGTTTGGCGTTGGGTTCACTGGTCAGGGTGATGTCGTGGGCGGCGTGGCACCGGTTTAGGTTGGCCCGGATAATGGTGATGGTGGGATGGTGGCTTACTTGCCGGGTCTGCGCTTGCCGGGGAGTGGGCGTCATTTTGCGGGGGGGAGATAGTCAGTTGGGTGGCCACCGTCTGGTTGCTCATCGTTGCCTTTCTTAGCTGCGTCCAATGCGGCCTGGAAGGCCTTACAGCCTCGGCTGCCTCGAAAGTGGCCCTCCTCGCATTGATGGCAGCGAGGCGGGGATTCACATCCGGCCTCGTGGTGACCCGGCGCGCCACACCTGCGGCAGTGTTGAGATCTGTCAGGCCCGGTGCAGCTGGCAGGCAGGTGACCAAATTCTCTGCATCTCCTGCATGGTGTTGGCTTGTCCTTTCTGAGGGCCACCCGACAAACTGTCCACTCAATAGTGATCCTCCTTTTTTAGAGCAGGGCGGATATGTACTCCTTCGTGCCCTCGACAAGGGCAACGCGGTAGTTCGCGGCGTACGCCCTTGCCCTTTGACGCGGACATGGCCCTTGATCCCGGTGGCCTTAACCACCGCTTCGACAATTTCGTCTTCGGTGGTGTCGTCCTCGAGGTCCTTGATCTCTGCTACGGCAAGGCTGCCCTTGGTAAAGCACGCCTTTTCGCCACCCACCAGGTCTTTAATCTGCCCCATAACGGAGTGGGAGTACGCCTCTATGGCCACTTCCACGACGTGGTTGCTGTCGCGGGTTTTCCGAACGACTCTAATGGAGTTGGGTGCCGGGCCTGACTCTATCCCTTGTCTAAGAGTCTTGACGATGCTCGAGTGGGAGGAGCCGCCAGTGTCTACGTGGATACTGGTAGCCCTGGCCCTGTTCACCGTGTGTCGAGGGGTGGTTTCTTTCGGGACAGGAGCCGTCGCCCGCTCTTGGCGAATTCCTTTATTGGATGGTTTGGCTATCCTTTGCTTGGTTTTTCGGGCCACCTCAGTCAAGTTCTCATCCTCAGACGAGCCACGTGACAGGGGCTGAGGGGGGTAGTGTATGATGTCTATGAGTGAGGATAGGGGCTTGGCAGGGGGACGGGCTGAGGCAGAGCTGGGGCCAACGGGGTGCGGGCTGGGGTTCCCGTGGCGGTCACCGCCGGCTGCCGCGCGAGGCTTTGTTGAGCTTGGTGGGCAAGGTGATCCATCCTTGTATGGAGGTCTTTAATGCTTCCTTGTATTTCCATTATTACCTTAAGTAATGGCGACGTCAGGCCTGGTGCCGTCACCGTCCCCTGGGAGGATCCTGGTACAGCCCCGTCCCGTGGTGAGGTCTGTATTGGTCTGCTTGTTACTTTAGGCAGGCAGGCGCCAACATCCTGTATTAGCTGTATTTCGTTCATAATATCATATACGTTACATCTCTGTCTTTCCTTACTTTCTCCCTGAATCTTGTGCATTTCATAGAGTCACTCCAGTGTCCTACTTGTTTGCATTCTGTGCATATTTTTTCTTTCCTGCACTCTTTTGCTATATGCCCCTCTTCTAAGCATTTCAGGCATTTTCTTCCTTCTGTTTTTTTCTCTCCGCATTCCATTCTTTTATGTCTGAATTTCAAACAGTTGTTGCATCTTATTGGGATTATTTTTTCTATTATTCTTCCCCGTGTCCAGCTCATCTGTATCCATCTCCTTTCCATTATTTTTTTTGCATCTCGATTGTTAAGTTCTACTGTCGTGCTGCATTTTCCTATTTGACTGCGTCTTATCCCCTATACCAGCGACCAGGGTCGTTCCGTTCGCTGACAAGTAATATGTGGACATTCTGTTCCCTAGCCGTAGCTTCTAGAATGTCGTGGGCAGCATGGCATCGGTATACTCCACTTCGACTGCTCTCCCATACCCCGCCAGGCCTGCCCCTTCAGCCTGCGCCTCCTCTCCCTCGGACTCCTCCCGGAAGCCGGCGGCAGAGACCTCGAGTTGTGCAAGGAGTATGTCCGCTTTGTTCACCGCTCCGGCCAGGTCTCCCCTGATGGTCTTTATCCTCCGGGCCGTGCGCAATGCCAGTGGAGTGACCGTGAACCCCCATTCTTCAATCTCCGCCAGCGGTCTTCTGTCCCGGGGCCCTCCTCCTCCTGGGGCTTGGGTGGTGCTCCGGGGACTCGTCCGCCGGCCGCTTTCCGCAAGAAGGTCCGAGACCAAGGGTTTTGTACAAGTCCGGACTGGCCGCACTAGCGCTGTATCTCCTCGACTTGTGTCCTTCCGGGTCTTTCCCTCCGCTCTCCGGGCTGTTAACCAGTTCTGCCCCGTGCCTCGATGAGATTCCAGTTGCTGGCGTACTCGCGTCCTGGTGAGACGGTGGGTTGCCCCTCCCTTGCGGATCCAGATCCAGGTCAATTTCAGACCCCACCATGGTATCGTCGGGGCCGAGCCGTCGTGTCAGCTTCCTCCCGAGTTTCGTCGAAATCGCGACACACACAATCGAAGGATCCGAGGGGCTGCCTGGCAATGTGCCAGGGTGGGATTCCGCGGCTAAGCCGCAACCCACCTGGGGTATATGTGTATTATCATTCGACATTTTACAATTTATTTTAATTTTTCGGCTCCTGGCAGCCACGCTCCCTGATCGCTGTTTATGGTGTTGAGCTTCACCGAAGGTAAGACGACGAGTGAAAGAGACCCCTAGCCCTCGAAACCTAATAGCGTCGGGGTCTGAGGGAACAGAACAAAAGCCTTTCCTCCTTCGCCGTCAGGACCTCCTTACAGTACAGTGACACCGCTGACCAGTTGTTCTCGTCTGCCAGCATTATCCATATGTTAATCCGCTCACCCACCGATTCGAAAAGGGTCCTCCGCTCGACCTCCCATTCTGTGCACTCAAATAGAGTGTGTCCCGCATTATCCAATGGGCTCGGGCACCAGTTGCAGCCCGTGTCCGGACAGGAATTGTGTGAGATAGTAGTCCAGCTCCCCGTGTGGTCGGCAAACCCACAGGTGTAGTGCAGTGTCGGTATTAGTTGTCTGGTCCACTTCCCCTTATCTCCAGAGCTCCACCTAGACTGCCAGTTGGTCATTAGTCGCTCACTGGCCTCGCGCTTTGCGACCCTGCGGGGTACACCCCTCTTAACGGCCTCATGCACCTCTTTCCTGGCTAGCAGCTCCAGGTCTGCCGGGGGGGACGACGCCAACACCTCGATGGCCTCCGTGGAGATGGTCCGGTACCCACGGGCTACTCGGAGGGCCCCCGGTCCCGTGACCGCTAAAGTTGGACCCCCAGGTACTTAAGCCTGGGGGCCACAACGACTTCCTGGCCCAGGATATCGATACTGTATCCCCTAACTCTTCCGGCACGTCGTCTAGAGAGCCAAGTAGCCCCCGTCTTGTTAGCTGCCACCTCAAGCCCAACGGACCGCATCCAGGCGGCGATCCTATCGGTCGCCTCCTTCGCGGTGGTTTCAAGGTCCCCGATGTTCCTTTTGCGGACGACGATCAAGATGGCATCCGCAAAGCCGATCGTGTCCACCCTCAGGCATGTCTAACTTCAGCACATCATCATTCATCACGTTCCAAAATAGGGTCCCAATTACCGAGCCCTGGGAGCACGACCCCTGTACAGCCCATTTCTCCTCGCCTGGATAGGTAATGGGGAGTTTGTCTAGCCACCAGCGCCTTCATAATCGGCGACCAGGGAATGGAGTTGAAGGCATTCCTGACATCTAGCGCGATGGCCAGGCAATGCTTTCGTCCCCTGAGGGGGCCCTGGTTAGCCTCGTCGGCAACCTACCTCACCTCATTGATCGCGTCCACGACCGACCGGTGCTACGGACGCTGTTTCCCGTGAACAGCAAACATGACATCCTGGTGAGGCCGGACATCCTGGTGAGGCCAGACACTGGGTCCCTTTCACGACGGAGGAGGTGGCGACAGCGGCGGGGGCGCTCAGTTCGTTAAGGTATCCCTCTATGATGGTTTGGAGGTAACTAGGAATCCCTCTCTCCTTGAGAGAACGCAATATGATAGGTCAGGGAAGGCTGTTAAATGCGTTTTTCTCGTCAAGAGATAGCGGTCCCCCGTTTGCCTCGTCGGCTAGTTTTCTCACTTGCAGAAGGCATCAGTCGTTAAACGCCCCCTTGTGAAGCCAAACTGTCGTTAGGATAGGCCGCCTTTTGAATTTTGAATCCAGCCACGACATTAACCTGTCTTTGATTAGACGTTCAAGTATTTTGCCCTTGACATCGAGCAGGCACAAGGGCCTGTAACCTTCCGGACTAGTCTGAGGTTTACCACTCTTCGGTAGAAGCACTAGGCGTGCCTTCTAGTAGCGTTGGATGAAGACCCCCTCACTAAGGCACTTATTGCAAACATCCAATGGGCGAGCGTTGCCCTCTCCTAGAAGTTTGATGGCCTCGTTTGGTATCCCTCTTGGTCCTGGCGCCGTCCTTTTGGGGAGAACCCTGATTGCACGATCCACCTCCTTCTAGGTGAAGCGGTCAGCGTCCGATAACTCGACCACTGGGTATTCGCTAGCGGAAAGGGGCGCTTTGGGGGGGAAAAAGACCCGCACCACCTCACAGATGCCGCCAGGGACCAGTGCCTCGATGTTAGGGCGGGCCAGGCCCAGTTTCCTGCGCCGATCTTGTATCATCTTATATGGTCGTCCTCCTTGAAGGAGTTTTGCCAAGGTGGAGTTTTCTCTCCTACGACTCCTCGTTAGGCATCTACGGGCAGCGTTGGCCTTATCCCTGGCGGCTGCTACCGCAGGGGTCCACCAGTACACAGGTCTCCTCCTAGTGGCCTTCTTCGGAATGGCGACGTTACATGTCACCCTAAGCTTCCTAGCTAACTCATCAGCCGCATCCTCTGCGTTAGTTGAAGTTCTGGTCATGTTGGCCATTACTCCCAGGAAGCTTGGGGAGTCGGCACGTCCTACGTCCCATCTTGTCGCCGGCTTCGGGAGGAGCGGCAGCGCCCTCTGCGGCGTGAGCTTGTAGGTGATCCAGCGGTGATCGCTTCCGCTCTCGATCTCGTCCTGCACTTTCCAGTTATGGAGTCGCCCCTGGATGGTAGGAGAAACCAAAGTCACGTCAATAATTGACGCCGCGTTTGCCCTGACGAAGGTGGCGATGTTGCCCACATTCGCGACCTCCATATCCATAGCGGTGATCGAGTCGAGAAGCATGGTGCCCCCATTGGTAAGCCTTGCAGTTGAAGTGCCCTCGAATCAGTGCTGGCGTCCGCGATGATGATACGTCGACGGTGAGGACATCCAACCATTGTAACGGCTTAAAACACCTCTCGTTTAAAGGAGAACTATTTTAATAGTTTAGACTGCTTCCAGTATACCTCGGGCTGGTCCGGAGTTCGTTGTGTTTATTTGTTATTTTTATTTCTCTTTACGTTTCACCGATAGTCCAATAATTATTCAAACAATAATTTTAAAAGAGTATATTGTAAATAATATGTACAAAATAATAATAAAATTCTTAATAAAATAAATTATAGTAATCCTGGTCCGCTCTGGCTCCTTCCACGGGTTTAGGGGTTGCGGCGGCTTTTCGGAACTGGCTGGTTGTCCTCTTTGTGAATACGCCTTTGTAAAGAACAGAGGAAATATTAGAAATTTAATAACAAATTATGAATTGTTTATTAAATTGTCAGTGCCTAATTTGCGTTGGTACGCGGTTGAGGGGTCGGTTACGGTCGTCGGGACGCTACCCAGTGTAGCCGCTTATAGAATAGCAGGCACCATGGGGCGCGTCGGTACGCGGTTGAGGCGTCGGTCACGGTCGTCGGGACGCTACCCAGTGTAGCCGCTTATAGAATAGCAGGTACAATTAGGAGGATCATCCAAGAGAGCGCTTGTGGACTAGCAGAGCTCGAGGAGATACTCTGATTTTACCTGATCCTCCACCTGTCTTTTATACCCTCAAAATTAATTAAAAACGGGAAATTAGCGCGCGTCGTTTCCATTTCCAACTGCCAAAATTGGTGGGAGCGATGGTAGGAGCGAGGGCGCACGCAGTTTCACCCTCGATAATGTCCGCCTTTTCCCGAATCGTCTAGACAGAAATCGTCTGCCGCGGCTCCGCCGGAATCCCCGCAAGGACGTTGGACACATTGTTCGCCGGCGCAACGAGTTTTTTAGCAGTCCATGTGTTCGCTCGCTGTTAAACTTTTATCAGAATTTTAGAACTTTTTAGACGCGGTCTCGAAAGAGTGCAGTGCACAGCGTGATTAATTTTACAAATAACTTTGTGATTTACTTACCACGCTGAGCACTAAAACTCGTTACATTACCTTCCTCACCGGGGAGAGACCCGAAATTATAGATGTTTAATATATCCCAGACGAATGGCTTTCTCCCTGGTCATCTTCACCCAAGTTACTCCGTTGTGGACATTAATCCTTTTATTGGAGGATTTCCAATTTTTCAATGATACCAACGGTTTCACTGCCTCGCTAATACTCGTTGATTCACTGGTGGATTCAATTGTGTTATTTTCTAACAAATATGCCCAAGATATTTGTTTGCCTGCACCCATCTCTATTTCGATGTCCCGTCCCGGTGTTCTTGGAAGATGGTCTTCTTCGGGGGTTCGAGGAAGCGGGGACAACGTAATTGTCTTTCGAACTGGTGGCGTTTCTGGGCCGAAAAGTTCAATTATTTTCAGCGCTTTCTTTATTTTTGGTGGAGTAGCACCGATGGGTGATATAAGTCCTGGAATTGGACTACAATGTACTTCCAATATATCCTCCATTGGTCGGGGCGGAGTCCTTAGAGGGTTTTCTTGAATTTTGCTGCTCATCTTCGCTTGGAACTAAAACTCAACTGAATCATGCTCTACACATCCTGAGTATTTAAACAATTTCGGTATTTCCCACTCCAATGAATGTCAGGTGTGTTGTTTTATTCCTTTTTTTTTCCTTTGCCTATATCTCATGTACAATTTTTAATTCGGACACGTGTGACCTTCCTTTGACTTGGTTTTGCGTATCCATTAATTCGACAATAACCGGAGATATTATTTTGTGAATGATATATGGTCCGATAAACTTGGGAGCTAACTTGGCAGAAAATTTCTTTGGCGCATCAGAAAGATGATGTTGTCGTTTGTATACTACATCTCCAACCTGTGGGCGGTACGCTCTCCTTCTTAAATTGTAATTCGACTGTTGTTTAACGAATGCCTGTCTTAGGTTAATTTTTACAAGTTCGTTAATTTCCGTTAATTTTCTGAGTTGCTCATTATGTTCATCAGGTGTTCTGGCGGGTGCATCGGGAGTATCGGTGTCTTCTCGTAGTGAGTTCGATGAAATCGGTTCTCTTCCATAGTTTAATAGGGCTGGAGAAAACCCGGTTGATTCATGTACCGCACTATTGATAGAGTACATCAGTTCTGGTATCCATTGATCCCACGTGCGCTGGTTTCCTCTACACATTTGAGCAAGTGTTGTGCCGATGACTTTGTTCATCCTTTCCACTGGGTTATTTTTCGGACTGTACGGTGGACTGAATTGTTGTATAATTTTCAAATTCGCACAAAAATCCGTCATTAATTTATTTTTAAACTGGGTCCCATTGTCAGAGACTAACACTTTCGGTTTTCCAAACCTATAAATTAATTCTTTAAATTTTTGTACCACTATGCTGGCTGTTGCACTTCTGATTGGTATTATTTCAGTCCATTTTGTGAAACGATCTTGAAATACTAACAGATAATTATATCCTTTTGTGGATCTTGGAAAGGGGCCAATTAGGTCAGAGCTTACGACTTCCCAAGGTCCATTTACTCTTGACCACTACATTTCCCCTAGTGGAGGCTGTTGAGATTCCTTATATTGATGGCATACGGTACAAGATTTAATATAATTCTTCACATCTCGAAATATTCCTGGCCAGCAATAATCTCGACAAATTCTAGCAATTGTTTTGCGGATTCCAAAGTGACCACCAGTATGGCCTTCCTCCAGGACAGTAGTGCGCCGCGGTGTCGGCACACAAAGTTTCCATTCGGTGTGGAAACCTTCCGTAAGTGTCCTTCCTGGATATTTCCGGTACAAATTTTCCCCAATGATTTTATACTGAGAAAATTTTTGTGGATTTTCCAGCACTTTTCTTTTCAAAGAATCGTGCCAGCCACAAGTTGATTTATCTGGTTCGGTGATATTAATTGTATCAACCTGTGTGCTTCGGGACAAGGCATCGGCTACCCTGTTTTCGCTACCCTTTCTGTAGATAACTTCGAAATTGTATTCTTGCAATTCCAATATCCACCTGGCGAGTCGTCCTCTCGGATTGTGCATAGTTTGTAGCCACTTGAGACTCCTTTGGTCCGTCATGACTTTGAAGTGATAGCCTTCCAAATATCCTTTCCATTTTCGAATCGCCCAAATTACCGCTAAGCATTCCTGTTCAATTACCGAATAATTCTTCTCAGCTGACGATAAACTTCGACTAATATAGGCAATTACTTTTTCAACACCATCCTGTATTTGTGTCAGAACTGCTCCTAATCCTGTTTGACTAGCGTCGGTCTGAACAGTAAACGTTTTATTAAAATCTGGACAAGCGAGCACTGGAGCACTTGTTAATGCCTCTTTTATCTTCCGGAACGCATCTTCTTGAGCAGTATCCCAAGTGAATTTTTGCTTCTTTTTCAATAGAGTCGTTAGCGGTTGGACTATCCTTGAAAATTCTGGAATAAATTTTCGGTACCATGATGCCATTCCTAAAAATCTTCTTACTGCCTTAACAGTCTTGGGAATTTCCATCTCGGTGATAGCTTCAATTTTCTCTGGATCAGTCTGTATGCCCTGGGAATTTATAACATGCCCTAGATATTTTAGTTCGTTCTGGGAAAATGTACACTTTTCTTTATTAATCTTCAACCCTTGTTTATTCAACTTTCCAATTATTAGTTGTAAATGTTGAAGATGTTCTTCAAAAGTGGAGCTGAATATTATTATGTCGTCTAAATAACATAAAGCAAAGTTGTCACATTCTGGTCCCACGATAGAATCTAAATATCGCTGGAAAGTGGCTGGGGCTGAGTGAAGTCCAAATGGCATAACTTTAAATTGGAATAATCCTCGTCCTGGTGCGGTGAAAGCTGTTATTGGGCGGCTTTTTGGAGCTAATGGAACTTGCCAATAACCATCTTTTAAATCCAAAGTACTTAAGTATTTAGCACCTCGTAATTTGTCTAGCAGTCCCTGGATGTGTGGTAACGGGTACGCATCTGGTTTACTGGCCTGGTTTACCCTTCGGAAATCAATGCTAAATCGATATTTGCCCGTCTTCTTCCGGACTAGTACGACTGGTGAACTCCAACTACTGCTGGAAGGCTCTATTATGTTTTTTTCCAACATATTATCAATTTCCTTGTTAATTATATTTTGCATAACTGGATTTCTTGGATAATATTTTTGTTTTACTGGTTCAGTCTCCGGTTTTAATTTAATTTGATGTTCCACTAAATTATTCATATTCCCTTTAACTTCGTATCTATTAGAGCTACAAATTTTTTATTATGTATTGCGATATTGAAACATAGCCGGTTGTCGGTTCCGTGGAAAGGTACACAAATTTCCGATTGCGGGTCTTGGGAGGTGTGGGCCGGTGATTTTAGGACTCGCCTCCTCGTTCCATCCGGCGGTTCCGTTTCCCGGATTTCGGCAGGTGCAATCCCGTGTTAATACTCCTGTCCTTCCACAATATGAACAAAACATTTTTCGTTCTCTTTTACAATTAATCCGAAAATGTCCTGGAATGCCACATCTTCAACATACATTTTCTCTCCGGTATGTAGTGTCATTTTGTGGCCGGATAGTTGGATTCCCCGTCGTCTGGTTTGATACCGGCCTACCTTGTTCTCCAACAGGATCAAGTGTATTTACTGTATTATTTCGGGAACAGCTCGGTGAATTTTGTTGGACCATTTTTTTCACCGGCTTCCCTGTAAACGCTGTTTCTGGAATGAATGATTGGGCCGGACTTGGTGGAGCCACGAATGAGTTATTCACCATCTGAGTGGCCTCAAACTCTTCGCCAATTTCCATTAATTCCGGTAATGTTGTAAAATCCCTTCTACGAATATATAATTTATATTCCGGTCTTAAATTCTCATATATCCTTTCCAACTGGTCTTCCTCATTAATCCCTCCACGTCTTCTCATCAACGTCTGTATTGCAGTGATGAATTCAGATATCTTTTCCAGGTATCCTTGAGTTCTTTTTCGAATTTCTTCCTCCATCCTAATTTTGAATCTCGGCGGTAGGAAAGTTTTCCGAAAGCTGTGGTCGAATTCTTCCCATGTATTCCAGGAATATTTATTATTACGGTACCATAGTAATACTTTGCCCTTTAATAGTTCCGGTAACACTATTAATAAACTGTCCGGTGCGTATCCGTAACAAGTGGATAATTCATCGATCCTTTCTAGGAACGATATGGGATCGGCGGTTCCATCGAATTTTATGTTCCACTTACGAATACTATCGCACATCTGGGCAGCTGGGGGTAGTTGTGGCAATTTCTCCTCCATTTTATGCTCTTTTGGATCTTCTTCCTCTGATTCTGATTCCTCAGATTCCACTTCCTTCAATCTCTGTCCTTGTCCGGTTCTTAAGAATTCTACAATTCTTGCTCGCAGTACTTGAACTGTTCCCTCTGGATCAATTCCAAGTTTATCAGCAAGTTGAATTAATTCTCCATTTTTCTTCAAGTATACCCACGATACTGAGAGGTCTGGTTCTTCAACGGAGTGTTCGGATGGTTCTCCGTATTCTTTAGTTGACATCCCCGTTACTCTTAATTATTGTTTAATTATTGGACTTTGTATTCGGTTTTATCGTGTAACTATTTTTTTACGGTCCCTGCTCGGGCGCCATGTAACGGTTTAAAACACCTCTCGTTTAAAGGAGAAATATTTTAATAGTTTAGACTGCTTCTAGTATACCTCGGGCTGGTCCGGAGTTCGTTGTGTTTATTTGTTATTTTTATTTCTCTTTACGTTTCACCGATAGTCCAATAATTATTCAAACAATAATTTTAAAAGAGTATATTTTAAAATAATATGTACAAAATAATAATAAAATTCTTAATAAAATAAATTATAGTAATCCTGGTCCGCTCTGGCTCCTTCCACAGGTTTAGGGGTTGCGGCGGCCTTTCGGAACTGGCTGGTTGTCCTCTTTGTGAATACGCCTTTGTAAAGAACAGAGGAAATATTAGAAATTTAATAACAAATTATGAATTGTTTATTAAATTGTCAGTGCCTAATTTGCGTTGGTACGCGGTTGAGGGGTCGGTTACGGTCGTCGGGACGCTACCCAGTGTAGCCGCTTATAGAATAGCAGGCACCATGAGGCGCGTCGGTACGCGGTTGAGGCGTCGGTCACGGTCGTCGGGACGCTACCCAGTGTAGCCGCTTATAGAATAGCAGGTACAATTAGGAGGATCATCCAAGAGAGCGCTTGTGGACTAGCAGAGCTCGAGGAGATACTCTGATTTTACCTGATCCTCCACCTGTCTTTTATACCCTCAAAATTAATTAAAAACGGGAAATTAGCGCGCGTCGTTTCCATTTCCAACTGACAAAATTGGTGGGAGCGATGGTAGGAGCGAGGGCGCACGCAGTTTCACCCTCGATAATGTCCGCCTTTTCCCGAATCGTCTAGACAGAAATCGTCTGCCGCGGCTCCGCCGGAATCCCCGCAAGGACGTTGGACACATTGTTCGCCGGCGCAACGAGTTTTTTAGCAGTCCATGTGTTCGCTCGCTGTTAAACTTTTATCAGAATTTTAGAACTTTTTAGACGCGGTCTCGAAAGAGTGCAGTGCACAGCGTGATTAATTTTACAAATAACTTTGTGATTTACTTACCACGCTGAGCACTAAAACTCGTTACACCATACATCAAAGTCCTGTTGCGTAGCATTTGGGGGAGCATAACACGCGTAGAACCTCACCCCGGCAAGTTGGACCCAAACAATGCCTCTAGCAGGGGAACCAGTTGCCCTGGCGAGATGTTGCACCTTGGGGCCCATACGTATTGTCACGTCGCCTTCCTTGGTATCCATGTACCAGGACCCATCGATACGTTTGTCGTTGGGTTTACTGGTGATGTCGTAGACCTCGTCCTGTAGTGCCAAGGTGAGGATCTCGTGGGCGGCGTGGCACCGGTGTAGGTTGGCCTGGACAATGGTGATGGTGGGATGGTCGCTTACTTGCCGGGTTGCTCATCGTTGCCTTTCTTAGCTGCGTCTTATGCGGCCTGGAAGGCCTTACAGCCTTGGCTGCCCGGAAAGTGGCCCTCCTCGCATTGATGGCAGCGAGGCAGGGATTCACATCCGGCCTCGTGATGACCCGGCCCGCCAGTACGGCAGTGTTGAGATCTGTCAGGCCCGGTGTAGCTGGCAGGCAGGTGGCCAAATTCCCTGCATCTCCTGCATGGTGTTGGCTTGTCCTTTCTGAGGGCCACCCGACATACTGTCCACCCAATAGTGATCCTCCTTTTTGGAGCAGGGCGGATTTGCACTCCTTCGTGCCCTCGACAAAGGCAACGCGGAAGTTCGCGGCGTACGCCCTTGTCCATTTGACGCGGACATGGCCCTTGATCCCGGTGGCCTTAACCGCCGCTTCGACAATTTCGTCTTCGGTGGTGTCGTCCTCGAGGTCCTTTATCTCCGCTACGGCAAGGCTGCCCCTGGTAAGGCGCGCCTTTTCGCCACCCACCAGGTCCTTGATCTGCCCCATAACGGAGTGGAAGTCCGCCCCTCTGGCCACTTCCACGATGAGGTTGCCGTCGCGGGTTTTCCGAGCGACTCTAATGGAGTTGGGTGCCGGGCCTGACTCTATCCCTTATCTAAGAGTCTTAAGGATGCTCGAGTAGGAGGAGCCGCCAGTGTCTACGTGGATACGAGTAGCCCTGGCCCTGTTCACCGTGTGTCGAGGGGTGGTTTCCTTCGGGACAGGAGCCGTCGCGCGCTCTTGGCGAATTCCTTTAGTGGATGGTTTGGCTATCCTTTGCTTGGTTGTCCGAGCCACCTCAGTCCAGTTCTCATCCTCAGACGAGCCACGTGACAGGGGCTGAGGGGGGTAGTGTATGATGTCTATGAGTGGGGATAGGGGCTTGGCATGTTCCCTTATCAGTTTGTTCAACAATTATGCAATGTAATAATATATTCGAACCTTGTCAAAAAGCATATGTAATATGACTAAAATCCAATATAGTTCACTTTCAGATTTGTCTTTATTAACGAGCCTTTAGACCCCTCCTCAAGCGAGAATCTATAAGTTCTGGAAGCGCGTGTTTTTCCCAAAATGTTTCTAATTTGTGTATCATTTCGAGACAAAAACGTTCATCTTTATGAACAACAATTAATCGGTGTACAAAAATAAATAGCATATTGGCTTTTGACAAACTTCCAGCTGACCTTGTATTTAATACATAAAATTGTGGTTTGTTTTTAAAGTCAACTGCCCTTCAGAATTTTCAAACACACATAAGTTTTTAGTTCTTGATGCAGGTCGTATACTGTCAGATCTGATTGAATATAAACATTTAATTTCTACTAAAATATTGTCATCAATTATCCCATCCGGATTTGCTCCTAAATATTTAAAATTTTTATTAATGTACTGTCCACAGGAAGAAACTATAACATTTTTTAAATTTTGAATCAAACCTATTGCATTTTTTTCATTATCTATTCCGTATTGCAGAGAAGGTGCATGAATTAAAGGAGTTTTAAAAAATAATTCTTTTAATAAATTATCCCGTCTTTTACAAATTCTGCCGAACATTGATGCCGTAAGTGAATTTTTTCTTCTTTCAAACCATGCAATATTTTCTCTTTGCCCCCTAGTTTCTAATTAGATTGATTTAATGTCTGCTGTATTTATATTACTCATAAACAATATTTTGTTTTGCTCAAATCTGTCTGGATGGAGGTGAGGCTCGGCACAATCTGTTCCATAATGACAATCATTTTGCATCGCTACGTTATGACTTTTTTGTAATATTTTTTAGAACTTGACAACTTTTTTGTTAGTTGGAGAATAAATTTATCTAAATAAAAAAAACTTATGTCCTTGTAATTTTGTTTTATTGAATCGATTTTATGTCCTTGTACTGGAAATTTATGAAATTTGACACCTATATTATAGAGAAGTCCAGCACCCATACATCTATTTTGATATACACCCCTTTAAACCAAATTTGTTCGTTTTCCTCCAGTCAATTTTGCAACAACCGACATTTATCGTTCTACGTAATTAGTTGTTACCTCTTGCAGTAGTCGTTCACTTTTTATAATGAGTCGGTCAACATATTTCAATATTTCGGGCCAAACATTAGAATTTTGTAATAACTTATTTTCAATTTTACTCGACGGAACACTACTATCATTAAATATATCGCGATGTGCCTCTTCCAGTTTTTGTTTTAAAATTGGTAAAGAATGTTTTGCCCCCAAAATCGATCTTATACAGGGTGGGGCATAGGAATCAAGTGTTTTTGGAATAATAATGAAATTATTACTTTTTACTCTAAAAATAAATTATTGGTAGTACAATAGCTAATAATAAAGCATTTTGAAATATTCAAGTACGGAAAATTACATTTGGCAAATGATGTCCGTTTTCATTGATACACTGTTGCAGCCGTTCACGAAAATTCATCTAACATACGGGGCTTGGCCTCGTAAACACGTGACTTGAGGTAGAATAGAAATAGAAATAGAAAAAAATCACAAATCGATAAGTCGGGAGACCGAGGAGGCCAACAAAACGTCACCAAATCTCGAAATTAGACGATTTGGAAATAGGCGGCGAAGAACAGCCATAGATGCTCTGGCGGGGTGTGCCGTGGCCCCATCTTGCTGGAACCACGAATCTTGAATATTCACACCTCTTCTTTTTGCAATTCAGGTATGAAAAAGGTATTCACCATATGAATGTAACGCTCAGATGTTATTGTAACGGTGACCCCATTTTCTTAAAAAAAAAATGGGCCAATGATGCCTAATTTTCCCACCGCGCACCAAACTGTTACCTTAGGACTATGCAATGGCATCTCATGTAACTGTCGTGGATTCTCGTCAGCCCAGTACCGGCAATTTTGTTTATTGACGGTCCCATTAAGGTGGAAATGGGCTTCATCACTCATTACTATCAACATGTTTTCATTCTCCTCAAAAAGTTGAAGCATTTGTTGTGCGAAATTCAAGCGTTGGACGTAATCTCTTACATTTAATTGTTGCGCAACCGCTATTTTGTATGGGTGAAAATGTAATTCACCATGCTAAAATCCGTCGTACAGTGCGATTGCTGATTTGAAGTGTAGCTGAATGTCGACGTGCAGAGTGGCATGGGCTTCGCAGTAATGCTTGTCTCACCCTTCCAATGTTCTCAGGAATACGCACAGTACGTTGATGGCCGGGCTGCTTTCTTTTCATTATTGAACCTCCTGTTCGAAGGTTATTGACCCAGCGTAAGATGATGTCTCGGGCAGGAACAGAGTCATTACGATGGATATTAAATCTTCTGCGAAATTCACGCTGTACTGCAGTCACCGACTCGCCACTTCGAACAAAACAATCATACGCGAACATGCGTTGCTCTAGCGTCCACCGCTCCATGTTGGCAAATGGCTACTGAGAAAGTGAAATGCTTCGAGTAGAGGAATGGATTGTAATAAACCGCGCGCCCCTCCCTTTTGTAATGGCCGAGTACTACCCAAACCAAAAACACTTGGTTCCTATGTTACATTCAAATGTTTATCTTTTACAAGCTAATATAACGAACTGGTGAAACAACGTATTACATGATTCGCGCATTCTAGCTTTATAGCTGATCTGCTGTAAGAAACTTTTTCAATAATACGAGAGTACACGCCATCTCCTATAAAATATTTATATTTTAAACCATAATTTGGTATACTTTGTTGAAATGCTTCTACTAAAATATCCGTTTACATTGCTGTGGAGGGTCCTTTGTAATTTTTATAACATGTATGAATTTTGGTGGACATACTGCTCGAATGACAAAATTTATTTTTTATCCCTAAATATAAAATGTTTCTAGTATGTTGCCCAATTACACATGCTACTCCTGACAATGACGAATATGTATGCCTATTTTTTTTTTGACGTGAGGAGAGGAGATCTTCAAAAGACACCCCTGTAGTGAGGTAATGTTGGATTCGCCGGGATCGCGCCTTCCAACTAAAACCTCTCTTCATATGCTCGGTGCTAGGGCTAGTCTGACCAAAGGCCTATTTTAGCGTGACGAGATGTTTGATCTCTGAGAAGCGAGTAGCCACCGGCGGTCCGATCCCAGCCACCCTCGAGGACTGTGAGGACTGTGGGGGGGGGGGGCAGAGGGTGTAACGCTGTGGTGGCTAAACAAATTAATTTTATATTAAAGTAGGGTTTTGGGGTTTCTAAGTCTTACCTTAGGATATCTCTGGGGGTAAGATGTTTGGTATTGCTATACCTAGATGGTCTGTCGTACTGTGGGAATGTAATTCCCGATGGTGGGTCGTTGTCCAGCCTTTCAAAGAATTTACTTGAGAGCTCTTTGATGTAATTCAGGACACTGGGCGTTTTTGTGTCTCTGTGCAGTGAGTTGCGCATGTATAAGGGTGCACTTAGCACCTCCCTCAGCAGGACGGTTTGCCGGTTTTGGATCTTATTGATCTTTGTTTGAGAGCAGTAAGCGAAGGCTTGAGATGCGTAGAGCATCTGTGGTCTCAGAATGAGTTTGTATAGGCTTACCCGGTTCTTGGCGGATAACCTGGACTTTGGACTTATGATAGGGAACAGCTCCCATAGGGTATAGTTCGCTTTAGCGATAACGGCATTTATGTGTTTGGTCCAGCTTAGGTGCTGGTCAAGAATGCATCCCAGGTACCGGGTGTGGTCTTTGAGGGCTATCGGGGACTCGCCGCACATAGATAGGTTTTTAGGTTTTATGCGGCCAAAATTATTTTAATTGCTATAACTATTCTAAAGGATATAATTGATAATAAAAAAACAAATTTCTGTTGAAGTTTTTAATGCATATTACGGAAAGTATCATATTTATGAGAAAAGTCAAAAACCTTTCGTCACAGACGTAAAAAATATATTTTAAAAATGTAAATTGTAAACGTTAGTGAGTAATGAATTGACGTATCCAGTCGACACATACTCCATGCCAATTAGTTACTCAAGATGCTCATCGTCCGAAGATTCTGGTGAAGCGGAGTCTCGTTTGTTGGGTAAAAGCATATCTAAAGTCTCCGGAGAAAAGGTCCGAGACATTTTTTTCTCCTTCTTTGTTTTATGCTAATACTACTAATAAGCGGATCAGAGCTCAATAATAGTCTATTATAAATGTCAGGGTTACACTGCTCGCGGGAAAATTTTCTTGCGTAATTTTCTCTATACATGCGGAAGTGCTTATTTCGGGCCGCTTGAGCCTCCTCCGACAATTGGCCTATTGGGAGAAGTGAATTCTCTATTATAGTAGCACCATGTATGAGCACTTTGTGCATAGTAGGGGTCATTGGGTGCCACTCGTAATGCTGCATGTATAACTTCGCGGTGTGTAGTGCATACTTATCATATTTCTTGGCGTCAATAATGTATCCACTTGAAATCGTTTCTAAAATGACATTTAATCTATAAATTAAATCGAAGTTCACTCCAGTTATGTCGGAAGCCAATTGGGAGTTCTAGAAAAATCTACGGCTGGTGTTTCCATCATTTTTATTCCCATAGTTGGAATTGGGCATGTCGATAAGTAACCCGGTTTCAATTTTAAATTTGTCTTGCATATTTTGTTTAGCGGCCTGTTCCAAGTCTTTTTCTTCCGTCGTTTTTTTCTTTCTGTATTTTTGAACATTAAGTTTAATCCAAAGTGCAAAACACTCTCAAAAATTCTGATTCTGGCATGTAGCACAGATATTCCAAAATCTAAAGTTTCTGGACTTACATCATATTTTTTGCTTAGATTGTTCAAATCTTTTGAAGTGGCTTTACAAATAAACCATCGACTGGTAGACTTGGTGTCAGTTGCAGCATTACAAACCTTGCCATCAATCATAGCCATCTTGAAAATGTCCTTGTAGGTAAATTTGTTTCCATTTATTTCGATTTCGGTAGGAACCAAATTTTTTACCGATTCTTCAACGTAACTGATTTCTTCTTTGGTCACATCATTGGATTCTCTCAGAAATCTGAATCTTATAGTTCGGCAATACCGGGGGGATGATGGAGAAGGATTCTCCCAAATAACTTTTTTGTTATCCTTGCCACAAAGTATTTGTAAAGGGACAAATGAACTCAAAAATATATTGGCGTCCGAATCAGCAGGATTTTCAAACTTTTGTTTATATCTGGCTTGCTGCGAGCCATCACATCCCCATTTATTTATAATAGTTAAAGTCTGTCGCTCTTCTTCATTGGTAGTTATAAGTACTTCTTCCAAGTATATTGAAAGGCGCATAAGAGTTATGTCAATAAGACTTTGCAAAGTACTTTCTGGATACAGACTCTTCACTTTTATATATTGTTCAGGTGGGTAGAATTCTTTTTTGGCCTCTAATAATCTGTCGTAGCAAGGATAAAGCGACTTATTTGTCTTACGTATGTTTTCATATTGCTGTCGTGTAAGGTCGGCCTCTATAAACATCGCCAATGCTACTTGAGGTGTTAATATATTATGTTTGTCAGGTTCACTCGATGACTTGTAAGCATTTCTGTATTTTTCTGCCCTTGTTGGCTATTTGTGATTTCTTTAAGGATTTCTGATACATTTCCAAGTCCCTTAGCTCTCAAAGTTGACTGAGCAGCATGAATGATAACAGAATCGTCTACGGCCGAGCGAACCACTTCAGTTTTGCGACGCTTGCTTCTATCATTGGACTCTTCAAATGATTTTGAAGGACGGCCTGGTCGATTTTGGGCTTAAAATGGGATTTCAAACGTCCCATTTAACCATGACTGGTTTGATTTTAAGAAATCATCTTCTTTTCTTTATGCTTTAGACCATTTTTTCTTTATGGCAGTCTTGAAGTAAGCAATATTTCGCTTTAATTTTATTATATTTTCTTCTGTGTCGCCATAAGAAGATAGCAGGTTATTTTCTAAATAGACTAATTTTTCATCCATAGTGATTAAATTCTGCCTTTGCATTTTATCGTAGAGAAATTGTCGGGTGACTAATTTTGTTCCGGATGAGCCAGGAGAACCTACGACAAAAGAAAAAAAATATAATTTGGATACATTTTTCAACATAACTTTTTTTACCCTACCTGCACACCTACCTGCAGCTGATTTTTACCAGAATCATAAGAAAAGAGTATTAAGTTTTGTGATAAATAACAATTTTACGGCGAGAGGAAGCGATAATATAACTAAATTACTTTTAAATTGAAAAATCAAGATTTTTTTTTTTCAAGAAAACGCAATATGTTTAGAAGATTTTATTATACTAGGTTGACAATTTCTATAATAAATAATGGTAGTTACCTGAAGCACTGGAATCCATAATGTTTATTTTGATAACTGACTTCAAATCACAAATATTGACGACGAAAAATAGGTAACTTTAAAAACGTAAAAATCGAGAGCGCGTGTATAGCAGGAGACAGACAAGTTCCGACTACCTGCACACACACCCCGCGCGGGTATCGAAGCCGAGAAGACCGGTTTATTATCGCCTGTTCTATTGTTAACGTAGAGAGATATTACATTTTGTATTTGTAACTACTTTAAAAACTTTAATTTTGGCCGCATAATTAAGCAAAATCTATGTTAGTGCGCCGATTATAAATTCGAGAGGAGGGATCTGGGATTTGGTGCGTTTCCGTCTGAAGTGCATGGCCACGCTCTTGTGGGATTTATCGCAATGCGCCATTTGTCGGCCCATTCCTCGAGGGCGTCGATAGCCGATTGTAGTTTGCTTTCCATGTGCTTGCGATGTTTGGGATAAATGGTACGACCTTGGTACAGAAGCGCCGTGTCGTCTGCGTATTGGGCGGCCATGCATGGAGAGAAATCCGGCATGTCGCTCACATAGATGTTGTAGAGCTTCGGGGGCATGCCCCCTGAGAAACCCCGGCTTCTACCTGTCTCACTGTGGAGAGAGCATTGTTTACTTTGCAGTTGTACCGTCGCTGACTCATGAAGGAGTGAATTAGTCGTATTAAGTACTCAGGGTACTCAAGAAGGATCATTTTGTGGATTAGACCGTCTGGCCAGACCTTGTCAAAAGCCTTGGCAACCTCAAAGAAGACCGCAGCCGTTTCCTTCCTATGGGCGAACCCGTTGGCGATGTATTCAGTGACTCTCATCAGCTGATGAGTGGTGGAGAGACCTTTTCGGAAGCCAAACTGATAGTCCGGGATGATCTTATTGTCCTCCGTGAAATCGCGGAGGCGTTTGAGAATTACTTTCTTGATAAGTTGCACAGAGTACTGAGGAGACTAATAGGTCTGTAACTGTCCGGGAAGGTAGGAGACTTCCCTTGCTTCAAGATGCTGGTTATGTTAGCCAGCCTCCAGGAGGTCGGGGAATATCCTAACCTTATTGACGCGTTCGCGAGTTTACGGACCATGGCGGAGCTGATACCGTCAGGGCCCGGGGCCTTCTTGAGAGGGAGACGTTTGATTAGGTCATTGACTTCGGTTTTGGTGGCGGGGACTATGGTCCACTGGCCCTTGTCTGCTGTTAAGTATGAATTACCAGCGGATGTTATTTCATCTCAAAGTCGAGATCCTCGCTGGGGTTTAGCATGAATTGATGTTCAAGGGAGTCGGCGAATGCTTCGGCCTTCTCAGTATCTGAGTAAGCGAGACCTCTCTCACCATGTATCGCAGCCCGACCTGGTGGTTTGCGTCTTAGCGCTTTAGTTAGCCCCCAAAAGGTTTTGGAGCAAGAGTTTACGTCGTCAATTTTGCATTCCCAACGCTCGTTGCGTAGGACGCGAAGATTATCTTTGACGCGAGCTGCAAGGGAGTAGGCCTCCACCCTGTGCTCGGGCAAGTGCATGCCATGCCACCTGCGGCGAGCCACCTTGCTCTTTCGGATCATTTCAAGGACTTCCAGCGCGATATTGAGAGGTTTGGGACTTGTCGAGATTCTCGTGGTCCGCTGTTGACTTTATGCTTGGAAGAGGAGAGAGAAGTTTTTCGACCTTTTGCCTGAAAAGTTTCCAGTCCGTATTCTTGATACAATGGGGTGTGTTGTTGACACCCAATGCGACGTGCATTATTACAGGATTATGGTCGGAATCTAAGTCATTCTCGGCCCAGATATTATACTCTGCGTTGACGTTACTTAGTAGAGCAATATCAAGAATATCGGGCTGGAGGCTAGGGCTATCGAAGTATGTAGGGCTGTCTGGAGCCGCGACAACTATCTCGTGAGGCGATCTGTCGATGTAGGCTTGAAGAGCTCTACTGCGTCTGTTAGTAACTCTACTCTTCCAGGCAGCGCTTTTGCTGTTTAGATCTCCTGCCAAGATGGTAGGCATGACATCGTTGAAGATGATCGGCATCGAGAAGCGTCTTAGGCCTTCCGCACACGGGGCGATTGGTACTCGAAGCGTGAACGACTCGAAGTCGGAGCGATATGTGCGTTACGTACGAAGCACGCGTCACAAGCGGGAGGTCCTCCGCACACGAGTCGAGCTTTTTCGACAGTGAGCTAAGGTCGCAAGTTAGGAGCGTGCAAAACTTTTTCATTTTACTTTTTTTAAGTTATAATTTGTATAATGGACAGTTCAAGTGATGAGGAAGACGCAGTTATGTTTTATTGGTACCGTCGCATGAAAAGAAGGACCCAGAGAGTATGGGTGCATCCGTACATAGAGCAGAACTTTCATTGTCGGCTGTTTGTTGCGGCAAAAGAATTACAAGAGAGCGATGCAAAAATTTTGGCATTCTACAGAATGTCAAAAGAATCGTACGTTGGACTTGTAGAAACTATAGCGCCGGCCATTCACTACGTGTATACTAATATGAGGGAATGTGTGAGTACAGAAGAACGCATACTGATAACATTAAGGTAGATTAGATTAGATTAGATTAGACGGGGTCGATTGGCTGTGTTGAGCCTTACAGCACTGCGACCTGTTTAGATCTTTTGTACTAGTACCCTACTGCTATTTGATTCCCAGAAATTCAACTTCCCTGACAAGGTCAATTAACTTTCTGGGAGGTAATGCCCTGATCCGTTCTGGCGTTACCGCCATACCTCCGGTTAGGGCCTGCCTAGTGGTAGCTAGAGCTACACACTCGCATAATATGTGTTCGGTCGTTTCTTCTGCCGATTCACATAATCTGCATGTGGTGTTATCCACTTTGCCCATGTTGTGAAGATGGTACTTCACTGGGTAGTGTCCTGTGAGGAGACCGGTGATTAGTCTGATCTCGGTTTTAGTGAGGCGTAAGAGCTGCTTGGCTCTATTTGGCGAGAAGTCAATAAACATTTTGGATTGCCTTTGACCTGGTGCATTTTTCCAATAGTCGATTTTGCACTTTTTTTCCCATTCTTGGATCACGCCTTTTTTATGTGCTTTCGGTAGCCCGCAGGTCGGTTTTGGTCCAATGATGGTAGTTGAGGCTCCTTCCTTAGCAAGTATATCGGCATGCTCATTGCCTTTTATGCTTGCGTGGCCGGGTACCCACATTAGGGTGAGCTTGTTGCCCTTTGCCAGTCGGTTCAGAGCCTGTTTACAGTTCCAAGTAGTCTTGGAGTTAAAGCTGTACGCTTTAAGGCTCTTTAGGGCAGCCTGGTTATCCGTGATTAGATATATGTGTGCCCCTTTGTAGCCCTTTTTTGTGCACACCTGAGCACATCTTTCTAAAGCTATTATTTCAGCCTGTAGGACAGAAGGGCCATGTCCGAGGGGAACTGATTCCCTATGCTTAGGCCCATATATGCCTATGCCGGTGCCCACCTCTGTTTAGGATGCATCTGTGTACCAGAGTACAGAGTTATGTTTTAGTTCTGTGACTCGTTTCAGACTGTTTTGGCGACTATCAATAGTCACATCAAATCTTGATTCGAAGTCATAATTGATCGGCATTATATCCGATGGTGTTTGTAAGAACTCGCTTGTGACGAGGTCCAGAATTTCTGAGTGTCCGGTTCTGTGGCCTGTACTGGTCCAGTTTAGTCTTAGTGCACTCATTAGACCTTCCTTTCTGATTTGTTCGTGCAAAGGAAGTAAGTCTAGTAAAGCTTCCATTGCTGCAGAGGGAGTGCTATGTGCAGCTCCCGTGATGCCAAGGCAGGCCAGTCTTTGAAGAACTTGGAGCTTCTTTTGTGCCGTTACTTGTTTTATTTTGGTTCACCATATTAGTGAGCCATATGTGATAATGGGTCTGACCACCATGATGTACAACCAGTGTATTATTTTAGGTTTCAGCCCCCATGATTTGCTAAAGAGCCGGCGGCCTAACCAGAGTGCCGTTGCTTTGCTGATCGTTTTTTCCAGATGCACGTTCCAGTTAAGCTTCCTATCAAGCACTAAGTCTAAATATTTCACTTGGTCGGAAAGCGCAATTTCTTGTCCTTTTACTTTGGGAGCTTTGATTGAAAGTTTCCTGCGATTAGTAAAAGGTACAATCACAGTTTTGTTCGGGTTGACATTGAAACCCTCCCTCAGACACCATTTTGATATGGTGTTAAGGGCCTCTTGGGCTAGGGACGATACGATGCTATCGTATTTACCCCTTATGACAACCGCAATGTCGTCGGCGTAGCCTTGCGTACTATAGCCCTTATCTGCCAGGGTCGTGAGGAGCTCATCCACCACGATGCACCAGAGCAAGGGTGATAGAACCCCGCCCTGCGGGCACCCTTCCGCCATGGTTACCGTTTCAGACTCACTCCCCATACCTGCCGTGATTTTACGGTTTTCAAGTACAGCTTTTATCCATCTGATAGTGGGTATATCAATGCCCTTCCTGATGGCTCCCTTTTCCACGGTTTTGAAGGTCGTATTGTCAAACGCCCCTTCAATATCCACGAAAATACCTAGTGCAATCTCCTTGTATTGAAGCGATGCCTCTATGCCTGTTGTAAGGCTGTGCAAGGCATCTACAGTAGATTTGCCAGGTTGATAGGCAAATTGTTGCCTATGTAGCGGGTTCGCTTTTAGGGCGCCGCACCTAATATCGTTGTCCACGATTTTCTCCAAAATTTTGAGGAGGAAAGAGGTGAGGCTGATTGGGCGGTAGGACTTAGCCTAATCAGGTGGCCTACGGCCCGCTTTGGGGATGAAAATCGCCCTGGCCTCCTTCCATTCCATTGGAATATAGCCCAGCGTGAAGCTGGCTTTGTATATTACTTGCAGGTATGGGGCTAGTATGTCTAGCCCATATTACAGCAATGCAGGAAATATGCCATCTGGCCCTGGAGTTTTGAAGGGTTTGAAGCTTTTGACTGCCCATTAAATTTTTCCTCTAGTAATTAGTTTACCAGCCTTTCTTTTGCTCTCTCTGGTTGGTAGGAATGTGCTTCCTTCCGTAGATTGAGCAGTTGTTGCGAGTGAGTCCACAGATGTTGAGCCCGGAAAGTGTGTCTTCAGGAGCACACTGAGACTTTCTTTGAGGCTCTCTGCATGACTCCCATCAGGTCTTTTAATTAAACCAATGCCATTGGAGTGGTCTTTCGATAGGACCTTTTGGAGTCTTGCTGTCGGGGCTATGTCGTTCACTCCCTCACAGAAAGCTCTCCAAGTTTTCCTTTTCGACTTCCTCAGCTCCTTGTTGTATTCAGATAGTGCCTGTCTGTAGGCATCCCAGTTGCCCGTCTTCTTTGCACTATTGAAGGTTTTTCTGGTTTGCGTCTTCAGACGGTCTAAATCCTTATTCCACCAGGGCACATCTCTGGAATGAGATCTCCTCTTATGTGGACAGCTGAATTCGTATGCCTTTAAGATGCAATTTTTAAGGAGAGCCGCAGCTATTTCCAGCTCCCCTGTAGTTTGGATGTCGAGGCATAGATCTTCGGTTCCCAGACCTAGACACTCTCTGTAGAGGCCCCAGTCTGTGTTCCTCGGATTTCTGCACTCTAAAACAGCTTCCTTAGTGACCTCAATATCAAACCCAATCTGCTGATGGTCTGATAAAGAGGGTTCTGCTAGAACTTGCCAATTTTTAATTGTACTTGTTGTGAAGGCATCAGCCAGGGTGATATCTAGTACCTCCTGTCTGATTGCATTCACAAAGGTAGGCTCGCTACCTCTATTAACGATGTCTAGATTGTTAGAGATAATAAATTCAAGTAGATCCTTACCTCTACTATTGGTGTCCGTGCTGCCCTATAGGATGTTATATGCGTTGGCATCACAGCACAGGAGTAGGTGTTTATTGCCTTTTCTACACCATTCCACAAGTCTTCTTGCCTCCTCTGGTGGTGGTGTATCCTTGTCACCCGGAAAGTAGGCCAAGGCCATAACTATGTGCCTTTTTCGTTTCTTCGTGGGGACCTCTACCAGCACTGCCGCGAGGTCCCCTGTGGTGAATTCTGGAATGTAAGTAAAATTAATGTCCTTTCTGAGCATGAGGACTGCTCTTGGTTTAGTGCAGTCTGCTTTGTATACTAACCTGCAGCTTTCTTTAGGTAGACCCTTTACCTGCCCGTTGTTAATCCAGGGCTCTTGTAAGAAGCCTATCCCAAATTTGGATTTCTTGAACCTCCAGTGCACAGCACTTGTTGCCGCTTTGGAGTGGTGGAGGTTCAGTTGTAGGCAGCGTAGGCCCGCCATTGAGATGCCTAGACCCCAGAGGCACCAGCCTTTGGCTCATTGGCCTTGGGCTTTTTGCCTTTCAGGGTATTGATCTCCCTTACCTTACCTACTACGGTGGGTCCCTTATCGGCACCTGTTTCCGCTAGTGGCGAAGTAGTGCCAACGGGTCCGCTGGTAGGCTCCTTGGAGCAAGAAGGGCCCGGATAGGCCTACCAGCCAAACCCGTAACAAATCTTGTTGCCCAGCTTCCCCGGGCTGTCGGCGGAATGTGAGTCCACCGACAGCGAGACCTCCAGCTTGGGTCCCTTCGGATCTCTCCTGAGAACCCTCCAGCTGGAGGCCTTTAGATTGTTCTGGGCCTCGATTAGCGAAATTACCTTCGCGTTGGTGTTTTCCAGGCTGTTTGGGAAGTAGCCTATCAGGATCTTAGAATGAGGCATTTCTGCCTCATCCAGCACCCTTAACTTGGCTCCCTCCCACAGCCTGAGATGAGCAGCTGTGCCCTTTAGCAGTTGGCTGTGGCACTGGCTACATGTCAGTGCGAGCCATCCTGGCCTCTGATGAAGCTGATGGAATCTGGGCTTCACGGTTCCCTCCTTACCATCCTCAATTATTTTCTCCAGAATGGCCTCGCGTACGGCATCAATTTGTTCCGTCGACATGAGGTTTTCTGGAAAACCTTCTAGGCATACGCCTACCTTTACTCCCGTCGTAACCTGGCTATAGGACACAGCCTTGGCCTCGGCGCTATGCACAGGCTGCCTTTTCGTCCGTTTGACCATGGTTGTGTCCGGCGTGCTACCTGTTGACCGAGGTCTCTTGGTAGCAGCCGTGGGGTTGCTCTTGAAGGGCACTAATGCCCTTACTCGAGCTTCCCCTGGTTTCATGCCGTTCTTGATGAGGAACTTCATCCTCTTTCGTGCGGCACCGCTCATTTTGACCTTTTGGTCTTTTGTGTTTAGACCTTTAAGGCAGCCAACGAGCTCCTCATCGCTGCTTTTCAGCAGCTCCTCCTCACCTGTTCTGCTGCTAGTTTCCATAGGCTCCTTACACCTTTTGGCTCCTTTGCAGCAACATCGGACGTTAGGGAGTCGTCCACTCCTTTGGTTATTTGGAAAACTTGGTTCATTTGAGTCCCACGAGTAGCTAGGGAAAGGGAAAAGTCCATTACAGCAGAGCCCTGCATGCCATAATAAGGCTAGTGAAACTGGGGGTCGCATGGTACCCAGAGTTCGCATAGAGACGACTAAGCTCCTCCTTAGCCATGCATCCCTCGGCCTATGCTGTTCCGCCTTGGTTTGAGGTGTTTGTTTTTTTGTGGTTTCCTTTCCACATTGATCCGGGCGGCTAAACCAAGATCCTCTAAGCTTGTTACCTGCGAGACATGTCCACGAACAGCGACAAGCCCGATATGTCAGGTCTGATGGCTGTATGGGCACAAACAGACCCGGCGTCGTTTACCCTCGTGCAAGCCCTAAGCCACGATACTACAGCCGGGCGGGGGTGAGCAGGATAAGTGGTTTGGCTCCCTAGCCCTCGTTGCCTGATAGCATAGGGAGCCGAAAAGGTCAGGGTGACCGAAGAGGTGGCCAAGGGAGGCCGACAGATCAAAGAGGGAAGCGACTCTACGAAGGAGGCCATCACTATAACAGTTTGTGTATAGCCTCGGAATGCATTGGCGATAGAGCCCCGTCTCACTCCCCACTGTTATCCGGTTGTTTGGCCGAATAACCGTAGGATGCTCATTGACAGTGGCCCTACCTTGCCCCCACACCACGTCAAGGAGCATTCCCTAGTGGAGGTAACATTAAGGTAAGTTTTTTTATTAAAAACAATTATAAAGGTGAAGTAATGTAATACACGTGTTTACAAATGTGTATGACTATTGTCTGAGGACAATTCAGTTGGATCGGATGAGTGCACATATGTACTTTCTTGGGTTGTATATTCACACTGACGAATTTGTTGCGAGTCAGTGCTGAAGGTTGCTTTAGTTGGGCACTGGTAGGATTGCACCACACTTGTACCAGGATGGTGTATGATTTCTGGGGATGTGCCCATTACTTCATCTATGAGAAGCAACATTTTTCTTTTGCATGCTCTTAATTGAACGTCGCTCATTTGCATTAAGTCAGGGATAAGACTATTTACAAAATTTTGCACACCCTCTCTTTTTTCTTGAGCATAAGTGGACGTGAGGGCAAGTCTGGCTTTCTTGGCTGCAAAATATTCCATAAAAACTTGATCGGCGTCACTCTGCATACTCTTTCTTTTCCGAGTGGTCGCTGGAGATGCTCTTGGTTGTGTATCTGTGGTGGGTTGGGGTGATGGTGGCAACGATATGAAGGAGGGCAGTGGGTGTGACTGCTGGTCAGTTGTTTGAATGTGCGGTTCATGAAATGTATCCTCTGAGGGATCATCAATTTCGAACTCTTCAGGTGTTTCCGGGATTTTCGGTAAATTTCCAGAAGAGGTACCGGCTACCTTTATGAAGGGCAGAGTGAATTGCATGGCATCTGTCAGGTAATACGGCCTTCTTTTACTTGCTCCACTCCCACTTGGTTTGGGTTTGAGGTTTTTTCACAAATGTGCTACGCAAGTTCCTCTATTTTTCCTTGCATTCACTCACTACAAAATAAAAAACATCGCACATACAGTTTCACATTGAAAAGTTACCAGTTTTTACTAATAAACATTAGACTTTACTATAATCTTCAGGATACTAATATTTTTGGCTTTAACTGAAGGGTTATTTTCAGGTATTTGGCTACAGGGTGTACATTCACTTCGCTAGGACTCTACTTTTGCCGAGGAGAGACTACAGTTGGGCGAATTGTAGCAAAGACCACCAAGATTATATGGAATGCATTGAAAGACGTCTACATGCCACGTCCTACTAGTGATCAATGGAAAAGTATTGCACAGCGATTTCAGTTACTTTGGAATCTTCCAAACTGTATAGGGGCAATAGATGGAAAACATCTGCGCATAGAGAAACTTCCTAATACTGGTTTAACTAATTTTAATTACAAATCATACTACTCGATAATACTACTAGGATGTTGTGATGCAGATGGCTTTTTCACAATGATTGAAACTGGGTATGCTGGCAGAAACAGTGATGTGGGCATTTTCAGAGCCTCAGCAATAAAACACTGGCTAACTCATTCACAACTTGACATTCCGCTGCCATCTAAGCTTCCCTATGATGATTACAACGACTGTTTTTTTCCTCATTATTTTGTAGGAGATGAAGCCTTCCCGTTGTCAAAATATTTACTGAGACCTTACTCAAAACGGGTTCTTGACAATCAAAAAAGAATTTTTAACTATCGATTAAGCCTGGGAAGAAAAACAATTGAATGCGCATTTGGTATGATGACTGAGAAATTCCAAGTACTTAGTACAGCGATACGTTGACGGAATGATAATACGATCAATGATAAAATCGGTTTGTGTACTTCATAACTACATTAGAAAAAGAAACGGTTGTCAATACACACCGCAACGGCTGGAAGAAAATGTCAGTAACGCTGGTTCTGCAAACTCCATAGGTTTTACGCCACCACTTCGGGCGAAAATATACAATTGTTCAACAGCTAACGCTTTAAGAGACTTACTAACAAATTATTTTCTGATACCAAGTGCATCGCTGCCTTGGCAGTGGAAGTATTGCCTTTGAATGTACAGTCGGAGAAATACAATTGCGAAACTCGCTCGGCGTGGGCATACTGCCGCATGTCGGTGCTTGGTTCGGTCGAAACCCCCTGCATAAAATACAATTATGAGGTAACAGAATTTACAAGCCTGGTTCCCTTCTCGCCCCTAAGTGATCGAGTGACGGATTCCATATCTGTGATTTTTTTCATCTTCCAATTTTTGGTGCGTCATCTTCAAAAATTCGAATAACTACATTTTTTACGTTATTTTGATATTTTTTATATATTTATCAGTTGAAGAGTAATTTTATATAACATTATTGGTAATATTTTAGTATTAATAATTTTATTTCAGTTTCGTATGAAAATTCCATTTTTGGCAAGATTTGATCTTGAAACCCTTGAAAAATAAAATTTTATTTTTTTAACCACTAAAAATTATTATAATAATCTGAAAAATGTACATATATTTTTTACCCAAATAAAAGGTTATTTAGGGTATTCATTTTTTTTTTGTTTCTAAGTTTAACCATTTTTTTTTCGCCCCTAAGTGACGGAAAATTGTATTTCGTCAATGTTCTTTCAATGTTTGGTGCGTCATCTTGAAAAATGTGAATAACCAATTTTTTTACGAGATTTCATACCTTACCACGTGTTTGTGAATATAAGGAAACGATAATATTTAATATTTATATTGCCCTTTTCAAACTAAATTGCTAATAAACTTAGAAAAAACAACGTATTTGAACGATTGTTTAAAATTTTAGGTTGTCACCCGATCACTAAAATTATTAATACTAAAATACTAATAACAATTTTACATAAAATGATTGCTCAATTGTTGATAAATTTGTAAAAATATCAAAATATCGAAAAAATATTAGTTATTCGAATTTTTGAAGATGAAAAAAGTCACATAGATGGTATGATGGCGTTCCACCTTTGCAGTGGAAGGTTTATATTAGTGGACTGTAATGTATATAATGGCGGTTGGGTCGTGCAGCCAAAATGGGCACTTACCTTGTGTCTCGCTGTTTTGGGCCTCTGCGCCGCGGTCTCCCTGATCTGGCCTAAACGAAGACCTGGAACGACGATGGGAATTGTTCTAGGACGAGGACGGGAACTACGATGGTCAGAGCAGGAAGGACACGACGCACACGTTAACACGGCTAGTTTCGGTCTCGTTCAAAAAGGAAAAAGACATCTTCCTTTTTTCCCATCAATTGTCGCGCATGAGCAAGTCCCCAAAAATTGGCTGCACAGCGCGATTCAAAACACAAATACAAACGCGGTGAATTTAAAGATCCTTCGGCTGAATTCCGAACATCCCGCCCACCAAAATTCCCCAAAATATGAGTGAATTTTCTAAATTTAAACAGTGTAACAAACAAACACGACACGACGCGAAAAGCCTTAACGGACATGAGGCACTTAACTCTCCTGCATGCCTGGTAAGGCGCATAATTTAACGATTGGTCGCCGGAGTAGCCCACTGCGGGTGCGCACTGTAGCGACACGCGAGGTACCATCAGGACCTGGAAGGAGTGAAACGATTCTACCCAAATGCCACTGTAGGGGAGGCGCAGAATCTTGCTTAATGACAAGCAAATCACCCTCTCGCAAAGAGGGGGTAACTTTATTCCACTTAGACCGTTCCTGCAACGAATGAAGATACTCCATCTGCCACCGCTTCCAAAAGTCTTGGTGGCATCTCTGCAACAATTGCCAACGTGATAGTCGATTTAACGGTAACGACGATAAGGTTTCGTCGGGAGGCCCGGTCAACGGTGCCAACGTTAAAAAATGGCCTGGGGTTAACGCCTGCAGGTCATTAGGATCTGTGCTCATGGCACTTAGCGGCCTCGAATTTAAGACAGATTCAATCTGTGTGAGAACCGTCGTAAACTCTTCATAGGTAAGAATTTGCTCTCCAACAACACAAACGAGATGTGACTTAACGGATTTAACCCCAGCCTCCCAAAGGCCCCCAAAATGAGGACTCGAAGGGGGATTAAATTTCCATGTAATTCCTAACATGCCAGACGCTTCCTCAGACAATGATTGGAGCTGTTTGTTAGCCCCAACGAAATTAGTGCCACAGTCGCTGTACAAGTTGCTACAACGTCCACGACGCGCAAGAAACCGCCGCAGAGCTGCTATAAAGGCCTGTGTCGACAAACTTGAGACCAATTCAAGGTGCATAGCCTTCGTGCAAAAACAAATAAAGACACAGATGTAAGCCTTTGCGGTTTTGCACCCACGATACTTTGAAATTGAAATGTTAAAAGGCCCTGCGAAATCTACCCCTGTGTGAAGAAATGGTTTCAACTGGGATACCCTGGGCGCAGGGAGGTCGCCCATGAGAGGGTTAATTGACACTGGTTTTGATCGAAAGCAACGATAACAACGAGCAATCCGCCCTTTGACGGCGCGACGACAAGATAAAATACAAAAATTCTGTTGAATGAGGTATTGGACCATTTGAGGACCAGGATGCAAATTGGCTTTATGAACTTGATCTATGACTAGCTCAGTCAATCGACAACGACGAGGCAACAACATTGGGTGTTTTTGATCGTAGGGTATGTCAGCATTTCTAAGACGACCGCCCACCCTGATAACTCCATTGTCGTCAAGAAAGGGCGCTAACTTCCGAAGAGATTTGGAACAATGCTTGCCCTTTTGAAGAAGAGAAATATCCCCAGCAAAGTGCTGACCCTGTACGTACCTGACCAGGACACATGTGGCTTGATACAACTCTTCGTACGATAAGGGGCCCCGAGTAACGAATTTACGCTTACGAATTAACCTTAAACAATAAGACAAAGTGCCCTGAATTTTCCGAAGAGATGAAAACCTTTCCATGAGTGCTTCCAGCAAATGTGGAATTGTTTCTACGACCAATGTTGTTTTTCTCTCCTCCACTTGAGCCTCGGGAGCAATATCAGGAGGAAATGGAGAGCGGGGAAGCTCTGTTGACTGACGTAGCCACTCGGGCCCAGTCCACCATAATGCATGGTCGGCAAGTTCTCTGGGAAGTAAGCCTCTAGAAGCAGAATCCGCTGGATTCTGGAGGCTTGGCACATGAGACCAAGTTGCGTTTGGAGCCTTGTCTTGGATATGAGTCACTCGATTACTCACAAACGTTTTCCAGCGATGCGGTGACGAATTTATCCAACATAAGGCTATGGTTGAATCTGACCATGCGTATGTTTGACAAATAGACAATCGATTTTGATATGTGCCTTTGAGAGTGTCAATGAGTTCGGCTAACAAGACAGCGGCACATAGTTCGAGGCGAGGAATGGAAATCCGCTTCAAGGGCGCGACCTTGGACTTTCCAGATACAAACGATACGAAAATAGTTTCATTAAATATAACGCGAAAATAAACAACAGCCGCATAACCTGCTTCGGAGGCGTCACAGAAACCGTGAAGTTGACACGACGTCACGTTATTGTTCCATAATCGACGATCAATACGAAGCGACTCGAGATATGGTAATTCAGATTTGAATTGAGACCAACGAAGTACAATATCAGCCGGCGGAGTTTCATCCCAGTCCAATTTTAAGGTCCAGAGCCTTTGAACTAGATGCTTGGCGAAGAATGTAAGCGGGGCGAGAAATCCAAGAGGGTCGAAGATACGTGCAACTTCAGACAAGATGTTTCGTTTAGTACACCCTCGGACTAATGGTTCTACCTTAAAAATAAAACAATCGATATCGGGCTGCCAATGCAATCCTAAGACTTTGACATCATGACTTTCTGGATTATCCAAACAAAGCGACGATGATGATGCTTCACTAACATCCGACAGAAGCTCAGGAACATTGCTAGACCATTTCCTAAGTTCAAAGCCTCCAGCTTGGAACAGCGAAATGAGTTGAGTTTTCACGATTTCAGCTTCCTCAAGCGAAGCACAACCCGTGACGACATCATCGTCATAAATCTCAGTTGAAACAATCTGAGATGCGATAGGGAATCTATCCTTTTCAAGTTTTGCCAATTCTAAAATGGTGCGCTGAGCTAAATAAGGTGCGGAAGAAACACCATAAGTAACGGTATTAAGTTAATAGATTTCTAGGTTATCTTCAGAAGAGAAACGCCACACTATTAACTGATACTTTCGATGATCAGGATGAACAAGTACTTGACGATACATTTGTTTTATGTCCGCAGTGAATGCTACTGCGTGAAGTCGAAACCTTAACAAAATTGAAAATATGTCATTCTGTAACTTTGGGCCAACGAAGAGAGTATCGTTAAGACTAATACCCTGATCGGCCTTTGCCGATGCGTCAAAAACGACACGAAGTTTAGTGGTGATGCTATTAGGTTTACTAACACAATGATGAGGGATGAAGTACGAATTAGACTGGTCGACGAATGAGGTTAACTTTTGCATATGATTGGTGCTCAGGTAATCTCTCATGAATTCTCCATACAACGTTCGAAGGGTAGGGTTACGATTAAGACGACGTTCAAGCGAAAGGAAACGATTTGTAGCGATAATTTTCGATGACGGAAATGTGGGTTTATCTATACGAAATGGCAACGATACGGAAAAACGACCTTGACTATCACGAGTGTACGTATTAACAAAAATATCTTCGGCTGAGTTATCTTCTGGCGACTTGATTCCCCCTTGAGGTACATTTTCTATTTCCCAGAATTGGGACAACGTTTTTTCTATAGTGTTGAGCGACGACGTAAGACAAAACGAATGGAGACTGTGAAAGATTAACTTTCCCCATCACCACCCAACCAAAGATGGTGTTAAGAGCAGTTGGAGCTGCACCAACCACGCCTTTGCATCGGCCATCCAAAAGTACCAACGGGAAGACTTCGGCCCCCAACAACATATCAATAGGCAGGGGTGTTCCAAAGGTAGGATCCGCTAACTTCAAATTGGTAATATGATCCCAATTTACTTCCGAAAGCCTCACGGAGGGCATCGCACCACAAATTTCCCTGAGAACTATGGCTTCGATTTGTATCTGAGGATCTACCAGACCCTTCGGTTGGATAACACAAACTGTTTTATCTTTGGGCGTCACGGACGACATTTGACTTAAGCCCTGAATTGGAAGAGCTAACGATGTACAGGTTAAACCTAATTTGTGGATGCATTGTTCAGTGATGAAGTTAGCTTGGCTACCCGGGTCTAATAAAACCCTCAAGGTTTGAGGATGGCCCTTAATATCCAGTACGTCTATTTCGGCAGTTGATAACACTATAGTTGTGTTATGACCCAAAGTATTGGTCAATGCGTTAACTGACAAGCCTGTAGTATGTTCAGGTTGCAGTGAGACATTAAGCTTCGAATTATTGGATTGAAGCGAGACATGTGGTTGATGCGAAGACCCTTGATGTTGTACCGATTTAGGAAAATGTAACAAAGTATGGTGTCGGGCTTGACATAATTTACAAGTATTTGACGACGGGCAGTTTCTCGAAACGTGGTTAGACCGAAGACAATTTAAACACAATCTAAGATTTTTGACAATTTGAAACCTATTCACAGACGCTTTGTCAAGAAAAGATTTGCATTGCGATAACCAATGAGAACCCTTACATGAAGGGCATAAGGGTTGACTCGAGTTCATGTTGGCAAGTAAAGTATACGACGATGTTTTCCTATAATTAAGTTTATCATCAGCTTTCTTAACTTCAGCGCCGCTCGAAGATGACGAAGATTCTGGGAAAGTAATTTCTAAGGCACGACATTGCATTTCTAAAAAATCTGTTAATTCCTTTAATGTAGGAATGTGTTGATTATTACAAGTGAGTTCAAAACGTTCCCTTGTTTTCGAATCTAATTTATTCAATAATTTATCGAACCACAAAAAATCCAAACTTTCCCCAGGAGTAAATTTCAAAGCACTAAATGCCTGATACTGTTCTGAGAATGATTCTACAATAGACCGTAATGATTTTGACAAGAATTTTCCAGGAGTAGCTTGTTTCAACGAAGTTATAACATTTAAATGATTGTGCGCAATTAACCGTTTATTCATGGACCTATTCTTTAGAATGTCTAAAGCGATGCTATAATTTGCAGCAGTTAAGGCAAGACCCTGTATAAGCGTACAGGCATCTCCTTTTAATGATGCTTGCAAATAATGAAATTTCTCAATTGGCGAAAGAGAAGCGTTATCGTCAATTAAGTCAGAAAATATTTCGATAAACGACGGAAATGATGTTATGTCTCCCGCGAATATGGGTAGATTTATTTTTGGTAATCGAGCATTGTTGCCTCTCAACGGACTTCCCACGGTAGCAGATGGAGGAGCAGCACTCGATTGCGCCCGATTGCCAAGAGTAATGTGTGTTTCTTTAATATCAAAAATAAGTTCATCAATTGTAATAACTATTTTATCTAACTCCTCTAATTTCTCTGTATTATCCGATGCGATCGTAATTTTGCGATAAATCTGTTGGAACTCATTAAACAATTCAAGCGCCCACTCGTAGCGCGCTTCGAATGCATGAACACGGTCAGGAGAGAGCACCGCCTCCTGCCCCACAGTGGCAATTGATTTCAAACGTGGTATCATACTGATACCTGTACGGACGGCTTCCGTAACAGTTATTTTTTCCATGATGCAAATGAACGACAAATAGTAATTTAAATACGCAACGAAACGACTACGGTTAGAATGCGACCGAAATGTGCACACCAGCAACGAACGAAATTGTGAATACGAGTATTTAAATTCAAAAACCAAAGTTTGTTTAATAAACGAGACGAAATTTTAATTGTGGTAAACGTGAGATATTTTTAAATTCCGCGATTGAATTTAAACCGATAAGCGAGCGACAAAAAACCGACGCGACAAAAAGAGGAACGAAGTTTGTTTAATAAACGAGACGAAATTTTAATTGTTGTAAACGTGAGAGATTTTAAATTCCGCGATTGAATTTAAACCGATAAACGAACGACAAAACCGACGCGACAAAAAAAAGGAACGAAACGCACGTGTCAGATGTTCGTGCGGAACGCGCAGCAAAAAGACCTCTGCGACGCGAGACGCAAGCGTAAACGACAAATGACCGAAAAGTTAATAGTTAATTATCCCCAAATTGCTAATTGCTAATTCGAATCCGGTCGAAGGATCAATGATGGCGTTCCACCTTTGCAGTGGAAGGTTTATATTAGTGGACTGTAATGTATATAATGGCGGTTGGGTCGTGCAGCCAAAATGGGCACTTACCTTGTGTCTCGCTGTTTTGGGCCTCTGCGCCGCGACCTCCCTGATCTGGCCTAGACGAAGACGTGGAACGACGATGGGAATTGTTCTAGGACGAGGACGGGAACGACGATGGTCAGAGCAGGAAGGACACGACGCACACGTTAACACGGCTAGTTTCGGTCTCGTTCAAAAAGGAAAAAGACATCTTCCTTTTTTCCCATCAATTGTCGCGCATGAGCAAGTCCCCAAAAATTGGCTGCACAGCGCGATTCAAAACACAAATACAAACGCGGTGAATTTAAAGATCCTTCGGCTGAATTCCGAACATGGTATTTATTGATAGCAATCATATGACGAAATAAAATTTTAAACTAGTTGGCAATTTTTTTATTTTTTTAATACTCCAAATAACGTTTAATGACCTTGAAAAATTCACCTTATTTGGTATTTGGGTCAATAATATATGTGATTTTCAGATTTTTTAAATATTTTTTTAGTGGTTAAAAAAATTATATTCGTAAAAATCTTATTTTGGGCCTTCCCGGGTCATGTCGAGGGTTTTTGATATACGGCTTACGACTACTTTGGTTAAGGTCACAACTAATGAAATTTTCATATTTATTTAAAAATCCGTGTCGGGTGGCATTTTGATCATCTTACCTCGGGATACCCTTTTATTACCTCATAAATGGATTTTAAGCAGTGACTGGTTTCAACCGAACTAAGCACCGACATGCAGCAGCATTCCCTCGCCGAGCGGATTTCGCATTTGTATTTTCTCTGACTACCTGCTTGGGTAGTTTTTCGTTACGGTTTATATTTTATATCTTGTTTTTTTTTTTTCTAGTATGAAGTAATTCAATAAAAAATTGATACAACTGCGTTTTCTCACCACACATGTATAATCGATTTAAAGAAAATTCACCGCCATTTCATCATTCTCAATTTCTTTAAATATGTTTTTCAAATTAAAATGTTGAATTGTTCAGTTTTATTAATTTCTGATAATCTATAAAACGTTTCGGTTCCGATAATCGATAAAATATTATGCATGTGGTGAAAACATACTTGTACGATATTTTTTAATCAGTATTAAAACTATGTAACATTAAAAACATTAATTAAATTAGATTCTAACCTGACAGAGCTTCTTTGGAAATCTCATTCCATCCTCTGTCCGTACTGTCCTTCCTAGAATACTCTCGGAGGGTATGGTTGTACACCTCCGAGTGTTTTTTGACTGCGCCGACAAATTTTAATTTAAATACCTCCATGACACACGCGATTCAAGCGGCACGCTCGATTTTGCCCGTTCCGAACTGTTCGCATGGTTCGAGACGAGTTCGAGGCGCAATCGCATCGATTACGCTTCGAGTACCAGACGCCTCGTTGGCGGACCCTCACTCACTTACATAGGAAGTCGACAGGCAAAAATATCGCTTCGAGTTCGAGTCGCACTCGAGTCGCCCCGTGTGCGGAGGGCCTTACTGGGGGATTGATACCCCGAGATGATTTTGAGTGGACCGTCTGTAGTGTTGAGGACCAAGGCAGTGGATTCGAGGTTGGTCTCGCCGTCTATAGGGAGATGTGAGTGGTCGAGTCCCCTTTTGACGTAGATAGCAGTGCCATGCCCGGTGTCAGTTCTGGTCAGGAAGGGAGTCTGATACCCATTGATCTTAGGAACTTGAGTTGCACTGAGAAGAGTTTCGCTCAGAAGCACGAGATGAATCTTGTGCTGGTGAACGAAGTGCTCCAACTCGGATATCTTGTCGCGTAACCCGTTCGCATTCTAAAAAGCAATGCGAACGAAATCTATGGGAGAGTCAGTATTTGTCGTGTTCTTCATAATGATGGGATTAGGGAATGGGAGGCGCCTAGGCGACGTGGAAGAATCTTGCGAACGACGCTACGAAAAGGTCGCGCTCTTCCTGGCTGGTGGCCGTGATCAATAGTTCGCGTAGCGCAGTGGCTAGCTTTGGGTTCCTGTTGGCAGGTAGTCGGATCATGTCGTACGGCGGCACCGATGTGCTCTGGGCGGGTGCCTTTGGGACGGGTGCCTGAGGGGTGGGTGCCTGACGGGCGGGTGCTTGAGGGGCGCGAGCCACCCTCTGATGTGGAGGAGCAGGGCTCTGAGTGGCGGTACTCGCGTACGAGGTGCCGGGCACTCTGAGTGATTGCCTTGTCGGTGCGGGTGGGGGCCCAGGGGGAGGTTTTTGCCTCTGGAGTCGGGTGAAGGCCGGAACAGCCTCGAAAACTGGCCACATGTGGGCCGTCGCAGTTTGTGCAGCGTTGCTGCGAGTCACTCGTGTCCGAGCACTGCGCAGATGGATGGCTGCCGGCGCATTTGATGTAGACAAATGCGGCTCGGCAGAGGGCCTGAGAGTGGCTGACTCGCTGGGATCAGTGGCATTGATTGCCCCCGCATTTGTGCTTCGACTCCACTCTGATGGAGAGTCCAGCAACACTTCGCAGTTATAAAATCTGTTTCCCTTCGTCATTCTTGGTTACTTGGACGTATACCAAGGGGAATGGGCCCTGACGGTTGGTCATTCTAGTTACTGAATGAACTGGGATATTGTTTTCTCTGAGGGAGGCTTCCACCTCCTCTGCAGAGATATCGACGGGGACGGTGAGGAGAACCACCTTGAGGGTTTTGTCCTCGTCAAGTTGGTAAGTATGATATGGGACGTTCTGCTCGTCGAAATAGCGGGTCGCGTTGCAAAAATCGGTCGGGCTCTCTACCTGAACCGATTTCCGTCCCTTACTGCGTGGGAGCGCAGCACGTCTATTTTTAAGACCGTTGTGAGGTGTTTGTAAAGTGCCACCCACCTGGATTTCGTGCGGAGCACGATTTGTGGGGGCCTTTTATAGCCGGGATTTGCTTGTATTGAGTTATTAGCAGTAATGGCCGAGGTGGACGGCGCCGAACCATCGATCTTCTGCGTCAAGCAGGAAATGATTTTTTTCCGGATTTTTCGGATGATTTGCGACCTGGGGCCGCTGACCTCTCTGGCTGGGAGGTCCAGCTCGGGAATCAAGGTGACCACCGGAGGTGGTGGTCGATTTTTTTGCCGGTTCGGCGGCCGTATCGGCGGTGGCTGGGCGTTTGCCCAAGCGAGAACGCGGTGGTTCTAAAACTTTCTTTGTAGCTTTTTCGCGCGCGATTTTCGCGGTGAATTCTTTTGCGGAAGCAATGTCCGCCTCTCTTTGCGCTTTGCGCTGTCGTCGAATTTCGCCCTTGCTGGGGATTTCGACGAAGCCGTCGCACAGTGGTCGGAACTCTCAAACTAGCTTATCACTCCATTTAAATTTGATTAGTAGTAAATTTAAATAAATATTATGTGTTTAATTTCAAGATAACATGTTGTTGCTTACTTCAAGTTGTTATTACATTATATTATAGTATATTACCATTTACTTTAATATAAAATAACTATTCGTTTTATTTTATACTTTCACTTTTGTTAAATCTCATATACTAAAGTAAAAAAAAAATTATGTCATAAATACATAAATATATAAATACGTTTTCAATTAATTTATTATTTTGGTATTTATTAAATAAAAAATAATAATAAATATTTATTTATTTTGAAATTTATAAAAAAATAATAATAACAAATAAAAGGGACTTTAAACGCACAATATATTTTGTCACTATTTTCTGACTCTGAATGATCTGTAGCATCAGTATATTACACAGTTGTAGGTTCTTTCAGCAGCTGTATTACACCATCCTCTAGACTTCTAACATTGTAGGATCGTCCGATGTTGTTCTTCTTCGAAATCGATGAAATAACTGGATCTGATGAGTACAGCAAGGTATTAAATAAATCTGTGATATTTTGCAACCGTGAAAATTTTCTGGAGTGAAATTCTCTATATCTCCTCAAATCTTTATTTCTTGCTTCTAGTGCCTCTTCCGAAAACATTCCAATTGGCAATATTGCTGCTTCAATAAGGTCTGCACCATGAATGAGTATTTTATGCACAGTGGTGGGCATATAAAACCAAGAGTATAGATCTACATACATTTTAGCAGTCTCCAAACTATATTTTCTGAAGGCTTCAACATTTACTGCATATCCACAAGAAATGGTTTGTAGAATGACTTTAAACCGTTTTATTAAATGTACGTCCACACCAGTAATAAGCGCAGCTTCTTCATAATTTTCAAAGAAACTGCTCGCAGTGTTCCCATCATTAGTTGTTCCATATCCTGGTTTGGTAATGTCAACTAATAATCCCATTCTTATTTTAAATTGATTTTGAATGTTTTTTTTTGTTTCTTCAAAATATTTCTTTCCTTCAGTTCCTCGAATCTGCCATTTCTTAATATTTTTTCTGTATGCAATATGAAGCAGACACTCAAAACATCTAATCCAGGCATGTAATGACGAGATACCGTAGTTATATGCACTTACGTTTTGGGATAGCTTCCTCAGTTTATTTAAGTCATTCGTGCATTTAGGCGTTGCTCCGCATATACCACATGACTGGCTTGATGAATCAGTAATTACGCTAAATGTTTTACCATTGATCATTGTTAATTTTAGCAAGTGATTTACACGAATCTCATGTCCGTTTATATTAATTTTGGTAGGTATTATTTCTTCTATTTGTCTCTACATATTTTGAATTTCCATTTTAGTTAGTTCACTTGTTTCTTTTTTAAATATAATTTTTATGGGTCTGCAATATCTGGTAGATGATGGTTTTGGGTTATGCCATACAACTACATTATTTTTATTTGATTTCAGTTGCAATGGAACTATACAAACTGTATACAAAAAGGCATCTGTTTCTAAACCAGTTTCATCACCAGAAAATGTTTGTTTATATAATGCGTGTCCGGAACTCCCATCACATCCCCACTTATATATTAGGGTTAATGTACCACCTAATTCTTCATATCTTATCGTTAAGACCTCTTTTTGAACACTTAGTAGCCTTGCAGTGGTGTGATTTAAAAGCGCTTGAAGTTTCACTTCTGCAGATGTTTCAGTTATAATTATTGATGATTCCTCAGGATAACATGCTTTTTTTGCTTTTATAATTATGTCATAAGTTGGATAAATGTTTGCATATCTAGTTTTTGCTCCAGATTTAATCAACTTATAAGAATGTTTAGTGAAATGACCATCAATAAATAATGCAAGCGCTTCTTCAGCTGTATATTTTATAAATTCGGACCTTGAACTCTTGAATGCCTTTTTATAGTTGTTGCTCTTGTTGGAGAATTTTCTGAAACTTCTTTTACAAGGTTTGCAGCGTCACGATGTCCGGAAGATCGCAAACTTAATTGAGTTACAATAGATAATTCTTCTTGAGAATAAAAAAGGCTTCACTTTTCGTTTTTTTGAAACTTCGGCTAACTCACTAAACTGCTTAAGTTGTTTACCAGATAATCCTGCTTTAATTTTCAAATCAAACTGAACTGTTTCACTTAGCCATTCTGAATGATGTAACAAAAATGTCTTAGTTGTGCGATGCGACTGTTTCCACTTTCGTATTAAGTTACTCGTAAAATACTTTACTTGAATTTTTAAATAATCCAATTTTTTTCTGTCCTCTTCTATGTTAAAACTCATCACCACATGTTGAAAAACTGCTGCATTTTTGTCTTTTCTTAATTTTTTGGATCGACAGATTTCATACAAGTCTCCTCGCAAAATTGACAATGTTCCTTTAAAAAAATATATATTATTTACGGCAAACCATGACAAGATTTAATTAATGAAATTGAAAGCTTAATAGTGTAACTTTATTTTTTTAAATATCTCAATACCACCCTACTTCACCCTCACAACGTTTAACCCCCTCGAAAATAAATTAATTTCAAACATGCTAAGAATAAACTCTACTCATTTTAATCTTTTTTTTATACATAATTAAGGGCATTTGATTTTCGCAAAAAAATGATCTAATAAAGTACATACCATTGGAGTTAATATCCATATTTTTTGAAATAAAATATTCACTAACTTATCACAAAATTGAACGTAACAGAAAGCTGGTTCAAACACGACTAATGCGTATTTTACACGCCGTATTTTAATGCGCTCACTTTGCGCTCTTACCCCCGCTGATTTCAAGGGCCGTCCGGGTTTATGATGCTACCTAGATAATCCCCAGAGTATATTGTATTGATAAATGAGGCCGAAAATAGAATTCCAAGAAGTTGATTTTAGCGCAATGATAAGCTAGATTCGGCATTTCGACCTCTGTGCGTCGTCGTCGGTGGCCAAGATGGCCTGCACGTCCATCTCGCATTCCTGCGAGAGGATGGGCATGTCTAAGCGGGGGTTTGTCAGCCCAGGAGGGGCCGGCGCGATCACCTTCTCGCTTTCCTCGCTTGTCTAGTGCGGTGGGGATGATTTCCAAGAGTCGGTGTGTTAAGACACGGATCTCCTCAGACTGCAGGGCAGTCATTACTGCGGTGACTTTTTTCAATTCGGCGGTAACTTCCGCCAACTTCTGATCCCGGCGATCCCACCTGGAGGAGGTAAGCGCCGAGGACGCGCTGCTGCCGACGGAGTTGGTCTCCATCTCCTCCTCGTCCTCGGAGGACGGGAAGTCGACGGTCTCGGGAGCGGGAGATGGAATGGGGACCTCAGTCGCAGCCATAATAGGCGGGGTACTGGGCGGGAAGGGGAGGATAGGAAGGCCTGGGTTTACTGCCCCCAGGCCTGCTCGCCGTTAAAAGGTTCCACCCGTGTTTTAGAAAAAACAACTGGCCGATATCTCTTGATCTTCCCAGCAATCCCCTTTAGTTAGAGGGGATGTCCGGGCCGATGGCAAAGCAAGAGTAAGGACCCTATCTCACTGGGACGCCACTGCGACGTGGCCGGCTACGTCACCGTGGCTACTCCTGGCTACCAAAGGTCTCCAGAAAGAGTAGCCAACATAGATTCCACAATATGTCAGTTTCTTTGCAGTCGTCACGTGAAATGGACGTGGACGAAGTTGCAATTATCTATTATGTACGTCGCAGGATGATTAATAAAAAAAAGAAAAAAAAGAAGTTATGGGTGCATCCTTTTATATCAGATCGAAGCCAAAGTGGTGTTTTCTCCAACCTATATGTAGATTTAAGAAAATACCCTGCAATTTTTTTTAATTATGTGAGAATGTCTGTAGCTTCATTTGATGAATTGTTGATGTTATGTAGAAATGATTTGACTAAACAAGATACGTTATTAAGGAAATCCATAAGTCCACAAGAAAAACTATTTGTAACATTAAGGTAAGATGTATTTTATTAATAATATAAATTTAAATTTTACAATGAATTATTCAATTATACAGCTCAAAAATAGAAATAGATTCTTCTTCAGAATTTGGAGAAAAAGAATGGGTGGTTGGAGAGGGCGTTTGAGTCGGTCCGGGCGTTTCCGGTTGGTGTGACCAAGAGTTTGTTTGTGCCGGTATGGGCGTTTGGTGTGACCAATAGCTTGTTTGTCTCGGTGTGGGTGTTTGTGCTTGGTGTGACCAAGAGCTTGACGCTTGACTGCTAAGTCCCGGGGTCGAAAAACTATATGGTACCGCCTGTGTCGCTTCATCGAGTAATGACATGATATTTATTTTTACAGCCATTTTTCTCTGTGGAGGTACTCTCTTTAATGTATTTACAAGCGACAGAAGAAATAACTTATCTTCATCTTGGTTGGCCGCTTCATATTTTTCTCAATTCTCTATCGATCTATTAAAAGCATTGATGAATTGATCATCTTCAGAGATGCTACTATTTTTTCTTTTTGGACCTTTTTTGACCGCTCTATCTTGTTGCGAGACCTCATTAAGTCCACTAACTGCTACGGGATCAGGTTCTCTTATTGCAACAACTGTTCTTAAAAATTGTAGTTGCTGAAAAAATAAGTATTCACTTTTACGGGAACCAGCGGACCCGCACTTCAAAGTTGTTTTTCGTTGCAACTCCCGAGTAAAACAAACTCGGATACTCTTCCATTTCTTCTGCAAAGTATCTCCTGAAAACAAAATATACCTACTATAAGTAAAATAATCAAAGACATTAACCTTTGCGTTCGCCACTTTATATTTCCAACTGGGTAGAAAAAAATAACACTATTTTTTTTTAAATATTTTTAGGGATCTTGCGTCAGGATGTACATTCATGGAACTTTATTACAACTACAGACTTTGTTACACAACAATTAGTACAATAATTAGAGAGGTGTGTGATATTATAAGTCAACGTCTAGAACATTGTTTAGCTACGCCATCTACAGAAATTACTTGGGAAAAAGTTGCAAAGGGATTTGAAAAAAGTACCAACTTCCCACACTGCATCGGTGCCATTGACGGAAAACACATACGAGTTATTAAACCTATGCATACCGGATCGTTGTACTATAACTACAAGCATTATTTTTCAATAGTTCTACTTGCTGTGTGTGATTCTAATTAAAATTTTACCTACATAGACGTAGGAGCGTATGGGAAAAGCAGCGATTCAGCAATTTTCAAAGAAAGTGCTTTCTATACTAATCTTATAAGCAACTCATTAAATATACCTGAACCAAAACTATTGATAGATAATGGCGACAATATTCCATATGTGATAGTAGGAGATGAAGCTTTTGGCCTACATGTAAACCTTATGAGGCCCTATGGAGGACACAGCCTCATTTTCAAGCAAAAAATATTCAATTATCGGTTATCTAGAGCACGCCGTTATATCGAATGCACATTTGGTATATTATCCAATAAGTGGAGAATATTCCATAGGCCATTAAATGTACACATAGATTTAGCAAAAAAGATTGTTAGGACTTGCTGTATTTTGCACAATTTTGTACGTAACAGAGATGGCTATTCTTATGATGACACTTTGACGGTAACGGGATTTGTTACACACAGGGGTCGTGAAAGAGGAGGAAGAACGGCACTTACAGTTTGAGACAAATTAGCAGAATATTTTGTGACTCATAACCCGTTACCGCGGCAAGATAAACGTATCTAAATATATAAATATAAACGTATCTAAATATAAAATGAAAACTTACCAAGTTGTTTTTTTTTCTTGAACCGACATTTCGCCCTTATCTTTAAAAATATCCACCAATTCCTCCCAACTTTTAATTTTGATATTTCGGTCAGAGTACTCCGTGGAAGCAGAATTCCATAAAGATGGCATATTTTCAACTTCAATAATAAACCTTTCTGAGTCAAAACTCATTTTTATTAAAAAAATATTTATAAACACTTATAAAACAATGATCACGATGGTGGCTGGCGTCTGAGTGAGTGAACACGGTTTACAAGTGTGTCATTTGTTGGCATGGTCGCCAGCGAGCGAGGGTAGCCAGTCCCAACATGGCGGGGGCTAACCAGTGGCCACGCTTTCAAATTAGCGACGTTGCCAGACAGTGGCCAGGTGAGGTACCCGCCATTAATCGCAATAGTCATTCCTTGGCGACGTAGCCGGCGACGTCGCCGTGGCGTCCCAGTGAGATAGGGCCCTAACTGTGCAGGTACCCCTGCACGAGTCGAGAGACGTATCTTGTTCCGCCTTCCGCGGCCAGAGCAGTTAAAACTCGCCCTAGCTACGGAGACGTTCGCCTCACTGAAAAGATATACAAATATATACAAACAGAAATTAATTATGTTATGGCGGCACCTTAACACTGGGCAGGTTTTCGCCGAGTTGCGGGCAGTGAGAGGTAATTAATTACTCTCCCTGTCACCGAACATGACTAGACGTGCTGCAGATAAGGGTGTTAACCTGGTAAACCGGGGTGGGCCAGGAGCAAATTCGTTCGAAGAAAATTCCGAGCGCGGGTGAAGAATTTAGAATTCGCAAAAAGCAAATACGCCGTGAAAACGGCGATTTGTCGATCTCGAGGAGCGCGAAGAATTCGGAGCCTGCAATGCAGGGGCGTCTGAAATTGCCCATCCTCCATCTACTACGACAGTAATATAAAGTACACCGTCCGGATCTACATTCCCTTCGGCTAGGGCAAATTCTTTTTCGCGCCTCGCATTTGCACGCATATCGTCTACTAAAAGCTGTTCCCATTTTTTTTATATTTCGAGTTCGCATGCTTTATAAACACGTTTCGATAGAAAAGGCATATTTACTACTGAAAAAAGTTCCTGGCCTTGCGCGTATCTAGAACCCACGCTTGATAAACCCCAATCTATATCCGAATTGATACTACTATCAGGAGGGTGAGTGCTAATCACAAGCGAGTTATTACATAACGAGCAACTATAATGTAAATAATCCTTTCCGCGTTTCCTTTTTTAGCATCATTTTCCCCATGAAACAGGACGTGTCGTGTTTCCCGATATTTTTACATTGCTTGAGAAAGTAAGCAATGTCAATTAATCGCAATCCACTTGGCTGATATGTTGAAGTCATATTGTCCATTTCAATTTCTAGTTTCGGAAGTGGCTCTAGACTAGAAGAATGAAAAATGAAAAAATAGTATTCGTAGTGATATCAATGATGGTAATTTGTTGTGTTTAATAATCCAGCTGTTTTAAATATCCAATAAAGGAAATGCAGAGTATACATTACATTACATTAAGCAAAATATACATATTTTTTCAACGCAAAGTGATAATCATAAAAATAATAACAATAATAATAAAAGCTTTATTCACTATGCCACTATTATAATACCAGACTGTTCCATTCAACTTTTGTCAAAAACTCATAATAGTCATTTATTATACGACTGTGGAATGTACGATATTAGTCACGCAAGAATAAGTATAATTTTTTAAGCTACTAATCAGTATTCCACATAAGATAATACCCTGCGTTCAACATTGTTTGATAGGCATTTGGCGCGTTGTTTTTCATATTGCAATGTTGGTACCTTCGTGCGAGAGTGTCAAATCGATCATTAGCGCCCGCAGAATTAACTGTCAGTGCGATCGTTTGTGCTTTATAGATATTTAGTTTTACATTTACGTTTTATACCATCTCATCTTACTGCAGATATTTTATTGGTAAGTTAAAAAATAACCACATTAACACATGCAAATCTTAATTATGAAATGTGATTTTAGGTTAAGAATGCCGTTCGAAGATCACCACAACAGGTTTATCCTTGAAGCATATTTTCGACCAGGGACACGCAACGCAGAAGGGAGTTGGAATTATTGCTATCAAAATTTTCGAGGAACAATTTCATGAGCAGTTTCCTGATGTTGAGTTTGGTCACAATTACTTTGTGCAACATGTTTGCCGTATTGTTACCGGATTCCATGAAACCGGCAGCGTTTCCAAGGGAAAATCTACAGGCCGACCTACTGTCCTTACGGAAGCAGTCGTTGAAGATATTCAACAAAGACTAGATGTGAGTCCGAAGAAATCGCTCCGATGTTTGTCTGCTCAGACAAATTTATCGCTCGGTAGATGTCAGAAGGCTTGTAAAAAAATTTTACATTTATATCCGTACAAGGTAACTGCAACTCAACAGTTGCTGCCGCCTGATTATCCTCGCCGAATGCAGTATTGCAATTGGTTTAACGAGTTCCTGAATGATGACGATTTGTTAGATTTAACATTCTACAGTGACGAAGCTTGGTTTCACCTTAGCGGCTATGTGAACTCGCAAAACCATAGAGTGTGGGCTGCAGAAAATACCCATATATTTGTTGAGGTTCCGTTACATCCTCATAAGGTTGGTGTATGGCTGGCAATGTCCCGAAGGAGAATCTATGGCCCTATTTTTTTTAATGACAATATTAACGCAGCTCGCTATCGGGAATTACTCTTGAATCCTATTATCGAACAACTTCATGATGATGAATTGCAGCAAGGATACTTTCAGCAGGACGGAGCTACTGCGCATACTGCAAATACAACGTTAAATCACCTGCGGCAGTTCTTCGAAAATAGGCTAATTAGCAAAGATCTATGGCCACCTCGCTCACCAGATTTGACACCGCTGGACTATTGTATGTTCGGATATTTAAAAAATAAAGTTTATACTGATCGACTCCACACTTTACAAGAACTCCGCAATACAATAACAGAAGCGGTGCACAATGTTACACCTGAAATTTTACAAAATGTCTTCAACAACACGAAACGCCGGGTAAATTTGTGTTTGGATCAAAATGGGCAACACTTTGAACATCTGTTATAGTTTAGTTCAAAATAAATTCCCTAATAGTCCTGCCACTGGTAAGTACCAACATTAAAAGTTTTTTTAGGAGCCGGAAATTCAAACAGCTATCAAACAATAACGAATACACGGTATAACATTTCATCCAAAATCGTCTGTAGTTGAATTCAATATTGAAATAATATTTATAGAATTTTGACAAAAACATCGAATATATCAAAGAAGCTGTGTGATGGTTGTTATAATGACATTTTGTTTGATTATTTATTAACAAAACTGTAAAAGAAACAAAACAAGTTTTCTCATGGACAACTTACTTTTTATGATATTCCAGATATGAATCTTCTACAACAAAATCGGTGGAATTTTGTATTTCACGAAATATCTTCATCCTTGCATGGGCTGCCTTCATAGCTTTAGCCTTCTTGTTGTTTTTGGGTTTGCGACAGTAATCTCTACCCATTATAAAACCTGACGAGTAATACTCATAATGTATAAACATTGTAGTATCACGGTAATGTGATGTTGACATCACAATATAATTGAAAATATTTATTTGAAATGTAATAATAAGAAATACATAATACATAGCTAGGATACAGCGCCACTCTAGTGTGTAAATTAACTATAGTTTGGCAATTCGTATTCAAATAAACAAAGTCTAATTTTGGCTAATTTCAAAACAGATTTAATTAAACCAATTTTTGCGTGTAAGCAAGTTTTTTACTATGTGTCTTATTGCTTGGCAACAATGAGATCGGACGGGGTACATATATTCTTACAATTGAAATAATAATAGTCATCAAGTTAATTATAACTAATTTTGAAATGGAATGTTCACACAAATCACAAATGTTAATAGTAGCCCATATTTTGGAAACCCCTAAAAATGTATTAGTATTAGGTATTACTTAATAATAATATATGTCATTAAATTGGTACAATAAGTAAATATAAATAGATAGATAGGATACATAGACTTTTCAAAAATTATACAGAGCCACCATGTTTCCATTTAAGTTGCTGGGGACACCTTGAGCATAGGAACAGTAGAAATCCGAGGCAACAATGGTGCCGTAACTTGGGAAACGAAAAATACAGATATTAAAAAAATATCAGAGACTGAAAGTGTTAGTACCAAAACAGGTCTAATATACAGCACAGCTACCTGTTTCTGAACAACAGCTTCCTGTTTCTGAATAATAGCTACCTGTTTCTGAACAACCGCTACCTGTTTTAAATCCAACCAAAAAATGGCTGATTTTAAAAGGAGAATAATAGCAGTTCAAAAAGCTATTAGAAATAAGTCATTAGCTTTAAAATTAAATCGCACTGAAAATGAAGAGAGATTAAAGATATTACACAATCCAATCACGGATCCATTAAAATCAATCGTTAAATCTCAAGAGCCTGGCTCTTCGGATTTATCTTTAGTGAAACCGGAATTGTTTTTAAAGAAATTAGCAGCATCTACACCTAATGAGGCGCACTCTATGCACACGCCTCGGGGAAAGAGAAAGCCTGAGATACCTAAACCACCCGAATTTTTAGAAAATGAAGAAGTTTTTGAACGTGATCCGGAACAGCCATCATCATCATTCATGAATGCTACATCCGTTCAAGAGCCAGATCCCGAATTAATAAATCGGTACTTAGAACAATTTGGACCTCTTCCCAGACAATATATCGAGGAATTAATAGGCGCAGGCGGTAATGATTTTGACAATGTCTTCGGCTTACATTTTAATCCTGAAAATGCTAAGCTTCAAATCGGCCTAACAGATATCGATCTAGATGGAGATGATTTAATAATTGATAAAATTCGTTATAAGGGCACAGTGGGTTTATATGAATTGCTCTTCAGAAAGGATCCTATGGCTTATAGAGATGATGATAAAATAAAATATATTGATATCCTTAAGAGAACGAATACTTTACACCGCGATTGTGACCCCTCGAAACAGATCAGGGGAAACCCCTCTAATAAATATAGAACAATCATAAAGCCTCTGCTGGATCAATCGCCACTAGCGAAATCGTCCATTCCACGTCCTGGAGTATCAAAGAAACCTCCTCAAGGTCAAGGATTCGATTCAAAGATGCACGTTGATGAAAAGCCTCATCGTTACACATATTGGGATGATCCTAATGAATTGGTTGAACGCCTATGGTTACTTCATGCATCAAGAAAAGCTGGTAATAATTCACATGGAAACGAGATCACATCAATTGAAGAGGAATTAAAAGAAGCTAATATGATTATCTAATTTCATTTGTATAATGAGCGTCGACAAGTTTGGACGCTTTTCTATGGGAGAGCGGCACCGCTCAGGTTTATCAAGAGGACCTCCAGGAATTGGATTTTCTCTAACCCCAGATGGTCATTTTAACCTAGAGAAAAAAAGACTAAAAAATGCGCTGGATCCAGAAGATTCGGACGATGTTGCAACAAAGAAATATGTTGAAGAGGTCGCAAAATGCTCAAAACGAATCTGATTCAAAAACCATTAAATTGTTTAATAACCTCTCGAATACAATGAGTGGTAATCAAAAACGAACGCATTTAACAATTAAAAGTGTAGAAAGTAAATTAGAAGAACTTCAAGTAAATCTTCGCTCTTTACAAGAAAATACAACCAAGAATACCATGAGTACTTCCAATGTGTTTCAAGAACTTCGGGATTATAAAAAAAAATTGCAAACACGAATTCCTGAAATGATTGATGCAAGGTTTCATCCGTACAAAAATATAAATGGTGTAGTAAATAGTATTCAAGAGAAACTTAATCAGTTAAAACAAGATAAGGCCGGGAGTTCCATTCCTGAGAACATAAGCCCAGCACCATTAAGGTCTGTAAGATCCAAGGATCCAAAACTTCCAAAGCTGGATTTTACAGGAACCGCTGACTTTATTAGTCGCCAGTAAGGAGATACATATTCAGAGGACAAAAAGCCTGAAGTGCAATGAGTAAAATTAAAGCTGAGCTCGTAAATGAACTCCACAAGCCTGCACGTATTAATTTCCCTCGAAGACGAAGAATTATTAAAGGATTGGATGATTTGTGGCAAGCTGACTTAGCTGAATTTGGCCTCTATGCAAGAGAAAATAAAGGACATAAATTCATATTGGTGGTAATTGATTGTTTTTCAAAGTACCTATGGACCGTACCCTTAAAGGATAAAACAGGTGCTAGTGTGAGTGCTGCATTTAAAGCAGTATTTCTTAAGGATGGTCGAACACCAGAAAATTTACAGACTGATCAGTCAATGTACAACTTTATTGAAAAAACATGGTGTAAATCACTATTCTACGTACACTGTAATTAAAGCATCCATGGCAGAACGAGTGATTCGAACATTGAAGGAAAAGCTTTATCGTGCATTCAGCCTGCGTGGGAAGTATCAGTGGATAGATGTTCTGAAAGATATAACTGACGCCTACAACAAACGGAAACATAATACTACAGGAATGCGACCTTGTGACGTAACGAAAGATAAAGAGCAACAATTATTAAAAACGGTTTACTCTCATATCAAAATTGCCGGAAGGAGGACATTTAACGTGGGCAATGTTGTTCGAATTAGTAAACAAAAGGCTGTCTTTGATAAGGGGTATACACCAAACTGGTCGACTGAGTTATTTAAAATTAAATCGATTAAGATAAGTAATCCGACTGTCTATCTGCTGGAAGATACAAATGGACAACCCATTACTGGAGCATTTTATGCCGAAGAACTTCAAAAGGCTAAACATTCCGACGTTTATCTAGTGGAGAAAGTTTTGAAAAGAAAAAAGAACAAGGTTTTCGTTAAGTGGCTTGGACTGGATAAATCTCAAAATAGTTGGATAGAAAAATCAAATGTTTTATAATTTTATTTTGTATAAATATAGCTTGGTATGAAAAAAGAATTTAGTTTTCATTGACCTTCCACACAACAACAACAACAACAATGTTTGACTTGTTCATTCACTGTGCACTAATTGTAACAGTATCACTTGGTGTTATTAATTCTTTTGAATTTAAAGATGCTGTTAAGTATTTGTATAGATACGGTTATATTAATGGGACAGAAGATTTGCTCCAAGATATCACAAATGAACAAAACCCTACATTTAAGGATGCACTTAAACAATTTCAAGAGAATTACAATCTACAAATTGATGGAAAATTGAATAATCAAACTGTAATTTTCATGGAAACCCCTCGATGTGGTACTTCTGATGTTCAACTTAACAGTTACACCCTCGGTGGAATTTGGCAAAAATGGAATTCTACTAAGATTGCATGGCATTTCATGAGGGGAAGTGTCAAAGATAATGAAATAAGTGAAGAAGCATTTAAAGTTTGGGAAAAACATTCCAATTTGGAATTTGTGCACGATAAATACAATACAAATTTAATCATTTCGTTTCAACTAAAACGACATAAATTTGTAAAATGTAACAATCGTGAATTATGTCGTTTTGATTTAGATGGCCCTGGAAAAGTTTTAGGGCATGCATTTTTTCCATCAATTTCTCAACAACACGTTGAAATACATTTGGATGAAGAAGAACTATGGTGTTACAACAATACAATTTGCCCCGACAATGAAAAAAGTATTTTTCTAGTTTTACTTCATGAAATTGGACACACTTTAGGACTTCATCATTCTCTTCGAGATGATGCAATAATGTATGCTTTGTATTCGCCAAGAAATAATACAATCGATTTATCATATGATGATATTAGAGGCATTCAAAGGTTGTATGGACCTAAGAAAAAACAACTGGCAACAAATTCGATCAACACCACAGCTACCGCCGTCCCCAACTCTCCACCTTCTCATACAAAATCAACGGAGAGAACGACTACGACGACGACGATGACGACGACAACGGTGGTGTCGGATAATTCTAGTGAAACATCAACAGCGCCTAAATTATGCACATTTCATAACGTAAATGCGTATTTGGTGGTAAAAGACCATCTTTACATATTTTATAAGAAATGGGTGTGGTATAAAATACGAAATGAGGACAAAGTTAATTCACCCCTATTGATAACACAGTGGTTACGTTTCTTACCCCCAACATTTACAAAAATAGATGCAATTTATCAGAGACTTGACCAAAATTTTGTGATTTTTGCAAACAAATTCATCTACGTTATCGATTCAAATTCGTTAACCCTTACAAATGCTCCTATGACTCATTCTCAAGTACTGATTCCAAATGAATGCAATGTAACAGGAGCTGTTACCACATATACAGGTCAAACCTATGTGTTTTGTAATGATAATAAGTTCGTTCAATTAAATGAATGTGATTTTAGGGTTAAACGAAGTGGATTTATTTCGCGAGATTTTCCTGGAATTCCAGCAAACATAAACAGTGTTTTCCGTTACACGAACGGTAATCTCTATTTCTTTGATGAGGCTTATACTTATGAATATAATGAATTTTCACAAATATTGACTAGTGTTACTAAGAGAAATAATGCGCTTTTCGATATATCATGTCCTCGTAAAGATATTTTAACTGAAATTAAGTCATTATTATTTAAAGCACTTTTAAGTAATTAGTTAGGTATGCTAATTTTAATAAATAGTTTTAAGTGTAATGTGTTTTAATTTTTAACCTGAAAACGTATAAATTTAGGGAATGGAAAAATATTACATGAATTTAATATTTTATTGTATGATACATATTATAAATTCGTACACTAGTTATAAATATTAAACAACAGAGTGCGGAAAAAATAAAGATTAATAATAATATATTTATCGCTATCTGATATGATAATTTATCGTAGACGTCGGGAGTTATTTTTGCGGCATTGTCGTTGTACAAGATGGTTTTCCATTGCTGAGTGTACACTTTAACACCAGTCATCTCGGACAATGTAGTGCTGTAGCGGATCTTGTATAGAAAGACGTCCACTTCGGAGGGCTTCTTCTCTAATTGAAAACGGCATGTATGAGGTCTTGATATGTTGTCTGTCTTCATGCGGGTCCACGATTCCTCAAGACTAGTTGAAATCGATAGCGATGTAACAGTTTGCCACATTTTTCGGTCGTGCCACGAACAGTGTACCGTTAAAAATATTCGCGAGTACCAAAAAGTTTGCAATATTCATTTTTTTTTAACAAGTGCACTCGTTTAGCGTCAATTTAGTAATAAATTGATTATTACCACTCGCGCTCACAGCACCTATATTTTGGTGGGGGAGGTCCGTCAATATGTGTTCTTCCTGTATTATAATGCTCGAGACATGGAAGCCTTCTTTGAAAGTCCTTATCGTTTTTGCGTTTTGAAGATAATAAATGCCAAATTTTGAACAAATCCAAACCTTCCATTTTTCTTGCATAGTCCTCGGGTAGATATTTGAGATGATCACTTGTTAAACATCCTTCATAATAAGCACTGATTGCACTGTTTATTTTATGAAGTAATGCTTCCTCTTGCTGCTCACTCACATCTTGAATGTTCACTTGAATGAGTGGTCTAGTAGTCCGTAAATCCCTTTTCACCTTATCACTGTTATATATGATCGCCTCCAATAGACACTCGTAGTTTTCATTATTCATTGTCGATGTTTTATCATGTCGAGCACATGCTAGAATTTTCAGTGAATTGATTTCATCCTCATTGGTTTCTAAATGTAACAATTCCTTTAAGCATTCGTTATAATAATTAAAACATGGAAGTTCTTCCATCTTTTGAAAACGACATTCAATTATGTCTAACAGTGCATAAAGTCGTTCGAACAATTTCTTATTGAGAATAATCTTAGACTTATTCTTCTCAATGCGAATATGTCTTAATCCATTAAGAGATATTCTAAAAAGAATGTCACATCCTGCAAACACGTTTACAAAGGGTTTTTTATCGAAGTCTGTTGTTTGATCTTGCTCATGCCAGATGATTTTCTTTTTCGTGATGCCTTATTATAATTGAGAAATTTATTTATTCGTTGCGCTTGTTTTACAATCTGGTTCCACTCAACACGTATAAATGAAACATTCGTGTTTTTTGGACCGGACAGTCGTAGTGCAGGGAAAAATCCTCTCGCTGGACTTAAACCAATAGCGATATGGATTCTTTTATTTAATTGATACTTTACTTCATTGATGAATTTGCGTTCATTGCGTACCTCATTATCAAAATCAGATAACATCTCATCTAAGAAATTGGTAATACTGTCTTCACCATCACTTTCGTTGCACAGATCAATAATTCCTTCATCTTCTTCATCATCATGTCCTATTTCTAGCTGTTGTTGTTGTTGTTGTTGTTCTCGATCTTGTTTCTGTTTCCAAGCACTGTAACTATACTCATAATCACACACTTTATCCAACTCGAAACCGGCATCTGCAAACTCCAAGGCTTGTTTTTGCGTTAAATAATAATTGTTTTCCAGATTTACATAATAATAGTCCGGTTGACACCACCTTAACATCCAATCCATTTTATGATGAGGATAAATCTGGATAGTCTCTAGACAATTAGAAATAAAGTTTAATTACTCAGTTTTTAAATAAAATAGTCGAATACATACCTTAGTGACAATTCATTAAACTTAATCGATAACTTTTTAATTGCAATATTGATTTCTAACTGTTTTCTTAATTGACAGAGTTTGTTCATACACACTTTCAGTTCACTATTAATTCTATTCTTTCTCCTCACCAACAAAATTTTGTATCGCAAATGAATGACTGGCATCGCACTAATGATCAACATCCAACTAAATTCACTTCTCCAATAAATCACCTTGATTTCAATCAACCAATCAGAATCAAGATATTTCTACAGGTTTAGACATGATTAAAGCGAATGATTTCTTACATGATTCGTTATTCTTATCATTAATACCACAACATCCTGTGCGCATCGACATCTATTCTCTCCATATTTATTTTTTAAACACATTCCAACAAGTCCTTATCAGCTGACTTGATTAGCTCTGTGCGTAGCGTACTCGCTTCGCAACGTCAGGGTCCCCGGTTCGATCCCAGCCCACCGCACGACGACAACAATTATAATTATTTAAGTCATGTACGTTCGGTTGCCTTCTCATCCAAGTACGTTCGGTTGCATACACCCAATTATTTAAGTCATCTACGTTCGCGCTTGCCTTCTCATCCAAGTACGGTCGGTTGCATACATCCAATTTAAAATGTACGGTTGCCCAGTTGCCAACCCGCCCATCGCCGTTTGACACTTACAACCGACTGGTGGCCACTCCACTTCCACTATAGGCAACACACAATGCACAAGCAAAGCGACGCACGACGCGACACCTGGTGGAGAAACTTGGAAACAGGGACAAATTTCATCGACCGGAAATGCATGTTAATTCCCATAAGGATCTTATCGAATCTCGCAATCTTTATCTACTTTGCGCATATAACACGCGTAAATTTGGGAGCCTCACATTTCCAGCTCTTCCCTCTCGCTATTCCAGCATGGGCACGTTAGTAGTGTGTGCTCTGCGTCGTCAACTGGCGCAGGGCATAAACTGCATTTGGCAGTGGGGTTTTTTCTGATCCTGTGGAGATAGTTTGAGAAGCATCCATGCCCTGAGAGCATCTGACAAAGGAAATAAGAGACCTTCCCGTGGCCTCTTGTGGTCCAGCTCAGTAATAGGGGGATCAGGCGCCTCGTCCACTGGCTCTTGGTAGCGCGACTCCACCTGTCCTACCAAGATGCCTCGAGCTTGGCCTGGGCTTGTCTCCAGGCAGCGCTTTTCGGCAGGCCGTTCTTAACTCCCCAGTGGACCTCGCTCCTCTGGATGACTAGCAGGTCGGCATGTGGTGTGGAAGCCAAGACTTCTGCGGCGTCAGTAGAAATGGTCCTATATCCTCGGATGACTCGGAGGATGCCTGGCCCCATGGCTGTACGCAGCCTGAGTGCATTGCGGGCGGAATCGACGCATGCAGCGCAGGCTGGGGACGCGTAGAGCAGAATGGACTGAGCAACGACTAGCAACAGGCGCCGCTTCCCTTCTGAGGCCCCTCCTACATTGCAGAGGAGCCTTGCCACTGCTCCTCCGGCGACGTTCGCTGCCCTAGTAGCTTCGGATGCCTGGGCGCTACATAGAGGATTGGTCTCTATGAGAACCCCCAGGTATTTCAGCGTGGGTGTTATATCCACGTGTTGGCCTAGGATGTGGACCTTCCCCCCTTTATATCCTGCCCGCTCGTCTTCGGCCCAGCCAAGTTGCTCAGGTCTTATGCGCTGCCACTTGGAGTCCGGTCCCGTGCATCCAGTCCGCCACCTGGATGGCTGCCTGTTGGGCCTTTTGTTTTACCGCATGGATGTCCCAACCTCTGGCGATGATAAGGATGTCGTCCGCGAAGCCAATAATGTCTACCCTTGCGGTACGCCCCAGTTATCTTGGTGGTTGTGTTGGATCCGTCGGCAGCCTCGATAACCAGGTACCTTTCGCTAAGGTAGCTGGCGATCATATTGGTGAGGTATGCTGGTACTCTTTTGGCTCTAAGTGCTTCTATGATGGATGGCCAAGGGAGGGAATTAAATGCGTTGCGGACATCAAGTGAGACTGCGAGGCAGTGCCTTCTGCCACGGAGGGGCCCGCCATTCGCTTCGTCGGCGAGGCGCCTGACCTCTAGGAGGGCGTCCGTTGTCGAGCGGCCTATATCCTTCCGGGCTATGTTGGGGCTTCCCACTCTTGGGTGGCAGCACCAGGCGTGCTCTCTTGTATCGACGCGGGAAAATTCCCTCCCTTAGGCATCTGTTGAATACCTCTCGAAGAAGGGTCGTGTTGCCACCTCCAAGGAGCTTGATCGCCTCATTGGGGATTCCCCTAGGGCCAGGGGCTTTCCTCTTCGGAAGAGCACGTACAGCCTGCTCCACCTCTTCCTCTGTGAAGAGGGCATCGTCGTTGAGAACGACCGCTGCCGTGTTGTAGGTGGGCAGTGGGATGCTAGAGGGAAAGAGGACCCTCACCATCTCCCGTGAGCCTCCGGGTACCAGGGTGTCGATATTCGGGCGTGCCTGAACCAGCTTCCTGCGGATCTTATATGGGCGGGTCATCCTCGACCTCGTGGCTTTGCGTTTGGGTATGGCCGTATCGCAGGCAATTCTAAGTCTCCTGTAAAGCTCGTCCGCTGCGTCGTTAACGTCGTTAGCACAGGCAGCTGGATCCAGACGATGCCTCGTGTAGGTGTCCCGGACGCCCTAGCAAGATGGCGTACTCGGCTTCCCAGCCTAATGGCCACGTCGCCCTCCTTGCCATCCCTATACCAGGCGCCATCGATGCGGGAGTCGTTCGGCTCGCTGATGAGAGTGACGTCGTAGTCATCATCCTGCTGCGTAATCGTGAGGATGTCATGCGCGGCGTGGCACCGGTTGAGGTTTGCCTGGATAATTGTGATGGCCGAGAGGGCGGCAGGTGGCCGTCCCCTTACTTGCCGGGGAGAGGGGCGTCATTTAGGGTGCATGGTGGCGTCGCCGCTTGGCGGTTCGTCCGTTGTCTCCCTAGCTGATTCCAGCGCTGTTTGAAAGGCCTTGCAGAATCGGCTGCCCGGGTAGGGGTTGGCCTCTTCACTGTTTTCCTCGCATTGCGGGCACCAGGGTTGGGATTCGCAGCCAGCCTCCTGGTGTTCCGGAGAGCCGCACCTGCGGCATGATTGTGACCTGTCAGGTCCCTTGCACTGGGCGATTTGGTGGCCATATTTCCTACATCTCCTACATGGGGTCGGTCTTTCTCTTCTTGGGGCTACCCTACATTCGGTCCATCCTATTTTGATCCTTCCCCTCTGGGAATGCACGCTTTTGGTCCTTCTATCAGCGCCACCCTGAAGTCCGCCGCGTACTCCCTCATCCATCTGACTCGGACTTGTCCGTTCGTCCCGCTTGCTGTTAGGACCGCTTCGATGATTTCTTTCTCGTCAGTACCCTCCTCAAAGTTTTTGACCTCGGCCACCGCGAGGCTGCCTCGTGTAGGGCGCGCCTTGTCATCGCCCACTAGTTCTTTTATCTGACCCATAACTTGGTTAGCATCCGCCCCTTTGGCCACTTCCACCACCAGGTTACCGTGGCGGGTTTTGTGGGCAACCGCAACAGAGTTGGGCGTAGGGCCTGACCTTATGCCCTGTTGTAGTGCTTTAAGTACCCCTGCATATGAGGATCCGCCAGTTTCCACGTGTATTCTCATTGTTCTGGACCTGCTTGCTGGAGGTCGTAGCGCAGGTTCCGCTTGTCCCTGGTTTATACTAGTTTCGGCGTGGGAGGGCCGGGCATCCTTTCGCGTTCTCCTTCTTGCATTCACGGTTTCCCAGTCGCCGTCTCTCGAGGGCTCGCCTAGTGGGGGCAGGGGAGGGAAGTGCTGTATGACGATTGTCGGGGAAAGGGGGTAAGGGGGTTTTGCTGGCTTGGTTTGCAGGCGCTCCAGAACCTGGTCTTGGGACGTGGGGAGACTGGGCGAGCGCATCCTCCCTTGCGGTGTAGGGGCCCTTTGGTAGGATGCCAACTGGTCCATCCTCGTGTGAAGATCCCTGACGCTTCCTTGTAGATCCAGGATCACATCGAGTAGGGGCGAGTGTGCATCGTCCGGGGGTCCTTTAGCAATCAGGGTAGAGGGTGCCCCTTGGATTGGAGCTGGTACTGGTGTCGGGGACGGAAGGTGGTCCTTGCCGGTAGTAGGTGGGTCGGTATAGGCTGAGAAGCCAGCCAGCGCAGCGGTGCAGGGCTGTGGAGTAGTCTCGGGGGCTGGGATGGACGCTGCTGCCCCGCGGGGTCTGTCCTTTTTCGCCTTTGTGCGTCCCAGGCCAATAGCCTTCCTGGGCTTGGTTCTCTTGGCTTTGGTCTTGGTGCAACTCGTTGGTCTCCCGATGGGGCTACTGGGGTTTGGGTTACAAGGATCCTCGTAATTGTCCGAGGATTGTTCTGCACCGACTGCAGGAATACTGCAGGCCGCGTCCACGATTGCACCCGTGTTGTTGTATGACAAGTTATCATCAGCAAGGACACTCGCAGCGACAGCCGTCGTTCCTGAGCTGTAATCCTCGCGGAGGCTGGAGAATGGCGGATCCCGGTGCCTTGGCCAGGTAGGTAACCTTGGCTCCTAGGTGGATGGCCACGTCGCCCTCCTTGGAGTCCCTGAACCAGGAACTGTCGATTCGTGCGTCATTGGGTTCGCTCACTATCATGACGTCGTAATCTTCTTCCTGGTTGTCATGGGCGACGTTGCAGCGATTGAGGTTGGCCTGGATGTACTTAATGACGGAAGTATTACTATGAGGCTGTGTTCGCGCGGGTCGAGCGATGGGGCGTCATTGGTAACGCGGGGGAGTCTACCGCTGGTCGTCCTCGTGGCCTCCAGGGCTGCTAGGAAGGCCTTGCAGCCACGGCTGCCAGGGTAGTGGTTTGCCTCTGCGTTGTTAGTTGAGCAGCATTGAGGGCATCTGGGCTGAGCTTCGCAGGCGGCCTCTATGTGCGGTCTGGCCTCTTGCATTCCGCCATTCGGTGGCCATATTCTCTGCATTTCCTGCAGGGGGGCAGCTATGGGGTCTACATGGATCCTGGTGGCTCTGATCCTAGCAGGAAGCTGTCCTTCCCTACGCTGCCCTGGCCAGGCTAGCCCGTTGGAGTGCTGGCTGGCGTCTCCTCCCTGAAGTGGCTGGGTGCATCCGTCTGGGTTACCCCAACCGCCGTGTCCTTGCGGACAAGGATCCTGCTTGCCTCATGTAGCGCCTCACTCACGTGCTTGCCAGCGAGTTTGCCGGCTATGGTCATTAGGAGGTCCACCTCATCCTTTATATACTGGTGTATCCCCTCCTCGTTGTTGTGGATAAATTGCACTCGTAGGCCCATCGAGTGTCCTCAAGGGGGGAGGTGGGAGGGCGCACTGTACCAAGACTACGGAGCTTACGCAAAAGACGTCCGCACTTGATGAATAGCAACGGACGACTGACCTAACCTAACCTTTTTTTTATTTTATTTTTTTTTTTTTTTGGAGACGTGCTAACCGCAAGCGGTACAGCAGTGGCCTCCGAGAAACGGAGCACCGGTGGTAGTACCGAAGGCATTCTTCACCCGGTGCCCTTCCGCCTCAATTAGTAGCCTTATTAACAACCCGGTACAGCCATAAATTACATTACATTTTACATTATTACATTTAACGATGTACAGGTACACTTATCTGCTTACACTATACAAATAACATCTACTTACATTTACTACAAAATTTGCCTCGTTACGTGTTCTGGGAGCTGGTTTGCCTGGACAGCGCCTAGTTCCTCGTCCTTGTCGCCCAGAACCGCTTTTGCGAACCCCGCAACTGCTTCCCATTTGTCCAACGACTCCAGCATTTGTCCTATAATCGTTCCTGCGTCCACAGCTACACCGAGCTCTTCCGCCAAGGCGAGCCTTTCAGCGGCCCATCTGCCGCATGCCACGAGTGTATGCTCCGCGTCATCGACGACTTCGGGGCAATATATGCAGGAGTCGTTGTTTGCTTTACCTATCCTTGCGAGGTACGCACGGAAGCTTCCATGGCCCGTGAGGAGCTGCGTGGTGAAGTAGTCCAGGTCCCCATGTCGTCTAGTGACCCAAGGACGCAAGTCCGGGATAAGTCTGCGGGTCCAGGCGGCCTTGGTGGCTCCGGCCCACCTTGTCTGCCACTTCTCCAGCTGCCGCTCTGTCGCTGCCTTGGTGGCCCCCGCGGCTGCCTCCAGCACTTGTGCGCTGTGTAGTGGGTTCGACTCCACAACCACGCCCAGATATTTCAATTTGTTGCCAATTGGCACGTCGTGTCCTAGGAGTCTAATTTTCTCGCCTCGAACTCTCCCTGCCCTCCGCCTGGACAGCCAGGCTGCCCCGGTTTTCTCGCCCGCAGCTGAAAGACCCGCCGTGGCCAGCCAGTCAGCCACCCGTTGAGTGGCTATCTGAGCCCTACTCCTCAGATCCTCGATGTCGCGGGCCCGGACCACCAGGAGAAGGTCATCCGCGAACCCCAGTATCTCTACGCCCTCTGGCAGAGAGAGGCGTAATACACCGTCGTAAGCCACATTCCACAGGAGTGGCCCTAAGATCGACCCCTGCGGAACGACACTAGTAAGGGCCGCTTCCTGTCTGAGCCCGTCCTCACCCTCGAAGATCAGCCGGCGGTTATCCAGGTAACTTCTGATCATGTTCAGAAGGTATCCCGGTGTTCTCCTGACCTCCAGCGCAGCAAGGATGACCGGCCAAGGTAGACTGTTGAAGGCATTGCGGACGTCTATGGCTATGGCCAGGCAATGCCGTCTGCTTCTGAGAGGCCCACTGTTGGCCTCGTCCACCAGCTGCCTAACCCTAATTAGCGCGTCGACCGTCGATCTCCCCCACCTGAACCCGTATTGCCTCTCCGAGATGCCGCCGGCCTCCTCGATCCAAGACCGAAGTCTCTCCGCCAGCAGTCTCTCTAGGATTTTACCCTCTCCATCTATCCTCGTCTCCCCCCGCCGTCTTTTACGCATTGCCACGTCGCATGCTGCACGTAATCTCGTAGAGTAGTCACTGCATACGCCCTCGGCAGTGTCTGCCGTAGGACGGTAACCCCTCATGTACCCGATGAGTTTGCCCTCGTCAAGGCTCTGGAGCAACCAGCCTGGTCGCTTGTCGGGCGGGGTGTCAGCTACTGTTTGCCAAGGGGCCACAGAAAATGTTATATATCTGTGGTCACTGTAGCTTTCGAGTTCCGTCTCTACTTTCCACTCTTGTATTTTAAGGGCTAGACTGGTGGACGCCAACGTTATGTCAATGATAGATTCTGCATTTGACCTCGAGAATGTGGCTTCTCGGCCAATATTCGCCACCTCTAAATCCATCGTGGCCAGGCTATCCACGAGAATCTCCCCCCTTCTATCGACCCGGTGTTCGCCCCACAGGTGTGCCTTGGCGTTAAAATCGCCCCCGATTATAGATCCGCCCCTCAGGCGCCGCACACAATTCTCCAGCTCGTCCAGCCAGGCTTCGAACTCCTCCAAGGTCTTGTTGGGGGAGGCGTAGCAAGAGATAAATGTCATCTCCTTTAGTGATAATCAGACTATGCCCTTACATGGGCTTCCAGACGCCGTGATGAGGTGCCTGGCATCTTGTCCTACGAAAATGCCCACGTCGCCCTCCGGACAGTCCCTGTACCACAGAGGGCCCATTCTGCCATCGTTTGGTTCGCTGGCAAGGACAACTCGAACTCCCAGCTCCCTAACCGTGGCCTCCAACAAGTCATGGGCTGCATGGCAGCGGTTGAGGTTAACTTGTATCACCTTAAATTGGTGCTTTAGTCCGGCTCCAGACCGGTGGCGCCTGCCCCTGCCAGCTCCCCAGGGTTGTCATGCTTTCTCTGTCTCTTCGGTACCCCTGAAGGGCACCCCTAACCTAACCTGACTTAACCTAACATAACTTAATCTAACCCAACCTAACCCGACCCAACCCAATCTGACCTATTTCAAACTGACCTGACCTGACCCAACCTTTTTTTTTTCCTGGGGACATATTAGCCCCGAGAGGCTAGCATTGGCCCCCTTGAATCGGGACTCCAGTGGAACACCTTACGGCACACTGCACCTGGAGCCCCTTCTACTCCTTGGACCTTGCAGTTGCATATACCCTCCCTCTTTATTAACCATCAACTAATACAATTACAATTTACAATACAGTTATATAATACATGTTAAAATTACAGTTTACAATTACAGTTATATAATACAGTCCGTATCGCTGCGCTAAGTTGTCCTTGGAGTTAATCCCTGCCCAGCCGTCCGGTTCCCTATAGTTCCTCCATTACTCCTCCATCCTGGGGTCCTTCGCCCTCATTAACTCGTTGGCGAAGGTCTCTACTGCAGTACATTTCTTGGGCTCCTCCAACATAAGCCCAATTGTATTCGAGCTCACAACCTGCCGTAAATCGACCTCCAATATTTTCCTCTGTGTTTCCCAGTTGGGGCAGTCCACCAGAGTGTGCTCCGCGTCGTCGACTGCTAGATGACAAAAGCGGCAGGCCTCACTCTCTGCTTTCCCTATCCTGCACAGGTACTTCTCGAACTCCCCATGACCTATGAGGATCTGGCACATAAAGTGTCCAATCTCTCCGTGCTTCCTTTCGACCCATTTACGGAAGGAAGGGATGAGTTTCCTGGTCCACGCCCCTTTATTACCCCTCACCCACCTCTCCTGCCATCTATCCATCTGCTGTTCTCTCTCCTCCTTCCGTGCTGCCTTCTTATTTCCACCTTGAGCCACGGTCCAGTATCGGCCCGCCCGAGCGGTAATCGTGATGTCCGGAGGTACAATTGATGCCAACACCTGGGCTGCCTCGGTGGACACTGTTCTGTACCCCCTTATAATTCTTATAGCCCCTGGTCGCAGCGCCTTCCCCAGCCTCTCCACGTTCCGGTCCGAACTTACGCAGCCGGCCCAATAGGTGGACCCATTCAGCAGCTTGGAGGCTGCCACTCCCATAATTATCCTTCTAGCCTTCTCTCCTGGGCCCCCTACGTTGGCTGTAAGCCGGGCCACCGCCCTGGCTGCCCTTTGTGCCCCTGTCATGGCATCATCGTTTGGAGCGCGAGGCAGGACTTGCTGCCGGTGTAGTGGCGCGCTGTTACACCAAGGTCGCCACAGGGGGGGCAATATGGGTCACCCACGCACTGCCGCTCAGGGTGGCCTATTTCACCGCATCTCCTACAGGCCTCCCGTCATTCCGGTCCCTCGCAGCTAGCCGCTCTGTGTCCGTAACCTCTGCACTGTCTGCATTGGGTGGGTTTCTCCGGTCGGGTCTGTATACGTTGGGGTCCACCCAACTCGGATGCTCCCGTGGGTCAACAGCCTCGCGATATCATCATTTGGACCTTCCAGCAGTGCTATCCTCAAATCGGGGCCGTAGCTACGGATCCATAGGACAGCAAGCGGACTACGGGTACCGAGAGCTTTGGCTGCAGCCTCCCGCACCTCCTGTTTGGTCGAGTCCGACTCAGTTTCGGCAGGACCTCGCTGTAGGAGGAGTCAGCCGTGGCGGTAACCATAATCCTGGTTAGTCGGGGTCTCGTCTGCAGCGTTGGGAGTCTTGGTTCCTTACCCTTGTGCTTCTTCTTGTGTGCTGCAGCCGTGGGCTAGTTGGTGTTGTAGGCCAGTTGGTTGGGTTTACAGTGTCGCTACGTTGTGCTGTAGTCAAGGATGCTGTAGGCATCTGTGTTGTTCCCTCTGAGTAGCTCGTCCTTCCGAAGCAGTACCGCTTCGGCGAAGTACGCGACTGCGGACCACTTGTCTGGTGTTTCCAACATTGAAGGAATGAGTGTTTCTGGTTTTATGGGAGCACCCAGTATTTTTTCCAGCTCTTCCTTCGAGAGTCGTCAACTGGAACAGGGCATAAACTGCATTGGTCAATGGGGTTTTTTCCGATCCTGTAGAGATAGTTTGAGAAGCATCCATGCCCTGAGAGCATCTGACAGAGAAAATAAGACACCTCCCCGTGGGCTCCTGCCAAGATGTCTCGAGATTGGCTTGGGCTCGTCTCTTTTCAGCGCTTTTCGGTAGGCCGGTCTTAACTCCCCAGTGGACCTCGCTCCTCTGGATGACCAGCAGGTCGGCAGGTGGTGTGGAAGCCAAGACTTCTGCGTCAGTAGAAATGGTCCTATATCCTCGGATGACTGCGTCGTTAGTGTCATTAGCACAGGTAGCGCTTCTGCTTCCGCCAGTCAGTGTTCGCAAGAAAAGAGGCACATCGGCCCTTCCTGTGTCCCATCTCGCTGGGGGCTTGGGTGGGGGGGCAGTGTTCTTTTGGGGATGAGCTGGAAGGCTATGTGACGGTGGTCACTTCCACTCTCCAGCTCATCCTCGACACGCCATCTCTCGACGTGATGTCTATAATAGAGGCCGCATAAGACCTGGTGAAAGTGGCCACGTTGCCCTCGTTGGCCACCTCCATCTCCATGGTCGCAATGGCATCAAGAAACATCGTGTCACGGTTGTCGATCCTGGTCTCGCCCCACTGGTAGGCCTTAGCATTGAAGTCACCCCCGATGACGGAGGGCGTCTGGAAGCATTTAACGCTGTCTATCAGAGTGTCAAGCCATCGCTCGAAGGCATCGAGTTCGACGTTGGGCGGGGCGTAGCACGCGTAGATCCTTACGTCCGTCAGTTGGACCCAGGCGATACCTCGACCCCAATGCCTTGGCCAGGTAGTTAACCCTGTTCGCTCACTGTCATGACGTCGTAATCTTCTTCCTGGTTGGCCAAGGCGAGGATGTCATGGGCGACGTGACAGCGATTGAGGTTGGCCTGGATGTACTTAATGACGGAAGTATTACTATAAGGCTGTGTTCGCGCGGGTCGAGCGATAGGGCGTCATTGGGGACGCGGGGGAGCGTCACCACCTTGAAATCCACCGCTGGTCGTCCTCGTGGCCTCTAGGGCTGCTAGGAAGGCCTTGCAGCCACGACTGCCAGGATAGTGGTTTGCCTCTGCTTTGTTAGTTGAGCATTGAGGGCATCTCGGCTGAGCTTCGCAGGCGGCCTCTATGTGGGCTGGTGGCCCGCACCTGCGGCAGGTCTGGGAGCGGTCTGGCTGCATTCCGCCATTCGGTGGCCATATTCCCTGCATTTCCTGCAGGGGGCCGGCTTTTCCATTCGCGTGCCCACTCGACATTCAGACCACCCGATCCTGATCTTCTTCCTTGTGAGAAGAGCCCTCTCTCTTGGTGCCCTCCACCAGTGCCACACGGAAATCGGGCGCATAGACCCTGGTCCTCTTCGATAATGTCCTCGTCCGTTGTGTCCCATCCATGCCCTGAGAGCATCTGACAGAGAAAATAAGACACCTCCCCGTGGGCTCCTGCCAAGATGTCTCGAGATTGGCTTGGGCTCGTCTCTTTTCAGCGCTTTTCGGTAGGCCGGTCTTAACTCCCCAGTGGACCTCGCTCCTCTGGATGACCAGCAGGTCGGCAGGTGGTGTGGAAGCCAAGACTTCTGCGTCAGTAGAAATGGTCCTATATCCTCGGATGACTGCGTCGTTAGTGTCATTAGCACAGGTAGCGCTTCTGCTTCCGCCAGTCAGTGTTCGCAAGAAAAGAGGCACATCGGCCCTTCCTGTGTCCCATCTCGCTGGGGGCTTGGGTGGGGGGGCAGTGTTCTTTTGGGGATGAGCTGGAAGGCTATGTGACGGTGGTCACTTCCACTCTCCAGCTCATCCTCGACACGCCATCTCTCGACGTGATGTCTATAATAGAGGCCGCATAAGACCTGGTGAAAGTGGCCACGTTGCCCTCGTTGGCCACCTCCATCTCCATGGTCGCAATGGCATCAAGAAACATCGTGTCACGGTTGTCGATCCTGGTCTCGCCCCACTGGTAGGCCTTAGCATTGAAGTCACCCCCGATGACGGAGGGCGTCTGGAAGCATTTAACGCTGTCTATCAGAGTGTCAAGCCATCGCTCGAAGGCATCGAGTTCGACGTTGGGCGGGGCGTAGCACGCGTAGATCCTTACGTCCGTCAGTTGGACCCAGGCGATACCTCGACCCCAATGCCTTGGCCAGGTAGTTAACCCTGTTCGCTCACTGTCATGACGTCGTAATCTTCTTCCTGGTTGGCCAAGGCGAGGATGTCATGGGCGACGTGACAGCGATTGAGGTTGGCCTGGATGTACTTAATGACGGAAGTATTACTATAAGGCTGTGTTCGCGCGGGTCGAGCGATAGGGCGTCATTGGGGACGCGGGGGAGCGTCACCACCTTGAAATCCACCGCTGGTCGTCCTCGTGGCCTCTAGGGCTGCTAGGAAGGCCTTGCAGCCACGACTGCCAGGATAGTGGTTTGCCTCTGCTTTGTTAGTTGAGCATTGAGGGCATCTCGGCTGAGCTTCGCAGGCGGCCTCTATGTGGGCTGGTGGCCCGCACCTGCGGCAGGTCTGGGAGCGGTCTGGCTGCATTCCGCCATTCGGTGGCCATATTCCCTGCATTTCCTGCAGGGGGCCGGCTTTTCCATTCGCGTGCCCACTCGACATTCAGACCACCCGATCCTGATCTTCTTCCTTGTGAGAAGAGCCCTCTCTCTTGGTGCCCTCCACCAGTGCCACACGGAAATCGGGCGCATAGACCCTGGTCCTCTTCGATAATGTCCTCGTCCGTTGTGTCCTCCTCCAGGTTTTTAATCTCAGCCACGGCAAGACTGCCCGAGTCAGGCGTGCTTTATCATCGCCCACTAGTTCCTCAATTTGGCCCATTACACAGTTAGTGTCGGCTTCTCTGGCCACTTCCAGGACAAGATTTCCTGCACGGCTCTTGCGAGCATTCGGTGTCGTGCCGGACCTGAACCCTTCTTTCAAGGCCCTAAGGACGCCAGCGTATGTTGAGCCACCGGTGTCAACAAGTATTCTTGTTGTCCTCGTCCTGCTCGCCATCTGGCGCGGGGCGGTTATGGCGGTTTGTACTGTCCCTCGTTGATAGGTTGGTTTGCCTCTGGTTTCTTTTTCCCTTGAGCTGTTACCCATAGCTCTTGATCGGGCGGTCCCTGAGTAGTAGTCTGGGCGGGGGGGCTTAGAACAGTGATAATTGGAGATAGGGGCTTGGCAGGAGGCTGAAGGTGGACCAGGGTTTTGGGTCGGACGATGTACCCTGCTAGTTGAGGGCAGCCCGGTCTTGGCTGGGTGGCCAGTTCTCGCCGTGGTGTGGTGTTGTGGAGTCAGTTCTGTCGCTTTTTAATCTGTGGCCTCCTTCTTAGTCATACCGTATTGGTGTCAATTGTAGGTCCCTGGGGTCGTGCGCCCTCTACTTCTTGGCTGCAGTGCTCTGTGCCTGCAGTCGTCTCCTCCCGTCTCGCCAAGGAGATTGCGTAGCAAGTCTTGCTTCCTGCGAAGTGGTTAGCTACCTTTCCCATGTCTGCGCACGGGGCGCAGAGCGGCGCATCCTGGCACGCCTCTTCCTGATGGCGGTCTTGCCCGCATCTCCAGCATGCGTCCCGCCTGTCCTTATTTGTGCAGACGGCTGCCACGTGTCCGAACCCTCTGCACCTTCTACATGGCATCGGCTCGTCCGGCCTGCTCTGTATTTTGCATCTAGTCCAGCCAATTTTTATTGTTTTCTTGGCCAATAGATTTTGAATTACGTCCCTGTTGCCTTCGACTAACGCGATCCTTAGGTCCAGTCCGTAGTTCCTAATCCACTTGACTATGACTTCCCCTTTACCTTCCAGTGCTTTTTTGATCTCCGCTAGAATATCCTCGGCGGTCGCATCCTCCTCTAGTCCTTTAATCTCGGCAGTAGCCTTGCTGCCTGAGGTGACCTTAGCTTTGCTGCCTCCCACGATATTGTCTATATTCTTGATGAGATCTCCAACATTTGCCCCCCTGTGTACTTCTACCACCAAATTGCCGGCCAGAGATCTCCTCGCGGTGGACACTGCGCCAGCGCTGTCTGTCTGCGCTATGCCTTGTTTTAAGTTTTTCAGCACCCTGCTGTATGTCGTGCCGCTGGTTTTGACCATTATCCAGACTCGTCTGATGCCGCCCCGCTCATAGAGCTCTGCCTACTTATCAAGGGAGACGAGTGGCGACTGCTGGTTGGAGAAGCGAATTTTCCCTCTAAACTTGCTCCCTGGGTGAGCACCGTCCCCCTAATCAAAGGCATCGTTTTGAACTACGCGCCCTTCGCTGAGGTTTGCCCTTTAGTTTGCCCTTCTGCGGCTGTCTTTGCCTTCCCGCCAGTGCTGTTCCTCCTTTCGTCGGGACTTCTGGCCATTTTAGTATTCTTCCCAAAAGAGTGGGCGGTTTCACCCTCCATCCCTATCATAAAACTGAACGACGATCAATCCAGCTACTATCCTGTATTAACCTTAACCGCTTCCCGATCGGCCCACTAGTTACCAAAATATGAATTTATTTCCTATCCGGGGACCAATAGCCCGTTTGCGTTATGGAAGCGCTCCAAAATATATGCCCAGCGTGAAGTAAATTGCGAGAAAGCCACACACAAAATTTCAATCGTCTAGCCCGCAGGATTGCCGAGATATTCAAAGATTAAAAATTTTAAAATTTTTTAACTTCAAAACTGTCCATCCACGTGTTCTACCGAAAGTGCTCGGAGCCCAAATTTTGGGACTATCTCCCGACGACACTCAGAAATAGTATCCTAACACTAGTGCACTATAGTTCAACGCCTAGGCCCTGCGTAGTCGTCCTGCTACGGGATTCAAGGTCCAAAAGTCATAAATTTGTAACCAAATGAAAGCACTGTTCTCATGGGTTACATTCACAAAAAGTCACATCAATCGCTGTCAAACTTCCGGTCAAACTACACCAAATCTACGTAACTCACAAAAAGACGTCCGCACTCGACCAGTAGCAACAACCAACTCAACTCAACCTAACCTAACATAACCCAATCTAACCCAACCCAACCTGACCTAACCTAACCCAACCTGACCTAATCCAACTTGACCTGACCTAACCTAACCTAACTTAACCTAACCTAACTTAATCTAACCCAACCCAACCTGACCTAACCCAATCTGACCTATTCTAACCTGACCTGTCCTGACCTGTCCTGACCTGACATAACCTAACCTAACCTTATTTTTTTTTTTTTTGGGACATATCAGCCCTGAAGGACTGGCATTGGCCCCTTAGAATCGGAACTCCAATGGAACACCTCTCGGTACACTTCACCTGGAGCCCCTTCCACCTCTTGAACCGGACATATCAGCCCCGAAGGACTGGCATTGGCCCCTTAGAATCGGAACTCCAGTGGAACACCTCTCGGTACACTTCACCTGGAGCCCCTTCCACCTCTTGAACCTGTCAGTTATTACATTTACAATTATTGTACAGTTACATTTGTATATTATTTCTAAATTTTACATTTTTATATTTTAGCGGCTCGGCTCTGCTTGCCCGCTCTCCCTGCCTTGCTTTTCCCTTATTAACGAGTTCTAGAATTCCTCTACCGCATCCCACTTCAGGGGGTCCTCGAGCATGAGGCCCACTATGGTTTCCGCCCTGACCGGTTCCCCCAGGGCCGCCGCTAGGTTGCACCTCTGTCCCTCCCATTCCGGACAGGCCTCCAGAGTATGTTGGGCATCGTCCGTAACCGTCTGGCAGAAGCGGCATTTGTCGCTGTCCGCTTTGCCGATCCTCATCAGGTATTGCTGGAATTCGCCATGCCCTGTGAGGATCTGGCAAAGTGAGTACCCCACCTCACCGTGCTCGCGCTCGACACAGGCCTGAATTTGTGGGATGAGCCTTCGGGTCCATCCCCCTTTTGTCCCCCTGTCCCATCTGTCCTGCCACCTTGCTGTTCCCACTCTTCTTGTTTGACCAGCTTCTTGCTTCTGCCTTTCGCTATGGCCCGATGCCTCCTGGCAATGGAGCTGATCCTAATGTCCGGCGGTATAGTGGCCGCTAAAACCTCGGCCACCTCTGTGGACAGCGTACGGTGGCCTCTAATTATGCGAATTGTTCCCGGCCGCAGTGCCTTGCCCAGTCTATCAATGTTACGCCTGGATCCTACGCAGCCCGCCCAGGCCGCGGCGGCATAGAGCAGTTTGGATGAAGCCACCCCCATGAGAATTCTCCTAGCTTTGTCTCTAGGACCCCCCAGGTTTGCCATGAGTCGGGCGACCGCCCTAACCGCTCTGCCTGCTCCCGCCGCGGCCTCCACCATCTGCGAGCTGCATAGCGGGTTGGCCTCGATTGTCACTCCAAGGTATCGCAACTTGCTTCTCACCTCCACCTTGTGGCCAAAGAGCGTGATGCATTCCCCGGGAACTCTCCCCGCCCTTCGCCTGCCTAGCCAGACCGCTCCCATCTTATCTGCAGCTACCTTAAGTCCTGCCCCCCTTAGCCAATTAGCGACCTGTTCAGACGCCTGTTGCGCCGCTGCCCTGACTTCCTCGATCCTTCTACCCCTTACGACCAGCAAAATATCTTCGGCGAAGCCGATAATCTTCACCCCCTCCGGAAGCGGTAGACGCAGCACGTCATCATACGCCACTTTCCAGAAGAGGGGCCCTATCACCGATCCCTGGGGAACTAACCCCGACAGCGCTAATTCCTGCAGCGTACCCCCTTCGCCCTCGTACAGGAGCCGCCTATCGCTGACGTAACTCTGGATCATACCCATGAGGTATTCCGGGACCCTCCTCCTTACCAGCGCCTCGATAATGACCGACCAGGGTAGGGAATTAAACGCGTTTCTAACGTCGATCGCAATCGCCAAACAGTGTCTCCGTCCTCTCAGGGGTCCCCCATTTGCATGGTCCGCCAATCTACGAACTTCAAGGAGGGCGTCGACCGTCGACCTTCCTTTTCTGGATCGAAACTGTTTGATATTCCTCCATTCTCCTCAATCCACGCATTGATCCTATCCGCGAGGAGCCGCTCAAGGACTTTACCCTCGCCATCGATGAGGCAAAACGGGCGGTAATCCTTTGCGAGTCTGGACGGCTTCCCTTTTAGATTAGACGTTCCAGTATTTTGCCCTCGACATCGAGCAGGCACAAGGGCCTGTAACCTTCCGAACCAGTCTGAGGTTTACCACTCTTCGGTAGAAGCACTAGGTGTGCCTTCTTGTAGCGTTGGGTGAAGACCCCCTCACTAAGGCACTTATTGAAAACGTCCAACAATGGGAGAGCGTTGCCCTCTCCTAGAAGTATGATGGCCTCATTTGGTTTTCCTCTTGGTCCTGATATTCCTCCATTCTCCTCAATCCACGCATTGATCCTATCCGCGAGGAGCCGCTCAAGGACTTTACCCTCGCCATCGATGAGGCAAAACGGGCGGTAATCCTTTGCGAGTCTGGACGGCTTCCCTTTTAGATTAGACGTTCCAGTATTTTGCCCTCGACATCGAGCAGGCACAAGGGCCTGTAACCTTCCGAACCAGTCTGAGGTTTACCACTCTTCGGTAGAAGCACTAGGCGTGCCTTCTTGTAGCGTTGGGTGAAGACCCCCTCACTAAGGCACTTATTGAAAACGTCCAACAATGGGAGAGCGTTGCCCTCTCCTAGAAGTATGATGGCCTCATTTGGTTTTCCTCTTGGTCCTGATATTCCTCCATTCTCCTCAATCCACGCATTGATCCTATCCGCGAGGAGCCGCTCAAGGACTTTACCCTCGCCATCGATGAGGCAAACCGGGCGGTAATCCTTTGCGAGTCTGGACGGCTTCCCTTTTAGATTAGACGTTCAAGTATTTTTCCCTCGACATCGAGTAGGCACAAGGGCCTGTAACCTTCCGAACCAGTCTGAGGTTTACCACTCTTCGGTAGAAGCACTAGGCGTGCCTTCTTGTAGCGTTGGGTGAAGACCCCCTCACTAAGGCACTTATTGAAAACGTCCAACAATGGGCGAGCGTTGCCCTCTCCTAGAAGTATGATGGCCTCATTTGGTATCCCTCTTGGTCCTGGCGCCTTCCTTTTGGGGAGAACCCTGATTGCACGATCCACCTCCTCGGTGAAGCGGTCAGCGTCCGATAACTCGACCACTGGGTTTTCGCTAGCGGGAAGGGGCGTATTTGGGGGGAAAAAGGACCCGCACCACCTCACGGATGCCGCCAGGTACCAGTGCCTCGATGTTAGGGCGGGCCAGGCCCAGTTTCCTGCGCACGATCTTGTATGGTCGTCCCCAGGGGTCCGTCTCGACCAGGAGCAGTTTTGCCAAGGTGGAGTTTTCTCTCCTAAGACTCCTCGTTAGGCATCTACGGGCAGCGTTGGCCTTATCCCTGGCGGCTGCTACCGCAGGGGTCCACCAATACACCGGTCTCCTCCTAGTGGCCTTCTTCTTCGGAATAGCGACGTCACATGCCACCCTAAGCTTCCAAGCTAACTCATCAGCCGCGTCCTCTGCGTTAGTTGAATGTCCCATCTCGTCGCCGGCTTCGGGGGCAGCAGCAGCGCCCTCTGCGGCGTGAGCTGGTAGGTGATCCAGCGGTGATCGCTTCTGCTCTCGCTCTCATCCTGCACTTTCCAGTTATGGAGTCGCCCCTGGATGGTAGGAGAAACCAAAGTCACGTCGATAATTGACGCCGCGTTTGCCCTGACGAAGGTGGCGATGTTGCCCACATTCGCGACCTCCATATCCATAGCGGCGATCGAGTCAAGAAGCATGGCGCCCCTGTGGTCTCCCCCCATTGGTAAGCCTTGCAGTTGAAGTCCCCTACAATTAGTGCTGGCGTCCGCGATGATGATACGTCGGCGGTGTCCTGTTGCGTAGCATTTGGGGGAGCATAACACGCGTAGAACCTCACCCCGGCAAGTTGGACCCAAACAATGCCTCGAGCAGGGGAACCAGTTGCCCTGGCGAGATGTTGCACCTTGGGGCCCAGACGTATTGCCACGTCGCCTTCCTTGGTATGCATGTACCAGGACCCATCGATACGTTTGTCGTTGTGTTCACTGGTCAGGGTGATGTCGTAGTCCTCGTCCTGTAGTGCCAAGGTGAGGATGGCGTGGGCGGCGTGGCACCGGTTTAGGTTGGCCTGGACAATGGTGATGGTGGGATGATCGCTTACTTGCCGGGTCTCCGCTTGCCGGGGGGTTGGGCGTCATTTTGCGGGGGCGGGATGGTCAGTTGGGTGGCCACCGTCTGATTGCTCATCGTTTCCTTTCTTAGCTGCCTCCTACGCGGCCTGGAAGGCCTTGCAGCCTCGGCTTCCCGGAAAGTGGTCCTCCATAGCAGCGAGGCGGGGATTGACATCCGGCCTCGTGGTGACCTGGTGAGCCATACCTACGGCAGTGTTGAGATCTGTCAGGCCGGGTGCAGCTGGCAGGCAGGTGGCCAAACTCCCTGCATCTCCTGCATGGTGTTGGCTTGTCCTTTCTGAGGGCCACCCGACATACTATCCACCCAATAGTGATCCTCCTTTTCTGGAGCAGGGCGGATTTGCACTGCTTCGTGCCCTTGACAAGGGCAACGCGGAAGTTCGCGGCGCACGTCCTTGTCTATTTGACGCGGACATGGCCCTTGATTCCGGTGGCTTTAACCACTGCTTCGATAATTTCGTCTTCGGTGGTGTCGTCCTCGAGGTCCTTGATCTCCGCTACGGCAAGGCTATCCCTGGTAAGGCGCGCCTTTTCGCCACCCACCAGGTCCTTGATCTGCCCCATACCGGAGTGGGAGTCCGCCCCTCTGGCCACTTCCACGACGAGGTTGCCGTGGCGGGTTTTGCGAGCGACTCTAATGGAGTTGGGGGCCGGGCCTGACTCTATCCCTTGTCTAAGAGTCTTGAGGATGCTCGAGTAGGAGGAGCCGCCAGTGTCTACGTGGATACGAGTAGCCCTTGCCCTGTTCACCGTGGGCCGAAGGGTGGTTTCCTTCGGGACAGGAGCCGTCGCGCGCTCTTGGCGAATTCCTTTTGCTATCCTTTGCTTGGTTTTCCGGTCCACCTCAGTCCAGTTCTCATCCTCAGACGAGCCACATGACAGGGGCTGAGGGGGGTAGTGTATGATGTCTATGAGTGGGGATAGGGGCTTGGCATATTCCCTTGTCAGTTTGTTCAACTATTATGCAATGTAATAATATATTCGAACCTTGTCAAAAAGCATATGTAATATGACTAAAATCCAATATAGTTCACTTTCAGGTTTGTCTTTATTAACGAGCCTTTAGACCCCTCCTCAAGCGAGAATCTATAAGTTCTGGAAGCGCGTGTTTTTCCCAAAATGTTTCTAATTTGTGTATCATTTCGAGACAAAAACGTTCATCTTTATGAACAACAATTAATCGGTGTACAAAAATAAATAACATATTTGCTTTTGACAAACTTCCAGCTGACCTTGTATTTGATACATAAAATTATGGTTTGTTTTTAAAGTCAACTGCCCTTCAGAATTTTCAAACACACATAAGTTTTTAGTTCTTGATGCAGGTCGTATACTGTCAGATCTGATTGAATATAAACATTTAATTTCTACTAAAATATTGTCAACAATTATCCCATCCGGATTTGCTCCTAAATATTTAAAATTTTTATTAATGTACAGTCCACAGGAAGAAACTATAGCATTTTTTAAATTTTGAAGCAAATCTATTGCATTTTTTTCATTATCTATTCCGTATCGCAGAGAAGGTGCATGAATGAAAGGAGTTTTAAAAAATAATTCTTTTAATAAATTATCCCGTCTTTTACAAATTCTGCCAAACATTGATGCCGTAAGTAATTTTTTTCTTCTTTCAAACCATGCAAAATTTTTTATTTGCCCCCTAGTTTCTAATTCGATTGATTTAATGTCTGCTGTATTTCTTTTCCTTTTGGCACCTCGAAGTCGCCACTGACGAACTATACTGCAACGTTTAGTGAAGTGTTTGTGACTTCTGAGACTTTACCCGTGACTTTACCCGTGACTTTTCCCGTGACTTTTTCTGTGACTGCGTATATTGTGTATATATTTTTTGAACATTAACTTTGAACATTTTATGTCATTGTGACTTTTCCTGTGAATTTGTGTATATTGTGTATATACTTTTTAAACATTACCTTTGAACATTTTATGTTATTGTGACTTTTCCTCTGACTGTGTGTATTGTGTATATATTTTTTTGAACATTAACTTTGAACAATTTATGTTATTGTGACTTATGTGACTTTTCCTGTTACTTTGAGTGTATAGTATATATATTATTTTTCTTTGAACATTTAATTTTTGTGCGGTGTAAATATTTCTGTCTCGTAAATAATAGCGATTGTTATCGCGCCAATCTGCTTTCTAATGCCTCTTATCCCTTTCTTTGCGTTCTGTAGTAATCTCATCACTACACCGGCTCCGTAAGCTAACGTTGTTAATACGTATATTTAAACAAAAGGCATGTTGTTTAAACTGATTTTTCACGCATAATTACTTGTCAGATAATATAATAATTTAATTTAAATTATTTCTTACAATTGATAACCTTATTCAATCAATCAATCAATCAAAATTTATTGGTGCTACTACAGTCTTTTACACAAGTCACAGAGAGTAATGTAATAATGTTATAAAATAAATCTTAGTGTAATACAGTTAAAAATCTTAAGTCTAAAATTGCCGAGACAAAGAAACATATTAATATAATAAATATATTAAAAATAATAAAATGACAATACAAGACGTTCAAACGTATTAAAATAATAAATATGTTAAAACACAATAAAATGACAGTAAGGTTTATGAACAAATTTAAAAAGAGGTACAATCAGATAAAAAGTAGGGGCGGGGAACTTATATTCTGCCAAGGGCCATTTGAAAATTTATAACATCATTCGTGGGCCAGACAAATAATAATAATAGTTTTTGTTGTTCAACAAAAAAATATATGTATTATAAATAAACAAATAAAAAATAAACAAACATAAAATATATCCATTTTTAAACATAATTAACTCATTCTAATCCTAATGTGATGGCTGGAACTGTCTTTCTTTCCTGAGTCGTGTGATATTAGCTGATATTGATGATGTGGCTACTCGCAACTGATTTTCCTGGTTTACGTCGGTCAATCTGGAACGCAGTCGATTCTTTGCGATCGTAAGTTTCGAAAAGAACTGCTCGCAACAGTAAGTTGTTCCAAATAGTGATGCATATTTCAATGCATGTCTCCTCAATATGGGAAATTCATCATTGCGTATGTAATGTTTATAGAACTCAAGCAGTGGGAGATTGTTGTATCTAGCTTTCAGCACAACATTAGTTTGCAGCTGAATGATTTCGTGTTGGAGGTTATCAGGCACATCAGCTGGTTCCACATTGAACGGTGTAGCAAAGATGTTCAATTCAATTTGCTTACTTTTTACGTCCTTGAATCTTTCATTAAATGCCTCAATTAGTTTCGCACATTCACCAGCATACTCGAGTGTCGTAGAAGGCTTTTGTCCTTTCAGCGTAGGGAAATGCACCGTGTTATTCCTTTCGAGTTGCACTTTCCACAGCTTTCATTTAGCTTCAAATGATTTTACGTTTGAAAGCAGTAAGCTGAGAAGCTGGTTGGGGCCCTGCAGCTTGACGTTTAGCTCTGACAGGTACTTAGTAATGTCCACCATGAACGCTAGATCACACAGCCACTTGCTATTACTGAATTCCCTGACAGGTTTTCCCTTCATTTCCATGAACTGCTTGACTTCATCACGCAGTTCGTAAAACCTCATGAACATGTTCCCGCAACTCAGCCACCGTACTTCACAGTGATAAACAAGATCACCGTACTCAGAGTCAAGGTCATTCAGAAATTCCTTAAATTGGCGGCTATTAAGCCCTCTGCTTTTGATAAAATTAATACATGACACTACTGTTGACATCACATTGCCGAGCCGCAACGACTGTGCACAGAGACTTTCTTGATGTATGATGCAGTGGCATATAATTAAATCATTTGGATTAAGACTGAGACGATTCATTTCTTTCTTTACAAATGCAATTAACCCTTTCTGCGATCCAACCATGGCTGGAGCGCCATCTGTAGTAAGGCCACTTAACTTTTCAAAGGTTAGCTCAAGTTTCTTCATTGATAGAACAAGTCTCTCATACAAGTCTTCACCTGTTGTAGTGCTATGCATGGCTTCCAGTGAAAGCAGTTCTTCTCGCGTGTCAAACTTTGCATTTATTCCACTAATGAAAACGGCCAGTTGAGCAGTATTTGTTATGTTCGTTGTCTCGTCACAAGCCAGAGAGAAAAATTGGAAATCTTCTGCAGATTCCTTCAGTGTGTTTTTAATATCTTGTGGTAAGTCAGTAATCCGATCTGAGATGGTTCTCCGAGACAAACTAACACTCTTAAGCAATTTTACTTTGTCTGGTGCTATGAACTCCGCAGCAGCCACCATGCACTCTTTCATAAACTCTCCCTCTACATAAGGCCTCAGTTTCTTTGCGATTAGCTCGCTCACTACATAACTTGTCTGAATAACGTTGTCATTATCACCACGAAGCTTTGTGAAAACGGCTTGCTGTGATTTCAAACTTTGCTGAAGAGCTTTGATTTTATCCAGGCGCATTTGGCCACCCAGTTCATTTAATTTTGCATGTTTTGTGCTGCAATTACGCTCCAAATTAACCGTTTTCATAACAGCTAACGCATCCCCACAAACTAGGCACACAGGCTTGCCTTTCACCTCAACAAAAAAATAATCATGTGTCCATTTTTCTTGAAAAAACCGACATTCTGCATCCACTTTTCTTTTCTTTATACTCGCCATTTTTCACACCATATAAGTTTTAATTTCTAAATCACTCACGTTTGCGCACGAAGAACCAAAAAGAATGACGAACAGTCACGAATTGCAAAATACACTGAACTGTATTCAAGTTGGAACGCTTACTGGCAATCTCTATCATAGACGAGTAGTGGGCTTATCACGCTGTGGGAGTACACCAGTACACTGTCATTTTCGTAACGCTTCGTGCATATGCACTACGCGAGGGGAGCAGGCAGCATTAAAGAGACAGATACAGCAAGAATATCGTAAGAAGGTGAATTTCGACCGTGTGCAGTAGACTTAATTACGTGCGTGTCCCTTCCTTTTACGCCTCAAAGCATTTAACAGCGGCGTAGCGTCAACACCTTTTAGCGTGCGTAACAGTGATTTTTTAAAAATTACTCGTGGTAAACCTTTAACCCATTAAGGACCAGGACCAAGCATTTAAAAAATAGAAAAAAGCTATATTTTATTTACCTTTATATTTATTTTAGTATTAAATATTCCATTTTGAGTAAAATTTTGAAGAAAACGAAAATTAGTAAATGAAAAAATAATGATGCGTTGACGCACGCTTGAGCGTATAAAGGAAAATAAAAATTCACGATACAAAAAATAAAGTTTATTATTTTGATATAAGAGAAATATTAACTTTTGAAATACATTTATATGGTGTGATACATTTCAAAACATTCGGGATGTAAATTACATCACACTTTTTACACCGAAAAATCGATTGATTATTGCAGTGTCGACATCTTCTGCGGGCTTTTTTTTCGTGTACTGCTATTAGGTGTCCAACATTGTCGAAACGTACCTCTCTTGGTACATTATGTGCCTGTGGTCTTCCTAAATGTGTACCACGTTGAAGTTGGTCATCCGCTTTATTAACAATTGTTCTATTTGTACAATCGCCTTCCAAATTCAGAAGCCCCACTGCAATATACGAGCGAAAATCTAATTGGGAGGTTTGTTTTTCATTTCCTATACGAAAAACTTTCCAGGTATTGACAATTGCACTGTCCACCAAATTTATAAATAATGGCCACCACCATTTTTTACCTCTTATGCGAATCCTATAATTTGCAATCCCATTGTCGTGCAGGTCTACTCCTCCCATATTTTGATTATATTCAGATATAATATTTGGTTGAGGAACGGATACTTCTTTTTTTTCTTTCCTATTATAACATTGACTAATGGGAGGACAGTGCCAAAGTTAGTCGCAACAGTAACGACAGAGTTCTCATTCCACCGTACCATCATAATTTCCGAATATTTGTTAAATGCTGTATCATAAGTTCCTCTGTTCTTTTTTGATAGTGATTTGCTGTCTTCGAGAGTACACTTTGAAGTTCTGTTCTCGCGAATTGTTCCTGTCTCTCTCATGTAGATATTTTAATAAGTCATATGATGTGAAGAAATTGTCGAAATAAACTTTATGCTCTGTAGGATTTATCAAAGACAGAAGATCTACAACAACTTGTCCACCTAATCCACATCCCACATCTTGTACTATTCGCACCGCCATATAGTTCAAATTGAAACAGATACCCATCTGTACCTGCCAAGCACCACAATTTGAAACCAAAGCGAACTGGTTTACTTTTTATAAACATTTTCGCAGAATTTCTCCCAAAATATGGTACCATTTCTTCATCGATTGATAGGTTATGGGCGAAAATCCCAAATTGTAAGTATCTACGGTTCATCATCTTGATAATCGGACGCAATTTGGCGAATTTGTAATTTTTGTCCAAATTAGAATTATCTGATAAATGGATATTTCTCTTGATTTCTTCAAATTTTTTTCTTGACATGCAGTTGCGGATAATCGCCAAACCTTTGTCTAAATTATGACTCCAATACATACGTTGTTGAGGTAATCGGTGATAACCAGAGAGTATTAAAATTCCAAGAAACTTTCTAAAATCAGTTGGTGTCAAAATAAAGTCATGTCGATTATTATCCTGTGCATATTTATTAGAAAAGTTGACGATGCAATTCACAATTTCATCTGTGAAGTACAAAAAGAAAACTTCAAGTGGTGACATGGATTCTAACTTTGCTTGAATATGTTTTTATTTTCATTATTGGCTGCCTTATTACTATAAGTAGGCTCAATTTTCTCCCAGTGAACTTCCGGTTTATTACTTTTCATTAATTTTCTTTTCTTAGCTTTTGTAGTTTTTTCTACGTTGCAAGCTATAATAATAATAATAATAATAATAATAATACTTTATTTATGCTTGTACAATAAGATTGCTTACATACGTCAATATAAAAGGAAGCTATAAGTTCAACTGTGTTCGCTGCGAATTAAAGTATAAGTAGGTTAGACTAGTAGGACATGCCTTAAACCTTAACAGGATATTTTATGACAACAGAATTTGCGCTGTAATTATATCGTATGAGATTAACAAAGATAAATACATATTAAAGTAAATATTTCAATAAAAAATAAATTATAAAGTAAAATAATGAAGTAAGTAAATAAATAAATAAAATAAAGAAATAGGGTACAAACATAACACAACATATTAAAAAAAATTGTGAAGTGTGTTAGGAATCAAGTACTAAAAATAGGATTAATATGATAAATAGATAAAAATGGTTACTGACTAAGATTGACAATTACAAGGATATATCACAATTTAGATACTCCTCAAAGGTGTAGAATGCCATTGTGAGAAGATAAGTTTTGATTGCTTTTTTAAACTTGTCTAGAGGTAGGGAACATATATGTATTGGTAGTTTGTTGAAAAATTTGATAGAGAAATATTTTGTACCAGTGTGTAGTGTTTGAAGCCTAATTTGCTGTTGATTTTTAAATCTTGTGTCATGCGGGTGATGACCATGATCGGTGTATAAGTGCATATTCCTCTTTATATATACCAGACACTCCAGTATATATATACAAGGCAGGGTTAAGATTTTGTGTTTAATAAATGCTAGCTTGCAGTCCGCTGTATACTTGAGGCCTGCAATGAGCCTCACAGCGTGGCGTTGTAATGAAAAAATTCTATGCCTACAAGCAGCATGAACAAGCTACTGAACTATGGCAATGTATCTCGAAAGTACCAGCTACATCTGCATGCAGATTATTTCCCTCGTCCCGAATAACATTTTCATCAAGATTTTCTACGTCAGTTAGACCATCTACCTCCGGAGGAATATAAACTGCATCATATTTTACCTGATCTATGTCACTCATGTTTTCAATCTCATCTAAAAGTTCTTCATGAGTAAGAGGTTTACGAATTTCATCTCGTGTATAGCCGGCCATTGCTGATAAGATAATCACTATTTAGAACATAATTCAGTACGGGTTTTTAACTACTTACTTTGAATTGTTTTACCAATAATGCCACTTCAATAATTACAATAAAAAGATAATAGAGCACACGTTATAAGAAAGCACAGACAACTTAGCAAGACGCCAGTTCGACGGCAACTGAAAAAATGTGTTCAGTAACGCCCGAGCGTGCGTCAACGCACAGACAAGTTCCAACGTGATTTACGACCACAACGGATAATATTTACAATAAGAAAAATACTATGACATCAACTACTGAAAATTTACTGAAATACCTAATAGTCAATTTTGCATACAAATAAAAATAAATAATTTTCCAGGCAATTAAAAATTTCATTCTTTATTTCTTGAAAATTAACATATTTCAAAAAATCCAATTATCATAAAACTATATGTAATAAATTTTTCATAACTATGTGTGATAGCATGTAAAATCCTTATTTATTTCATGTAGAAAGAATTCACAAAAATTTAGTCAATGCCACCAAAAAAAAAACTATAATGTTGCGTACACGCACGTTGGTACGCTAATGGGTTAAACAGCCAAGCGCGTGAAATTGTGTTTAATGTGTACGTTTATTTATTATCTATAAGTGGCGAGGCAGTATGTGTACAAGTTACAAAAACGAAAACATCGGAAGCTACAGGAGTATCCGTAAGGACAGTGGAACGCATAATTAAAGAAGGTACTGCGGAAGTATATAAAGGCGAAAAAATATTTAAAAGTCCGGGAAAAAAAACGGGTACCTAAACATTCTGTAACAGATCTACCGGAATATAAAGTAGTAGATATTAGAAATACCATTTATTCATTTCACAACACAGAAGGTGTGCGACCAACTTTGAAAAGTTTGTGCGAAAAATTAAAAGCGGATTTAGATTTTGTCGGTTGCAAGACGTCATTGTCAAAGATTTTAAAGAAGATGGGTTTCAGGTGGCGTAATACACAAAATAATCGTAAAGTTCTTATCGAAAAAATGGATATAAGGACATTAAGAATATCATATTTACAAAAAATTAAATACTGTAGAGATTTAAACCGGCCAATTGTATATTTAGATGAAACATATTTGCACAGTCGGCATACTTCATCCAAGAATTGGAGCGACGAAAGTACAAAAGGGTTATTTAGAAATATTTCGAAAGGTGCCAGACTAATTGAAGGGTACAGGAATAAAACAAGAAATGTCACAAAATAATGTTTACTAGAAAATTGAAATTATAAGGTTAGTTCTAATATACCTAAAAAAGTCACACTGCAATGAAAAAGTTTGTAATACAAGTAAATTCCATAAACATTTTGTCATATAATACCTATCCTTAGATAAACAAACTGATAATGGTTTTTGAAAAAATAATATTATTCTAGATACTAATTGTACAGAATCAGGAATGTCCTTTACGTCTTGTTGTCTCTTGATGAGGTAGCTCCTCATAGAAGGTCTGAGCATCCGGATTTTGGCAAAACCTCTTTAGCTTCATGAGATTATTATATTTGTCTTCATTTATTGGTAGAACATCTACAAAAAAATTAACACTACAATACATATCCTATTAAAAAATATAACCAAACTATTACCATTGTAGCTTGCTTTGGGAAGTTCAAATTCATTATCTTTAAGTTGAATAATATGATCAAAAGTACTCGTATTTTGTTTTCTCTTTTTATTGTTGATTAGTGGACTTTGTTGCCAATGTCCATTATAAGTTATTCGATAAGTCATTAGACGTGAATGTTCCTTAGACCAATAAATTTCTTTAATATTCTGTACAGCAAAAGGACACTTTGCGGAATATTTCTCTTTGAAAAAGGCTATCCAATTTTTTATCATATTTTGATTAACTTCTATAACGATGAATGGGAATGGATTTATTCGAGATTCACGAAGTAGTTGGTACCAATCCTCTGATAATTCCATTTGAGTCTTCAGGTTGATAAGACCCATATTTTTATCACACTCCAAATATGAGTGAAAAAGTTATATGTATACAGTCCAGCCGTTTCACAGTATGTACTATGAAATGCATGAACCTGAACATTGTATAATTTTTATTTTGTCCTCCAGCTGAATCGCAAAAAATGTGTAGATGTTTAACTGTATTATCAAGGTGGTTCATTATAAAGTCAAAAAGGAAGGAACACACTTCTTCAGATCCTTTCTTAGCAATATGTTCTGGATATGTATAAAATAACGACATACCTGAAGCAAGGACGTGTATGTTGAATGAGTACAAAGAAAGCTGTCTGAGATAGTATACATCGTTGGTCGTAATATTAGGGATGTAAATATTCTTTTGATAATCCATTGCGATAGCTGCAAAAGTTGATGTAGTCTTGGCCTTTTTCTTTGCATCTTTTTTTCTGTCGTAGAATGTCTGAGCTCGTCTTTTATGAAGTTCATTTTCCACTTCCAGTCTCCTAATTTCGGTTTCTGAGTTTCCATCTTTATGTCTTAGACATAAATTCATCACATGCGCTGCATGTATCACTGCGGGGATACCCGAAGCCAATATTGAATTTAGTATTAAACACCATTCTGTATGTTTCTTACGAAATTTGGACAGAAGGATTTTTTTTCTTTGAACATAGAGTACATTTTTTTAATATTTAGTTCTTCTGGGAGATATAACTTTTTGGAGTCATGGAGGCTGTAATGGGACAACCTGCCTTGAAATGAGTCGATGTGATTGAACACCTTGTTGTAAATATCATCAGACAATTTTTTGTAAGAAGTATGTCCTCCCCTCTTATCCTTAGGGGCATTACCTGTGGATTTCAACGATTTTTGTAAATACTCTACTTTCCCTTTAGTTACTCCATGGATACTACAAAATGCTTTAAAACATACAGGTATTTCTACAACTTGATTATCGCGTTTTACCCTAACTCGGTACGAATAAGAACTGTCATGGTATGCAGCATCTTGTTCTGATTTACGACTTCTACGTCTCTGAATTGGGATAACAGAAATTAATCCACAAAGGTAACTATTCTGCTCATTGTTACTTGTCATGCTGTTAAAGTGTTCAAGGATAGATTTTCGTCCCACTTGGTCTACATTGTCAAAACATCTCAATCGTTTACAAAAACAAGGATCGCCTTGTTCATGGGTAGAAAGCTTAATTTTCTTCATTACATCTTGTATTCGTCCCGCCTTTCTTCTTTTCTTCGGCAATTTACAGTCCAAACATTCATTTTCCGTATTCATTATAACAATATAATAACCTCAAAATTTTGACACTTCACTGTACACCACCAACACTTGCTTTCAATAATCTGAATAACAACATAATACGATAAAACGTGCTATTACGCGAACTGGATGGACATTTCCAGTTTTATACCGGTTTGGCATGGACATTCCCTATTTTAAACATGTACAGCAGAACTTTATCATTGAATTACATTGGACATGTCTTGTTTTATTCCCCTGTGTCTATGCCACCATGCCCTGCGCACTCCATACGAAATAAATTGTTCGCATTGGAGCTTCGCACTGGAGACATGGGATGGCGTAAGTATCGCGAAAATGGCTAGAATTTGTTACAGCAAATGACGCTAGATGGTCCAATCTGCTAATACAATTTGAAATACTTGTCCGTAAATCATTCAACAGCAAGCGATAATCAGCGAGGGCGAGTTTATGTAAACAAACAAAATCGTAAGTATGTGAATATTCGATTCCTTTCAGTTTTTCGTCTGTTAAAACGAAGAAAACTTCGACACCCTTCGCGTTATAAAATTATTTTATATAATGAGTCGTTATTGTGCCATTCAATCGTGCAAAAATAGCAACAAAAACTCATATATGCATTCCTTCACTAGAAAGGAACCGGTAAGTGATATTTATTACAAGTACATTTCTTTATTGTCTGTATGAAATGTTGAATGTCGTATTGTTATTTTTTGGGAAAAAATATTTTATCGTTTATTTTTCTAATTCAAATTTAATGAAATCTCACAAGTATTCAAACCAATGTTAAATATACATTAAAAATGGTGATGTGGCCGTCATCTTACTCTCTCCGATTTTAAATGTACATCTTGTAGAATTGGATGATAATTACATTTAAATTGTCTCAATTATGAAAGATGAAAATGACAAATTATATACAGTATTTTTTTTATCGTGGGCCATAGGATTTTACATGCTAAAAATTATACCTTGTGGTAATGTATATTTTATCATATAATTTTGAATCAAATTTTAGTTATATGAATCAATTATGTTTCTACGTGATGCGCTTAATAATAATAATTTAAACATGTTTTATTCAATTAAAAAGTGCTTTTGCTCGGAACCGGACGATCGGGATACGCTGTGGAAAAGTTGTCAACTATTTCCCTAAAATAAAAATTCCCTGATTGTAGAAAAATACAACTGTCCCTGCTGGACAAACCTCTTATAATTGCTGTTACAAATTCCACCCGTTCTTCAACAGTATAAACAGACATTTTCTGGTATCAATTCGTTTGATTTCTTGCCTCACTAATCAATTTGACATTTCGGAAATTCAAGGTACTTTGATTATTTGTGCATAGTTATTTATATTAAATTATTTAATTTTTGAATGGAAGAAAACATGTTTAAATTATTCTAATGCAGCACATCATGTAAAAAAATAATTGATTTATTACTAACATTTTCTTCAAAATTTTATGATAAAATATACAATAACATAAGGTATAATTTTTAGCATGTAAAATCCTATGGCTCACGATAAAAAAAAATTACTGTATTATACTCTAATACTCAGTTTACTCAAAAACCAAAGAGGTGTCTAAAGAAAACTTATTCTTTATAAGTTGTTAATTTTGGCATTCCCTACAATTATCATTAATATAACTATTATCGTTCCATAATTATAAACCAAAACTGAAAAAAAGTAATAAATATTTTTCTGAACTGAAATGGGATATTTTCCATTAAATTTGGAATTCGAAAAGAATTATGAAAACAATATCTTCTCGTTCAAAGACTATTAACTAATTTTGTTTACTTATAGTACATTTTTAAATTTATTATTAGGCATTCCAAAAATGGGTAGAGGCTGTAAACAGGCCAGATTTGTTTGAGAAGGAAAATAACAAAGTGTGCGCCTCGTACTATGTGTGCGATATTCATTTTGCGCCATCCAGCAAATTTGAAAAAACCGGCAGGTCCAATTTGAAGGTGGGATGTGTACCTACTCTTTTCCTGGATGCTCCTCCCAGTAAGTAAAATATTACATGGAAAACAGTCAGAAAAAGGTTTTTTTTTTCAATATAATATTTCATCTTTGGTGAACTTTACTATACATAAATAATAGAAACATGTTATTGTTTCACCAAATTTCTATAAATTCTTGTATTTTTAAATAAATAATAAATATTATTAATATTTATTACATTTACAGGTATATATATACAGTTTTACCAGAAATCAGAGATATGGAAGAAATTCATACAGAAGGTAATGTAATTATTCATAGTATATATGTACTTAACACTCTTATATGAATTTACAGAAGATTTATTATTGAGTAGTACGCCTTCTGGTGAACAAAATATTGATGTACAGCAGCCCTGTTCCAGTGAACCAGCACCAATGGAAGTGGAAGGTAAACAAATTATATATATATATATATATATATATACAAGGTTATCATAAAGTATTTAATATATTTCAACATTATATTTTTTAACAAATGAAGGCAATGGCAAAAGGGGAAAAGAAACCTTTCACCTTTCCAAAAATCCATCAATATATAGGGTGTCCCATTTGAAATTCTGAAGTTGACGTCATTTTTCCGGAGATGGAGAAACGGAAATGAAATCTATGTATTCAGAAAAGAACATCATTTTAAACCATTTAAAGCCATCAAATTTCATTTTCGTACTACTAACCGTTTTCGAGATATCGGCTGTCTACTACCTCTTGGGACACCCTGCATGTAGTTACAATACAGCAATAAGTAATAATTTTGTAAGTTATATTATTTATAGATCAGCAGCATTGTAACAAGAATAATACAAAAAAACCATGTGGTCCCAATAGGACGAACCGCACCAGTAAGCAATGTATCGACTATTGTATTAAAAATCCAGTTTCATGCAACCACCCTGACCGACATTGCTTTGAGTATGATTTTTTTTAGATATTGGGGTAAAATTATCGAAAAAATTCTATATAATCAAATTTTATCTTTCTTCAGGCCGGGAAAATCTACCGTTGCTGCCGTAGCGGATCTGGTGGATAAAATCATCGACTGCTATGAACAGGGAAATTTTGCTATTGCCTCATTTATCGACCTATCCAAGGCCTTTGATTGCGTATCCCACTGCTTACTTTTGCGGAAGTTATACGCTTATAACTTTGACCCTAGCAGTTGTCGACTTATCATGTCCTATCTCACAAATAGAAAACAATCAGTGTTCTTTAAAGGGGAGACATCGGAGAATTTACCAATAGACCATGGTGTACCACAAGGGTCCACACTCGGACCATTGTTATTTTTAATATATATCAATGACTTTTCCAATTATATTCATTATGCAGATGTAGTCCAATTTGCAGATGATACGACTTTGATATCTGCATCAAATGATCTGAATAGCACTTTAATAGCGAGTGAAAGTTCTCAGTCAATGGCAAATGATTGGTTTTGTGTCAACGGCCTCAAACTAAACAGTAGGAAAACCGAACATTTAATGTTTACACTTAGGCATGCCACCGACCCGATCGGTACCGTCTCTGTAAAATTCCTAGGAATATTTATTGACCATCTACTGCTGTGGGATAGGCAGGGCGAAGAAGCATCTAATAAAATAAACAAAAGTATATTCTTATTGAGAATTTTAAACTCTAATGTGTCTTACCAGACTTTGCGCACAGCTTATTTTTCGCTTTGCCATTCTCACATGGTGTATGGAATACTAATTTGGGGCCATTCGTCTATCCGACACCGATTATTTGCATTGCAGAGACGAGCCATCAGGATTCTGTCGAACGTTGGTTATAGGGAAGATTGCAGGCAGAAATTCATCGAACATAAAATACTAACTCTCCCTTGCGCATATATTCTTGAATGTCTCATTCACGTTAAAAAACATCTCAATGACTACTTGACTGCTCAAATTGGATATAAACACGAACATAACACCAGGGCTAAGTTCAACTTATGCCCCAAATTTTTAAGATTAAATCGCTCACAAACCGGACCTAACTACTATGGGATTCAGTTTTACAATAAACTGCCTCTAGAATTTAAGAACTTGTCTCTAAAAACATATAAAATAAAAATTAAGTCATTCCTAATTAAGAGTTCGCTTTTTATTCATGGGAAGAATATTTAGCACATAATTTTACGTGAACTGTCGATTATGCGCCAGTACTTATTTACTTTTAGTAACTTTGTGTAATTTATTTTTCTCTATTTAAGACCTGTGTAAATATATGTGTTAGCACCAATAAATACTATTACTATTACTATTACTATTACATTTGTTGAAAGCAATAAAAGTGACGAGGAAAAAAAACTTTGCCCACAAGCACGAGAGTCATACGAATTTGCTCGAGATATCCAGCGAACTGCAAGACGATTGCATGCTAAAAATGCTTCGAATGAGCAGCATCTTCAGCATGCAATGAATTCTGCAAATTTGGCTGTATTTCGATCAAAAATGAACAGAACATCGTACATTTTTTTTTGTCAAAACTTCAATTGCAACAGTTCAAACCCAGAGGTAGACGTTTCTCGATGGAAGATAAAACATTTGCATTATCAATGTTTAAACAGAGCCCTAAATTATATAGATATTTATCAAAGATTTTCGCACTTCCATCGAGGAAATGTCTACAAGGTTTGTTGAACCGCGTCCCTATTGGTCCTGGCATTAATTAGCCAATATTGGAAATGCTTAAAGATGCTTGTGACCACATGGACGAAGAAGAACAATATTGTTCCCTTCTATTTGATGAAATGTCAATTAGCCCAGGATTGTATTTCAATAAAACAGATTCTTCTATCGATGGTTTTGCATACTGTGGCGAGCAAACAAAATTAGGTTTTGCAGATCATGTAATGGTTTTTATGGTCCGTGAAATACTGAGAAAATGGAAACAACCCGTAGCATATTTCTTTCCCGAATATGGTATGAGTGTTCCAGATCTCACCAGGAATATAAAATGCATTATAAAGGATTTGCAAGACATTGGTTTGTATGTTGTTAACACAGTATGTGATCAACACGCAACCAATGTTAAAACCATTAAAGTGCTTATTGAAGAAACCAATCGAAGACTCATATTAGAAGGAAAGGAGAATAGGACAACTGGTTTTCTTATAGGTGACGAGGAAATAATTCCTTTGTTCGATTCGCCTCATCTTCTAAAGTGTGTGAGAAATAATTTAATTAAATACAATGCTACATTCAAATGGAAGGGGATAAAATTTTCTTCTTGCTGGTCGGATATTGTGAAGCTACATGAAATGGATAATGGAGACCCTGACACAAAACTTCTGCCCAAGCTGACTGATTGCCATATTATTGAGAAAAAAAAAATTAATAAAATGAAGGTGAAACTTGCAACTCAAGTCATGTCTGAGAGAACGTCAGCTGCAATGAAATTTTTGGTTAAATATGGTTAGTATAACATATATTTCATATTACAAGTATCATGTAGCCATAATGTTTAATTTTATCAAAAAGTAACGAATTAATTTTCTTTTAGGCAATGACAGTTACATAACAGACACAATGATGGGTACGTCAGAGTTTTTATTATTTTTTGATAAGTTATTCGACAGCGTAAATGGTTCTTCAATTTATTGTGATGATAACAAACCATTAAGATGTGCAATTTTGAAAAATAGTAAACATATTGAATTTTATTCCGAGGCAATTCAAGTTTTGAGGACAATTAAATTTATTAAACCTGGTGGCGAATTTGTACCCCCTTGTATTGTCAACTGGATTACAACATTAAAAGGTTTAGAATGCATATGGAACAAATTGCACTTGAAAGGAATTAAACATATTTGTCCTCGAAATTTGAATCAAGATCCTATTGAGAATTTTTTTGGTTGTATCAGGAGTCATGGTGTACGTAACATAAATCCTACATGTTCCGCATTTAAGTCGTCATATAAAGCTTTAATTGTAAATAACGTCATAACTGTAAACTCACCATATGTGAATTGTGAAGACGACGGTTGCAGCGCAGCACTAAATTTTCTACAAGCATTTTTAACTAAAGACTTTTCACAATCTTTAACTACATGTCCTCCAAATATCCCTGACGTTTTCACATTTACAAATGTCTACAATTTTATGCAAGACAACACAACATGTAGAAATGATTTAATTTCGGAGAAATCTGAAATTATTCACTCCTATATTGAGTGCAGAACATATAGCAAAGGAAGTTTATTAAAACCTCACACAACTTTTTACAAATATCTTAACCGAAGTTTTCAAATAATTTCTTTTTATTTGCCCAAAATTTGTATGTTCACCAATACAGGGTGTTTCAAAATTCATGCACCAAAAATTTTCTGCGTACTCCTCGTAGATAAAAAGAAAAAAAACCCTTATGACAAATCTCGTTTGTCCACAAAATAACATGGATTCTTCGCAGAAATATTTAAGAGACGCCACTGTTCATCTACCAATGAATACTTTCGTTCGCTTGTATAAAAACAAACGGTGCCGATTTTAAGTGTGGACGCATGAATGAATGGTGACCTAATTTCGAGCGGGCTTTTGAAATTTTATCTAAACATAAACAGTATGGTGAGGCTTAATAAAACCGACGCACAAATTTCAAGTTCATCTTATTTATTATGCATTTTTTTTATTGTTCCTGGCGGCTTCCTACACTTGTGCATTTTTATTGCTGTACAATTGTATCCCTTGCAGTCCTACTACTTAAAATCACGGGGGGTAGGTGCTGTAAAATGATATTCCTTTGTTACCCAAGGCCAAGACCTAATTTGGAATAACACATTTTTAGAAAGTCCGTAAAAACATGTGTGTTTCCTCGAAGATACAAATCGGTTTTAAAAATTCCAAGGGCGACGATGGGGCTGCACAGTTTGACCAATCAATGCCCTCTACAAATTCACCCCCATCAATTGAAGACGATGAAAAACCGAAAAAGAATTCAGTTAGTTTCTGCTTGTAAACTGAGTTGGTAATTATGGCGTTAATACCGTTTGATAATCACGAAAATTTGTACCGACTGACACGATATTTACTTCTAAATAACTCGATGGTACATTGACCTAATTTGTGTGCTGCATAAACACTAAAATCCACACCGTTTGTTTACCTAATGCCGGCAGTACAAGCTCGAGAGACGAAGACCCGAGACCAGGCGAGCGCGAACGTGTACGGCGGTGTTCTCGCCTTTCTACGCGCGAACGAAACTATTCATTAATGGGGAGCATTGGCGTTTCTTTAATATTTCTGCAAGGTGATTTAATCCATGTTATTTTGTGGAAAATCGAGATTTGTCATAAGGGTTTTTTTCTTTTTATCTACAAGGAGTACGCAGAAAATTTTTGGTGCATGAATTTTGAAACACCCTGTATAGTTTCATTTTTAAAAAACAAAATTAAAAGCAACATTACCCCTAATTACTTTCATTGCGAACATCACAATTTATCAGACATTATTGATAATTACCTAATTCCTTTTTATGTTTTAATGTGGACTCAAAATGTTAATAATATATTGAAAGGGAAAGTACACACAAAAATGAAAGACAATGTCAAACGGCTGGCTGGACATAAGCACCGGAAAATTATGTCACGGCACTTAGGGATTTTGAAATCCAAACAATTACAGAATTAACTTTTGCTATATGTTCTGCATATATCCGTTTGTTAAGTCAGATGTTTGTGGTTCTTGGGAATGGTCTTTAATTAAAAATATTTGTGGAAAATGCTTGGCCCATTCATGTTTGGATAATAAATACATTTGAGATCTCACTTGTTGTAGAATCTTTAAATAAATGTAATAAAGATAAAATATTGCCTGAATATATGAATATCCAACCTGTTCGTGAGTCGATCATAAACCAATGTTATCTATTTAGTAGTATTAGTAATAACATGCAAATTTCTTTTGCATCATTTAATATCCGGCATGCCAGGGAAGCAGTTTCAATAAGTCTTAGTAAGACTTCATTTTGCAGAGTCTACGAACAGGCTGAATATTCATATATTCAGGCTATATTTTGTCTTTATTAAACAAATGTTTGTTGTTTACTTACATGCACACAGTATCCACCAATAGTTAAGCTTAATACCTTTTGTTGATCAATCATGGTTCTGATTTTGTTTTAACTTTAAGTATATATAAATATATATTATTATACTGTAAGTAATCATTTGTGGAATTTGCAATAAATTTATTATTTTAATCAATGACTTCTTATTACTCCTACATTTAATTTTAATAAAGTACTGTGAAATTCGGAAACCCACTAGCTCTGCAACCCGTTGTACCTGCATCCGCTTTTGCAACACCAGCGCAATCCCATGACTCAAGTGACGAATTAAAAATGCGGTAAATGTTTTATACAGAGAGTCGCCGATCTATTTTACTTTATCTATGTATGCCACAACAAACTACACTAAAAAAGCCACAGATGGAGCTAGTAATCTCGATTTTATAAAAATTGGACATTCCTTCTTTTATTCCTGTACCCTTCAATGATAGTACACGCGGGGGGCGAAATGGGATTTATACCAAACTCTCTATTGATAATTAAATCAGGTACGAAAAGTGGCAATTATCACCATGAAATGAATGCTGACAATTATGGCAAATGGTTGCAAGAAATGCTAATCCCCAATTTACCCCCTAATTCTGTAATTGTTACAGATAATGCACGTTATCATAACGTACAAGGTAATCCAGCGCCTAATTCAAATAGTAAAAAATCTGTTATGATTGAGTGGTTGGTAGCAAAAATATAAACTTTGATCCGAGTATGTTAAAGCCACAAATTTATGAAATTATAAAAAAACAATAAAGATCGACACAAAATTTATAAGTTTGATCAAGTTTTCAACGAAAAAGGCCATTTTGTGTTAAGACTACCTCCGTACCATCCGGATTTGAATCCAATAGGAGTAATATGGGCTACAGTATAAAATAATGTCGCGAAAAAAATGTTACGTTTAAATTGGACGACGTGAAAAACTTAGCGGTTGCCGAATTTAACGCTATAACAAATGAAGATTGGGTAAAAAGGTGTGAGAAAGTGAAGAAATTAGAAGAAGGATATATGGAGAAAGAAGTAATAGTGGACATTGCATCAGACCAAAAAGACCTTATTTTTAATATAAATGACGACAGTGATGATAGTGACGACGAAAGTGATTTTTATGAAAGTGATTAGGTTTGGAAATAGTGTTAATTATATTGTTTGGTGTAGTGTATTTTTTATAAACTTTCTATTTTTATCGTATTAATTTCTCGCATTACTATTCATTAGTGTGTTTACTTTTAATAAACTAATATTTAATTTAATTATTGTTTTTATTTTAAACCTCATAATTTTAAAACGCCTATTGATGTGTTTATATTATTATAAATGATCGCTTTTTTTAAACATTGTAAATTCAAAATACGAAATTCATACAGGGTGGCCAGTTGTTAAGCGTTTTGAAATTCCCGGTTTTTTCCCGGTTTTCCCGGTCGAAAATATCATTTTTCCCGGTCCATTTTAAATCATTTATCTACACTACAACTGTGATAATTCAAATTGTGTTTTACTTTTATACGTTTATTAACATGAAATGAATGTAAAATAACACTCATATTGGAAAATGAATATGCTGAAAATAAACAATTTCAGGATTGTCTTTGATCGTTGTAAAGAAGAATATTCAAGGAAGAATTAATGGAAAGACACATAAGTCAGGAATACAAAATTAAACAGCATTTTAATGTGTAGTACTTCGAACAATTTTTCCTTTCAAGTATTCCTCATAACAACATAACGTTTCAAAAACGTTTTAAAAACGTCCGTTTAGAAGTGTTAAAAACGTTTCTAGAACGTTCAAAACGTTTTAAAAACGTTTTTAAGACGTCAAAATGTTCGCTTTCAAAGTTTTCTAAACGTTTTAAAAACGTTTCACGAAACGTTTTTAAAACGTTTTTGGAACGTTTGTCATGAAACGTGTCTAAAACGTTCTAGTAACTTTCGCTAATTAATATACAAATTATATACAAATTTAAAAAAAGTTACCGCCGCTGAGAGTCGAACTTCCTAACATGACTATCCGCCTGAACAAGGGCGGGCACCTTAACCACTCGGCCATCGAACGTTATAACTGAGACAGTGTACTAAGAAAGACACTCGTGAAACGTTTAGTGAAACGTTTTAAAAACGTTTAGAAAACTTTGGAAGCGAACATTTTGACGTGTTAAAAACGTTTTCAACGTTTTAGAAACGTTTTTAAAACTTCTAAACGGACGTTTTAAGAACGTTTTTAAAACGTTATGTTCTTAAGGGGCTATCACATGTAATTTTCCACTATGAATCGCAAGAACGTAACATTGACTACATAAATACTCGTCGACTGGACAACAATTTGTCGACGTTTAACGTTTCCCTTACTGCCTTTAACCTTATAACTATGTAGAACACTTATTCGCAATACATCACATAATCTTGACTTTAACTGTGATTAAAATTAGTTGACTAGCAACAATCTTAGTAACGAAGACACCAATTCCACGTGCCGTATTGCATCCGAAGTTATTAAATTTCTTTTGCGGCTGCTATGTCAGCACTAATTCTCGCTGCCTCAGCAAGAATTTTTACCCTTTTAGCCTCCATTTCCCTGATCTCTAAATCCCTGCGCCTTTTCAGACTAGCTCGTTCCCCTTTCTGCTGAATTTCGGAACGTCGATTTTTCAGATCCTCCTTGTAGAGACTGTGAGCGTTGCGCATGGATTGGATCAAACTCTTACTAATATTTACGTTTTCTAAGTCACCCGTCTTCTGAACCGCGTCGTATATACGTCTTTGGGCGATGAGGCTTTTCTCATGCTGATTTTCGACGAGACATTCCGCGTTCACACTAAAACCACGCTCGACGACAGCATTGCCGTGGGAAAGTATCGTAATGAGTTGGATAAACTCAACCAAGTTCTCGGACGGCTTGGAGCACAGTTTCGCGATATCCATCCAAAACTTGTCTAGTCTATTTTCACTTCTTTTGAACGATCGCAACTCATCTCGCACTTGTAAATCGCGACACAAACTTACATACTCTCGTTTCACGCAGTCCGCTTTTGCGCCAGACAGTCTGCCTGCAGTAACAAGGATCTCGAGGCACGTGGTAATTCTCTTTTCTGCCGATTTATCGTCCGCCGCGACCGCAGGGTTTAAACACGATATTCCGCGCGTCAATCGGTACTTCAAAGGTGAACGTTCGAGGATTTTTTGAAGAATCAGGATAATGCACTTCCGCATCTCCTGCTTCAAGCGCAAAACTTCCAACTCTGAAGCACCTTTGACCTTTTTCAAAGCGTCACGCGTGGCGAAATCCAAATCGAACTGTTTCGCGGTGATCAAATTTGTCTCGTCCGAAAGGTTGATCTTCATCAGATCTGTCGTTTTCTTCAAAAAATCAGATTTCACCACTCGCTGCATCAATATATGTAGAAGCGCAGTCAAATCTTCGTACAAGAATGGAGCGAGGGGTTGATCTTGTTGAAATTCTGTCAGGAATGGCTCGAATACACTTGCCAACGAGCCGAAAAACGCCAGTTTTGGACCAAAAAGTTTATCCGTAATATTCTCGGAAACGACTTTGAAACTCTGCGAAACCGGAGCAGTTTTGTTCGCAACCGACTGGTCGACATATTTTTTCATTTCTGGCAGAATCTCAGCAGCTCTATTGGCTACGGACACATTTTCGAGCCACCTGATTCCGCAGAACTTCTGTGGAAACGTAGTCGATTAGGTGTACTGAATGTACAGTCCTCGTCGCGCTGGAGAATCGTGGAACAAGTAGTACGAAGATTTCAAGTACGGTACCAGGTCCCAATCTATCTTCATCATCCCAGTCTTGAACGCACCATGAATCACATGAAGACCGCAACTGCCTATGTTCAATAGCTCCAAACCATCGAACGACTGCTTCAATTCAAGATTTAAATCTCTCATAATTTTAAGATTAACGTTCGGGCCATCCATCGCGAGTTGGATGATCTTTCTAAGATTTTGTGGACCCAGCGACGTTTTTAAACCGTCCAGTAAGTCCACAGCCCGGGTGCGTTCAAGGAACTGCGAGGTGAAGAACCGAGTACAAGTCAATGATTCGCTCTTATCCCAGAATCGCAAATAAACATCCATCTGAGTCTTTTGCGAAACCGAATTCAGACTTTCGTCAAACATCACGACAAGATTGTTACACTGGGAGACCAAGCTTTCGACTTCGCGTTGAAAATGCGGGGCAATACCATAAACGATACTGTAGGAGATTTTGGTTTTCGCGAGACGCATCTTTTCTGCGATTTGACTGTCCGGAAACATCAGTGGGAACATCGATGTGCACGACGCAGAACTCCGGAGCGACAGGTGACTCATCACCGTCCGCAGGCACCACAAGATTTCCGCTTTCGCTACTTTTGGTGACAAGACAAATGAGTCCAGAGCAGACTTGCGTCCTGGCTTCGCAGAGGTGGTCTTCGAATCCGTACGGACCGCCGTAGTCGACTGTCCATCCGTACGGACCGTCGTAGTCGACTGTCCATCCGTCGTCGCCGACGGTTCGTCAGCGTTGATGGCTGCTAAAAACGATATTTAGTCACTCAATTTTTATTTTTTTAATTAATCATAATAAATAATTATGATCTCAGTTATGATAAAGTGATTATTATTTGTACATGCAAAAAACAAATTATCAATCGTTTCAAGTAACAAACTAACAAATTTTAAAAGTAACAACATTAAAAGCACTAATCTAATATTGTTAAAAAGTAACAAATTGTACGTTACAAGTACAATTTGTCTTGTTACAAATGTAAATTTCTTTATGTAAATTCCGAGAGTTATAAATCCATATAAACTATGTAATTATATTGCAATAACAGCCCAACTTAAAATACGTTCAAATTTCAAGCTGCTAATAGAATATTATTATTTTACCTAAATTGTTGATTTTTTGATTTGTGCTTACCTGCAGGTTGATTTAGCGGAACGTCTTTTGGCGACCCGACGAACAAATTCATCGGCAGACCTTTGTCCCTGTTAGCAGCAATGCTCGCATGTTTTTTTGCCTTTCGCGTGACTTTCGAGAGCCGTTTTGCCCATCGTCATTATGTTGACACTAACTTTGCACCAAGTACATATCGCATTAGTATCAACTTTCCGGTCACGAGCAACCCATGCGTACAGTCTTCCGTATGAATCTTGGTACTTCGTGGTACTGGGTTTCCTTTTCACTCTCCACATAATGCACTTGGACTTGTCCAGTACAAACTGGACGTGTTCGCGCAAGTTATGCTGACCACTCACTGGCCAGGGGTATGACAAGAGATATGCGAAACAGGGCATAAGAAATCGAGCTTTACGCCGCTATTATTGGATGGCGCCACAATAGAAATTAGATGGATTTCTGTAAATTATGTTTGTTGCTAACACTAGAAGGCGCTTTTCCGGTCAAATTTATCTACATGTCGTGTAATTCCCCGTTAGGATTCCCCGTGTTACTTGAAACGTAGAATATCAAACAATGCGGAAGTCGAGGACGAATAAAACAATCATTTCTTGTGTTAGCCTCTTAGCACAATATGTACAAAATATACATATGTGTACATCACCCGATGAAACGTTATTAACAAGGTAAATATTGGTAAACAAAATCACTATGTTCTACTATTTATATTAAGTAGAATAAATATTATACAACTTGCCCAACTAGTTTTGTTCACACGAACATTTTCGAAAAGAGAATGTACAAAGCTAGTGGAAGTATAATGTTTAATTAATATAAATTATAAAATCAAGTGTTTTTGATTACCAATATTTAACTTATTTTAGTGTAGTACGAAATAATATATATACACATACACACACACGTACCGGTTGTGTGCATGTGTTGGTGTTAGTTCAAGCCGCTATTCACAGATGGCGCTTATCTATTCGAATTTATCAACATGCCTTGTCGCTTCCTGTTGTTGTCACTGACTAAACCGAATGAAAACTAGAATCGGTTGGCGTAAACGCGGCGTGTCTGTTGGCAGAACTGACACAAACTAAAGATGACGGTCTAACCTGTCCCTAACCGGCCCAACCAAACCATGGTTTCCAATTTGCGTATGAAAATTGTCAATTTATTTGATCTTGAGCACGAAAAAAGGTAAATCCTAGTAAAATGTTAAATAAATCACACGGGGATAGATTTTCTGTTCGGGAGAGTTTGCACGGTCGGCTGTATCCAGTCCATTCTGTCCTTTTCCCTCTGACAGGCAATGCCAGTAAGAGCAAGAAGGATAACAATAATAAGCTCGATCGGGTCCAACTGGACACACAAATAAGTAAGAAATAATTTCGTTAAATTCAAATTTCCTGCAATTTTGATTTTGGGATAAAAAAAATCCCGGTCTGTACAGAAATTCCCGGGTTTTTCCCGGTTTTTTCCCGGTCGTTTCAAATTCCCGGTTTTTTTCCCGGTTTTTTCCCGGTCGTTTCAAATTCCCGGTTTTTTCCCGGTTTTCCCGGTTTCCCGGTCCGCCGGACACCCTGTCATAGAAATCCGGATAATTTTACGTGCGCCCATGGCCCGAGTTTGCCGGCCAAGTGTCCCCCACCAGCGTGCGCAAGAAATTCGCCTTCTTACAATATTCTTGCTGTAGTCAGATCTCCAAAAGAAAGAGTAGGATGAGACACTCCCAGTCTGTGCTCCCAGTGGGACCACTATTCTATGCCAGTAAGCGTTCCAGCTTAAGTACAGTTCAGTGGCAAAATACGTCAACACGATGTCTGTCAGCAGTCGGCGTATTAGCACTGCAACATGAACGTATTCACTCGCGGGCCAAATCAAATGACGGGCCGGAAGTTCCCCACTCCTGCCGTAAAGTATCAAATGTCGTCGGGTGGCACGTGTCGGTCATAAATTTCACTTTCTTCACGGTTTGGTCTTGAAAAGGATCACTAATGGTTGGTAGTAAACAAACGCAAGTTGGACCCTTTGTTGCTGCCGCTGTGGATGAAATGGGATAGAGGACTTGCTCATTTTGCCCAGTGGACCGGGCGCGTGGCCTCTCCCGCTACGGTCCTATTCATAAAATTAACAATGGTTGCGGTTGTTTACTACCAACCATTAGTGATTCTTTTCAAGATTTAACCGTGAAGAAATTTAAATTTATGACTATGCCCTAGCCGTTTTTAGCAGGTAGTGAATAAGCTATAGTCCATTTTTTCCTGCTTTATGGTTGCGCGCGCATTACAAAATCCCCATTTACACTGACGAGTTTCTGAAAGTTCCGCAGGAAATTGCAGGTCGCGGTTAGTATATTTGGTTGCATATACGCCTTATACATAATATTGGTTGCATAGAACTGATTTTAGTGTTAAATCTACAACTACAATTTTATAATCAACCATGTAAAAAAATACAAGTAGAATAGTTATTTATGCAACAAGTGAGTAAAGTAATACTTTTTTTCACGAGTAGGAAAGATTGCCGCATGAGCCGAAGGCGAGTGCGGCAATTCCTACAAGTGAAAAAAAGTTGCTTTACTCTCGAGTTTCATACAAAATTTTTTCTACGTCCGTAACTTTAAATAAATTTATAAACTTGATAAAACCTTAATCAATTTTTATAAATAATTGTTTTAAATAAAGAAAATAATAATAACCATCAAGTTGTCTTGATCGGAAACGAAGGTTTGATATTTATCGGCGGAACTTGCGGCGTGTTGCGAAACGTTCATGACACACTTTGCGCAAACAATTTTTTAGTTGCGTTAAAAAATGAACCGCTACGGCACTTTTTTTCACGCAAAAGAGTGAAAAAATGAACCGTTATGGCACTTTTTTTCACGCTACTTGAAGGGTTCAGGAATCACATATTTTATGAACGCAGATTAATGAAAAAAACTGTACATTTTATAACGGACGTAGAAAAACATAATTAATTTTAATTTCTGACCGTATCCAAGGTTAACTTTGCAGAAATTTGATCAAACCTTTATTCCGTCAACCAAATTTTACTCTATTAAATGTCATTGGGGTCTTTTGGCGTTGGTTTACCCATTTCTAAGTGCTTATTTATTATTTTCTATAGTTGTGTGTTTATTTCGTTTACGAGAAACAGTACTTCAACAATCTAAGGTATGATATTTGTATTTTTTTCTGTTATCGGAATTTCATATGATTCTGTTTTGCTGATTTCTAGGTTACGTTTTACGGCAATTGAAAATGGTCTTTTCACTTGAGCAAGATACATTCCTTTTAGAAACGTATTTTCATTCTGGAACAAGACACGAAAATGGAACATGGAATCATTTAATGTATACCTGCTTATTATTTTTTTGTGAGAAAAATCGACATGAAGTTGAGATTAATCCTGACATATTTGGAAATATGTTCATCGTTTGGCTACTCGCTTTCAAAATATGGACAGTGTTTGTAGAGGAAAGTCTCCGGGAAGGCCTTCTGTTCTAACCGAAAATGTTTTGGTAGATATACGTGAAAGAGTTGGTCCAACAAAATCTCAATAACAACTATCCGCTCAAACAGGTTGTTTTATTTTCTCATTTAATATGCTCTTGTTTCAAAAACATATTAAAACTATTTGTAGGACTTTCTTATAGAGCTTGTCAAAAGGCACATCAAAAGTTGCATTTGCACCCGTACAATATTTCCGCAGTCCAGGAAATTTTACCCATAGATAAAATAAAATAGATCGGCGACTCTCTGTATAAAATATTTACCGCATTTTTAATTTGTCACTGTAGTCATGGGATGGCGCTGTCGAAGCAAAAGCGGGTGCGAGTAGAATCGGTTGCAGAGCAAGTGGTTTCCAAATTTTACAGTACTCGATTATAATTAAATGTGGGAGAAATAAGAAGTCATTGATTAAAATATATTTATTGCAATTTGCACAAATGGTTACTTGCAGTATAATAACAATATTATATATCGATATCCAACCAGCAAGAAGAAAATGTTGTTCCCTTCCATTTGAATGTGGCATGGTATTTCATTAACTTATTTCTCACACACTTTAGAAAATGAGAAGAATCAAACTATGGAATTATTTCCTCGTCACCTATGAGAAATAAACGATAACAATATTTTGTCCCAAAAAATAACAATATGACATTCAAAATTTCATTCAGACAATAAAGAAATGTACTTGTAATAAATATCACTTACCGGTTCCTTTTTGGTGAAGGAATGCATATTAGTGTTTCTGTTGTAATTTTTGCAGGATTTAATGGCACAATAACGACTCATTATTTATAATATTTTTATAACGCGAAGGGAATGGACGACTTTCTCTTCGTTTTGACAGGCGAAAAACTGAAAGGAATCGAATATTCACATACTTACGGTTTTGTTTGTTTACATATACTCGGCCTCGCTGATTATCGCTTGGTGTTGAATGATTTACGGACGAGATTTCAAATTGTATTATCAGGTTGGGCCATCTAGCGTCATTTGCTGTAACAAATTCTAGCCCGTTTGGCGATACTTACGCCATCCCATGTTTTCAGTGCGAAGCTCCAATGCGAACAATTTATTTCGTATGGAGTGCGCAGGGCATGATTTTACCAATGGCCTATCAAAAACGACTAAGTTATTGTGATTGGTTTAATGAGGCATTGAACAGTAATATCCTTTTAGATCTAACATTTTTTAGTGATAAAACCTGCTTTTATTTAAATGGTTACATAAATTCACAAAATTACTTGTGTGGGCCGCAGAAAATCCACATATACTACGTGAGGAATCATTACACTCCTCAAAATTGGTGTCTGGATGCCCATGTCATGTAGAAGAATATACGGACCAATATTTTTCGAACAAACTGTTACTGGAGAAAGATAAGATAAGATCACATTTTACAGCCATTTCTTGACAGTTACATGATGGCAAACTGCAGAATGGATGTTTTCAAGATGATGGGGCTACAGTACATACAGCGAATGCAATGCTTGCTTGTTGATAAACGCATCATCAGTAGAGGCCGGTGGCCACCAAGATCACCTGATCTAACACCTTTAGATTATTATTTATTTGGCTATCCTTTTGAAATTCAAAAAAAATAAAAATATTTATACAAATATTATTTTAAGATAACAAACACAAATCTGCACACCTTTTGTTAATAAATGTATTTCAAAAACTCCTTTGATTTTTGAAAAAAAAATATAAACATTAATTTTTATGTCTGTAATTATGTAATAATAGTTACATCAAATTTATATGATAATCACTAAAAACATTTTCTTAACAATAAACTACCTACTATTTTATTTTACTTTATAACATAATTTGAGATATAAACTGAAAATAAATTAAATAAGTATTTTATTTACCATACTTTGAATTGGGCAACTTATTTACACATATCCTACCCGCTTGTACACCACTTTGTATAGAGCACCACATGCCCATAAGTATGAAGTGGCACCTATTTACGATCACCCTGTACTACAATGTATTATACTGTATAAAGTATTGATCTAACATTGATAATAATTATATCAACTTATAAATGTAGTTTTTTTTATTATGAATGCATTAAAATTTTTTGACTTCATCAAGAATAATCAAGTATTTGCATACAGGGTGATGAAAAAAGGTAACAGTACAGATACAGATAATCTTTACAGAAAGTCAATTAAAGATTTTTGAATTCAAATGCTAACCATTGCTGTTAATTGTAATTCTCACTGTCGGAATAATCTGTTGAAGACGAGTCCTCTGCTAAATGAATAATTACTTCATCAACAGCTGTGTCCATAAGGCCATCTAATCTCCACATTTTTGCTTCTTCTCCAATAACATGTTCAATTGTCTTTTGCCACTGAGATGGTGTGACTTTTTGGATTGCATCATGAATTATTTTTTTCATATCACCAAACTTGAATGTAGTGTTGTTTGCAGCAACATCACTCTTTATAAACCCCCAACCAATTCAATAGGATTAAGTTCACAATGGTATGGTGGTAATCGTAACACTAACATATTTTTGTCTTTTACCATTGCATCAACAACATAATCCTTATAAGGTGGTTTATTAATTGCAACGAGATGCATAAGTTCAGCCTTTAAAAATTTGTCTCCATAAGCAATATTTTTTGAAGCAAGCCACTTGCGGATATCTTCTTTTTTCCACGTTGAAGTAGGAATTTTGTCCCTTACTCTGCTATGGTAGGAGGCATTATCCATTACAATCACCGCACAAGGAGGGAATTTGTTTAGCATATTCTGAAACCATTCCTCAAACCTGGCGGCATTCATTTCATCGTGGTAATCACCTGTTTTAATACCCTCAAAAAGTAACAAGCCCCCATTAAAAAAACCATTTTCAGATCCAATATGAACAATTATTAGCCTTTTGCCTTTTCCTGATGGATTCCTTAATCCTGTTGAGAGACCTTCATTGAATGCTTGTCTGTGGCTTTAAATAGTTTCATAATGCCAAATGTGGTTTTTAGTATAACCTGCATAACGTTTCATCTAAATAAAAGACTGGTCTTTTCTCTGCACGGAACTTTTTTATTTCTCTCAAAAATCTTCTCCTCCAAGTAATAATGTCCGGTCGTTCAGTAAGCATGCTTTTTCGGTTTCGTTTCGAATATCTACAAACACATTCATATTTAATACAATGTCAGCAACATGTTTTTTAATGATACTGAAGGATATTCAAATTCTAGTAAATATACAACCTCCAATATGCACAGTAAGTAACATCGGAGGTAAGTACCTTACGTTACCCCTAAACCTAGTACATTGAATATAATTTTCCACATGGTATATGTAAGGTACTTACAATTAAAAGATCTTATTTTATCATTTTTATTAATTCTGATTATGCTTCATAAAGACTAATACTTTTATAACTAATTACTTAAGATTAATTGTACTAATGATACTCGTACCTAAATTTTAGCTCTCGCAGAACTTTGTATAGTTTTGAGCGACTCATACTTGGAATTTCGTCATTCTTGCTAACCTCAACATGTACCGCACTGTAGGAATTTTATTTTCCAAAAAGAAGGAGTGCACTGTCTTTCGGATAAGATATTTATGGTGTTCGTCTAGATGAATTATAGGATTTCTTCTTAGCTGCTACCTGTTGATTGTTGCACTCGCAAATACTTTTCAATTGTACTAACCCCACATCCTTAACAACAAACAGACCTGATTAGCATTGTTAACTTTAAGAATTTACTACATTGGTACCAGTATATTCATATGTTTTTTCCATACACCCTTGTTTTGTCCAGTCGGGAAAGTCTTTTGATATTTATTTATTTATTTATTTATATACGGTAACACCATTTTTACAAACTGTACACATAAATACATATGCAAGAAGAAGATAAAGAGAAAAAAAAGAGAATTACAAAATATATGTAAACAGAATTAATTAACTAAATTACAACACTATTACTAATTACGCGTGAATACAGAAACGCGCTGCATTGACATGTATTAAAAAAAAAAAAAATTATTTTGAAATAAAATAATAAAATAATAAAGTAACAATATAATTTATACTAGGTGGTTCATATTAAGGAACCTCAGATGATACTTAAATTTATTAAAAGAATCACCGAACATATTAAAATCATCCCGAGAATTCAGCACATTTGCATATCTCATAACCCTTTGTAGGGGACTATGAAAGCTGTAGTTGTTGGATATTGGTTTTAATCTAAACATCGGTTTGGCTCTTAAAAAACGGTCCGTTACGGGAAAGAGGAAATCAACTGTTTCGATTAAATCAGATGAAATCATTCCAGAGACAATTTTAAATAGTAAGCATAAGTCTGACTTAATTCTGCGGATATCAAGCCTCTCAATATTAAGAAAACAACACACAGCCTCATAATCCCTAAAGGACAAATTCAATTTATAAGACGCAAATGATATAAATTTCCTCTGAACACGTTCAATCTGTTCCGTGTAACGTTTATAATAAGGAGACCATATGATTGAAGCATATTCGACATTAGACCTAACAAGACTATAATATAGAATTTTTAACGTGTTAAAACGAAATAATTTGCAATGCCTTAATATAAAACCCATTAATTTGAGAGCTTTCTTTGTAATAAAATCAATATGTTCTCTAAATAATAGTTTGGTGTCAAAATGAACCCCCAAGTCTCGTATGCAATTTACTCGTCCCAGATCTATATTGGCGACACTATAATTAAATTCAATTATATATGAGAGTGTGCTAAAGGTAATAACCTTACATTTCTCGATGTTCAAATATAATTCATTATAAATACACCAGTCATGTAAGTTATCCAGATCGGACTGAAGTTCGTAGCAATGAGAAATATCGGCGACAGGATAATATAATTTAAGATCGTCCGCAAATAGCAAGCATCTTGCATAATTAAAACAATCACAAAAGTCATTAACAAATAACAAAAATAAAATTGGCCCAATATGCGAGCCTTGCGGCACCCCAGATGATACTTTAATAGCTGATGATATATGATTATTAATTTTAACTAACTGAATGCGACTTGACAAAAAGCTGCAAATCCAGTTCACAATTTGTATAGGAAATTCATACGAAATGAGTTTGTTGATTAAAACAGAATGCTGAACCCTGTCAAATGCCTTTGAGAAGTCAGTATATACAGTATCTACCTGCAAATGATCCCCAAAGGCAGTTAACAAAAAAAATTCGAATTCTAACAGATTTGTCACTGTTGATTTTCCTTCTATAAATCCATGTTGCTGGCCATTCAGTACTTGTTTGGACATCCATGTGAGCTGATTAGTAACCAGTTTGTCAAGCATTTTTGGGATAGCAGATTGAAGAGCAACACCGCGATAGTTAACGATGTTTTTACGATCGCCACTTTTAAAAATTGGGCTTATGTAACTCGTCTTCCAAACTAAATAAAATATGTATTGGAATTGATAAAGAACATACACAGTTGGCCAGAAAATGACCCGGTATTCCATCAGGACCGCAGCCAAAGTTATCACGCATTAAGACTAACTCATTAAAAACTTCCTCAGCCGAAACATGAAGGTTATTACCATTAACAGTTTTTGTAAGTTTCTTACATCATTAACGTAATGTGCGTCACTAGAAATATATGTCAAAGAAAACCAATCAGCGAATGCGTTTGCAATATCAGCACCCTCCGTAATAATCCTGTCCTTGTATGACATCGATGAAGGCACACCAGACGTATTCCTGACATCGTTTATAAATTTCCAAACTTCCGAAGGGTTTCTGTGAATATTGTTCTGGATACGGTCACAGTACGAATCATATAGCTGTTTGCTTAACAATGAACAGCGTTCCCGAAGGCTGCTAAATTCTTCATAGTTAGATAATCTCTCGGTAGTTTTGTATTTAGCGTGAGCTATTTTCTTATCTTTGGTAAGTGTGATTGAGGTTTTATTAAACCATTTTGGATATTTGGAGGATTTTCTTAATTTTAATGGAATAAACATTGCAATTGCATTATTGAGGATGTCATAAAAATTACTCACTTTTAAATTAATATCACTATTATTAAATACTTCTTTCCAATCAATACTACATAAAAAGTTATTAATGTCTGCGTAATTACAATTTTTAAAATCATACCAAACTTCGCTAAAATGTAAGTTAGGTTCGAAAGAATTTACGCACCACGACAGTTCATATCCGTAATGATGAATCGAGTTAACGCATAAATTATCAATAGCTATACACATAGAAATATTGTGAATAGTAGAAAAACAAAGGTCTAAATAGCGGCCTCTATTGTTTGGACAAGTGTTGATCTGGAGCATATTTAAAAAACTAAATGTTTCTACAATTACATTTGCTGATAAATTATTACCAATGTAAGCATCAACGCCAAAATCATCATTTTTCCAATCAATGTTTGGTAGATTGTAATCCCCACAAATTAGAAGTTCTGAATCACTATGAGTATTAGCTAACACTTCCACTGTTTCAGCATGATTTATATATTTATCAGAACTTGAATTGGGAGGGACATACACTCCACCGATAATTATTTTAGTAGGACCAATTTTAGCTGATACAAAAAGCTGTTCTACTGGACTCTTTTCCAATGATATTTCATGTGATATTATTGAATTGCGGACGGCAATTAAGACGCCATCGCCCCGACTTTTGGTACTTGTTAGAGGTACGATCAGACCGAAAAATGACAAAATTATTTAACTGTAACTCACTATTCAGAAAATCCGCAGTTAGCCATGTTTCAACTAAAATAATAACATCATAATTACATAAGTTAATTGCGTGCATAATTTCTTTTAATTTGGTACGAATTCCGCCGGCGTTCTGGAAGTATATTTTTAGTTTTTTGAAAAACATTTACATTATTATCTCTGATATCATTATGACGGTTTATTATTACTTGAGGATTATTATTAACATATTTAATCACTAAATTATCCTCCCCATTAGCCTTTCTCTCCGCCAACTCCTGATATAAAGACTTTATGCGCTCTCGTTGCATAATAGTTAAATCAGCTTTAATTTTAATTTCCGTTTTATTAATAGTTTTGCTTGCCGTCTTCAGAATATGTTCTACAGACGAGGGATCCCCAAAAATCATAGGACGTGGCTTATCGTTTTTGCGGCCAAGGCGGATAATTTTTTCCGGAGTATGAATATTAGGAAATGCTCCAAAAAGATCAGCTGTAGCAGCAATACCATGATTAATACGTGCATTTGTATCGGTAGAAGACGATTCTTTGACATTATAAATTAATAAATTATTTGATCTTCTATTTCTGTCTAAAATTTCGTTGATAAGTTCTTTCATAAGTAAACAACCAATCATATTCGTCCATTTTTGTCGAACGCCGCACGCTACAGAAACTTAGAACGTTAATGTCACTGAGAAACGGTAAGACCCCGCGCGTCAGGGCGATTTGTTAAACTTAGGCTGATAAGACCCCCGCTGTCGGTGTCGATGTTCAGATTTATATCATATTCATAGATACCCTTGAATAAAAAATTACGATCGATCTGTCAACGTATAAACATGTCTGAATCACGCTTCGGGTCAGAATGCGATGAAGCAATTAATAATTTAATTACAACACCAAAAAACACGGTCAAAAGTAAAAAATACGTATGGAAACTGTTCCAGCATTTTTGTGAGGTAAGAAAATACGAATTGAAAATTGTACTTTTAATAAATAGCTTTTTAAGTTTTGTACATAATTCAAGAACTTATCTTACCGAATGTACCTCGGGCAATGATAAATTCGAGATAATTTTGACTAGTTCCCTCAAGTGTGTTGCTTTAAGTAATTGCCCTCCGCCTGACGGCGTCGGGCAATTACTAAGCAACACACTTTCGGGGTTTAGTCAAAATTATCGCGAAATTATCAGTGCCCTTGGGACATTATAGCTGATAACACTATAACTAGAGATGCAACTAGATGACAGATTTTCAATTTTACCACTGTTGTTCGAAATAATGTTTTTATTAATTAATTCTTCGAGTTCGTGAAATTTAATTAGCAATGTTTCCACTGCGCTGTTAATTCTAGCGTTCTCTTGCTTTAAATTGTGCATATCATTAATTAACATTTTTAGTTCAATATTTTCAGTCGCTAATTGATCACATGTAGATGATACACTAGTAACAGATTGTTTAAGATCTTTGATAATTAAAACAAGGTCCTTTAACGTAATTTCGCATTCATGGTCATTAATGCATGCCGGATGACAATATTTATCACATGCAGTGCAAGTAGTTTTATTAGCCACTTTGCCTCCACATTTACCAGAGCAAAAAAAAAATCGGTGCTAGTCGATTTAGATTTTATTTTGTCAGATTTACCCGCCATAGTAATACTTAAAATGCAAGAATATAGAACAAAATAATCACACAAAGACAAGAGGAACAAATAAAAGGATAACACTCTTCACACCAGTGAGGGTCTTCACGGTGACTAATAACAATATAGACTGACCCGATGGACACGGTAAACATAAGAAAACAAAGGAATAATTACACTACACTAATATTATAATTAATTAGCTTAATAGAAAACTAAAAAACAATTAGCCTTGGCAGGAATCGAACCTGCGATTGTTGGAAACAACTGAAAGTGTATTCGGAGTTGACGATTGCGCCAACGAGGCTACTAAAGACTAGCGCGAGTATAATTTTCTTGGTGGTAAATCCAAGCCTCGAACAATATTTATAATTTATATGATGGACACTTTTGAGGTTGTATTACTAAATAAATATTAACTAGCCGATTAAAATATTATTAGGATATAGCTTGAACAACCAAATGGTCGAGTAGGTAACAAAATTACTTACTGTTACTTTGTTGTATAATCAACTGGGGTTACGTTTGTATAGTATGTAAAAACACTACTTTTTCGCACACAATAACTGCTCTTGCACATGTATTTCAATATTATTATTATGCCAGCAAATACCCTGACAATCATGGTTCGTTCCCCTTCAGCGTAGGAGTAGCATTCTACAACAATTAACATTCTTTATGGATGAGTGTTAATTTCTCACATTAGAATTACACTTACGGCTGTTACGGGCTCCAACATTTTCCATATTTTTACCCAGAAACACGGTGAATAAAAAAGGAAAACTCTGAAAGCAAGTGGATAACCTAGAAAAAAGTCTCGTTTCAGCGATACATCGCTATTATGATGTTGTTTACCCCTTTCTTGATAGGGGCCTTCACGACTGCGGACGGCAGCTCAGCTTACTGGAGCATGCGGTTAGAGCGGCTCGTGGGTTCTGTCTGTGTGGGTGGTTATGTTCTGGGCGCCACTGTCGGTAAAAAACTTGTGCGCCGTCAGTCTCCGACAGTAGACTGGCGGATGTCTAGGTTTAATTATAGATATGCTATTAATTTACACTGTCTCCTCCAAAATAAATATATATTGTTCGTCCCAACAAAAACAGGTTTACAAAAACTACATTTTTGTTCTGATAAACGGAACCGCTCGCGATGCGCAAAGATTTCGGGAAGCGTGCCCCGCGGGCATAATACGATTAGAGGCGTGATACCTGCCGCCGGCCGAGACCGGATCCGTGTCGCTAATGCCGCCTCCTTCTTCCTGCTCCCCTTAACCGGCGTCACCACGGCCGCTCGCCTCCGTCGGGGTCCCCAAGGCGCACGTCTGCAGCGGAACCAGCAAGTAGCCAGGGCGGGTCGGTCTCCCCCTAGGTGGTCTGTTGTCCGATCCAACTCGTCTCAGGGTACTTAACAATGGGTTAGCTTGGCATCGGGTCCGTGACGTTTTGCCGACACTACCTGCTCACCCCTCATCGACGGAAGGGGGGTGCAGACCCAAAGTGTCGTCCTTCGCCCACCAATCGTGGCTCGGGTATTCCGAGATGGTATTTTACATTGCCTGGTAGCCATTTATGGAATTTATGAATGAACTGAAACCTTTTTTGTATTGTACAATACACTTGCATTGTACATACACTGTTGCTGTTATTATTTAAAATGATAATTAAATTAATTCGACATTACATTTTTCCTTGTAATTCCTGTCATAAACAGCTGATTATCATACATCCTTCCTCAATTATTGATCTCCGTTTAAATCCTGATTAATTTCGTTTATTTTTGTTACAAACAACATATTATATCGCTTCATATCTTTTTATAAAATTTGTATTTACCGTTCAGGTAATGAAAAAAAATTGTGTAATTGTTCCGAGCACCAACACACATGCTTCTTTCGACAATATGTCCACAAATTCTACTTTACTCCACAGATTAAAATTATCAAGGCACTTTTTTGGCCGACGTGGAGGATCCACAATGTCCATAAATAGTAATAAACCTTGATTAATAGATGAGTTCACATCATTGTGTTGTCTATTTTGACTTTCTCCGTTACGAAGTACGAGAAAGTATTGTGATCGTGAACATTTTTTCAAAAATTTTGAATACGGGAATATCCGTTTTGGGGTCCCTAGATGCTGTATCTCAAAAACTAATTGAGCAATTGATACAAAACTTTGAATATAGGTCTTATTTAATAATCCGAAGAACTGAAAAGCTTTTGGTAAAATTTTGTGTGGGTGTTTACCTTAACTGTTTTTTGTTTTTTTTTTTCAATATTTTCTTAAATTTGAAAATATCACAAAAACATTTAAACAAATATTGAAGAGAATAAAGAAATGAATATCTTTCATTTGAAAATATTATACATTGCCTGGTAGCCATTTATGGAATTTATGAATGGACTGAAACCTTCTTTATATTGCACAATACACTTTCGTTGTTCATACACTGTTGCTGTTATTATTTAAAATGATAATGAAATTAATTCGACACTATATAAACACCTGTGCTTTGTATAAGTTGCACATAAACTGTAAAGGTGGAAAAATGCGCGAAAAGAAACAATCGAATGTGAAACATTATTTATTATTGTCATCATTTTAATAGTACATTAAAAAAAATTAACAAAGTTGTGAAACTGAAATAAAGACCATATATTAAAGAATATAATAAAATATTCATCTTAACTAATAATGCGATCAATAAAACTGAAATGAAATATTTTAGTTAAATATATGAAAAAATATATTATTTCAATAGAAATAATAAATATTTCTATAAACTTAGAGTAGACAAAGCAAATATGATTTTTTTTAATAATAAAAATAAAATAACCACAATGGTAACAGATTTAAAAGGCAATATGTGTTTCGACATATCATGGCTCATCAGTATGGCTATTTCACACTTGAATATTTACAAGTATGGGACATATACTTGCAATTTCAAGGCAGCATGAAAAAATAAATACAAGCATTGTAAAGCATTGTATAGCCCATTTTCATCTTTCATAAAATTGACGTTTTAAACGTCAGTTTCATCCGATTCTACAAAACGCCGCTGTATGTGAATTTGAATTGAAACTAAACCATGAAAGCGTACATATAAATGATACCATCAAGGATGGACAGGATTACTAACCATATATAAATAAAGTACCGATTTCCAAAAAAAAAAAAAACTATACTGAACTCGATGAAAACTCTTTAAAGAAATACATTCTAAAAACTAAAATAATTGTACTGACCTAAAAAAACTTTCAGAAAACGCAACCATAATTACACCCCTACAATATTTATGAACCCAAAACTACCTATCCTGCATGGCACATTTGAAACACATCAACAGAACCACCCAATAGCCGAAACAGATCGCAATATAAATTCAATAAAGGGAGTACCTAGTATTTCAACAATGTAAATTAAGGGAAAATTAAAAATATTGACGATTTGATTTAAAAATATATGAAAATAATGTTAAATAATTTAAATATACTTACGTAAACTTGTATAACAACTGGTGAAGCACTAATGAAACTTACGTAAACTTGTACAACAACTGGTGAAGCACTAATGAAATTGTTAGATGAGGAACTCTTCTTATATCTACTAGTCAGGTAATTAGTGAATAACAGTGGCGTAGCATGGGTCATAGGGCGGCGGGGGAAACTTTTCTAGGGCGACGGCCGCCATTGAGAAGTGTTATTAAAATATAGGTGTCCGTTATATGTCTAAAGGTATTAATTAATAATGTTTAATAGTAATAATAATATTCTTTATTCTCTAACAGATGAGCCAAAAGAGGACATAATTCGAAATACAAAAAATATTATTACTAAAATGAACTTAAAAACATACAAGTAATCTAATAAATAAGGTTATATTTCCTAGAGATGAGTACAAAATTATAAATAAACAACATAACTTAGAAACAATGCATTTCTAAAAATTCCATCTGTAGTTAAGTATTTTCTTTTTTAAACTTCAACATAAAACTGCAAAACAACTTATATTCATCAACCATGTCTATTGTCAAATCATTTTTATAAAGTAAAACTGAAGCCATTAAACTTTTAATACTATTGTTGTATCCAATTTTCAAATATCAAACTATTAAATTTCTGCGAAACTTCTACAAAGTCATTTAACCTGATTTTCAAGGTTTCAATAAGTGTGTCCAATACTACATAAGACACACTAACTTTAAATTTTATTTGGGGATTTTCATGTTATTTCAAATTATTTAATTGTGCTTATTATACCCGACACCTCTGCCTTTTGTTTTGCTGTGGCATTTCCTTTTTCTTCCGAAATAATTTTCTTCTTCAATGGCTTCTACATTATGAAAACAAAAATCAACGGCTTTTTTGTGACTACCCCATATTGTAACAGATAACTTTCTTATTTTTAATTTTGTAATGTCTTCGACAATTTCGTTTTGAATTGTTTGAAACAATTAGTTAGATGAACCCCTATACGCTACGCCTCTGGTGAATAGCACAGATGCCTAATTGCACCGGCCTCCAAGAACTTTGTCGGAAAAAACCCGGATTATTGAATTATGAGGAAGACTGGCCTAAAAATTCAGATAAGTAGTATTTTCTTCCAATATGCAAATTATAAACCGACAAAGTACCTGATGACCTAGCCCGTCTTTGATGATCGGATTAGACGGGAAGTCCAGAAAGCTAGTTACTTTAGAAATTCTAAAATTATGTAACATTAATCCTCGGGCAAATATACTTCAAAAATATCTAGTTCCGCCGAATTATGACGTCTTAAAGAGAATTTTTAAATAAATTTATTGACAGAAATATACATAGCAACAGATTAACTTATGGAATACTACATTTAAGGCCGGTTTTTCAGTGTCGGCTTAAGCTGTGGATTACATAAACTGAAGTTTATGTTAAGCTGCGTTTTTTAAGCATTACATAAACCAATCTTGCTTACCCGATCAAACTTTGTGTTGGCATTACAATATTACTACATATTTTTGTGAAATGTGACTATTGCGACTATCTTCGCATCTAACATTTTCCCTTGTAATTCCTGTAATAATAAACAGCTGATTATCGTACATGCTTCCTTAATTATTGATCTCCGTTTAAATCCTGATTTAATTTCATTTAGTTTATTTATTTTATTGAGATTAACAAGAACAGAACAGCGTTTATAAATTAAATTGACGAAAAATATTAATGATAATAACTACCGAACAAAAGAAAAAAAAAACAATGATTGAAACGGAAATAAAAAGTAAGCAAGTTTTGAAATTAGAATTTAAATAATATGGTGGGGAATATAATAAATTATTTTGTTCATAAATAAAATCACTTAATCACAGAGCCCGCTTCTTTCTACGATTATCAGCACAAAGACTGATTATACGATTCTTGATTTTTGTTCACGACTTCCAATTCAGGTATTTCCATCGCAGAATTTAGCAAAAAATGCGGTTTTATGAATTGTGTGCACAACGGAACATGCCTCCATAAGAAAAAATCACCTTTCGATGAGTCATAAAAAATTGCTCTTGGAATTTTTTAACAACAATTGTTAATGTTATTACAACACTACGACTGTTACTTATAAATTCTTAAAATTGAAATAGACTTGTTGCTGGAATAAATTAACGTTTTCAAAGGAATTCCTTTTAAAAGTTTAAAGGGTCGGTCGGAATGCAGTTATGGGGTCGAAGAATACAAACGTGGGATAAAAGCAGGTACCTACTTGGGACGAAGACACATCTGTTAAACGTATTTTTTACATTAAGATTTAAAACGAATAACATTTTAACATTTAACATTTTAAAATAGAATTATTTTATTTAGAATGACCAAAAGAATGTTTCATGAATTAAAAATGATTCTTGAAATATTCTTCTCAGACATTATTTCTATTTTCAACTGTTGTAAACTATATTCTTAAAAAAAAAGATTTTGCATTCTTAATGAAACTATTAAACTATTCACTCATAAATACAGTTCGCTTATGAGCATAAGCGTATCCAATTCATAAGCGAGCTGTTTTAAACGTTAAACAAAAGTCAGAATAAAAAAGTTGAAATTCAATATTTTATTTTAGTTAATTAAACAATAATAACTTAGTTCTTGGATATGGGCGGCTGCGTTTATTTGGTGGCATATCTTGATATTATTTCGATGGGTTCACCACCCTTTGCTGGCAATAACATTTACAATCTTGGCGTCTTAATCAATTTGAAAAATCCGACGAAAAACATTCTTTTGGAGAAGATGTACTTTCGGTCGTACATCTTGCCAATAAAGGTCGTAAAATAGATTTACTGGAATAACTTGAGGTCATTATGGGGGAAATACCTGGATTAGTGTTCGCTTTGTGCAAATATACTCTGTTTCATTTTTATTTTTAACTAAGAAGGGCTGTGGTTTCATTTTATAAAGTTTTACTTTTTGGTTACTTTCGGACTACCGTTTTCAAGTTTCTGGTCGGCAACTAATTTTGAGGTAAAGAGTTATTTTAGGAGCTGAAAATTGCAAATTAATTTTGTTTTCCTTGATTTTTCAATTTTTTGGTTTGAATTTTTTATTTTTAGACCAGATATTTTATTTTTTGGCCTATATTTTAGATCTAGGGCCTGTATTTTTCATTTCTTCGTTCCAATTTTTTTTTTTTTATTGTTTTGTTGAAATTTTCTGCATTTTTTACCGCGAATTTTCGAAAGTTTCGATCTTTTGGGCGTATATTTTAGTTTTTTACTTTAATTAAGAGCGTATTTTTTATTGGTCTGTACTTTATATTTTTAACGTGTGTGATTGATTGTTATGTGCAAATTTTTGATTTTTTTGCCGGTATTTCATTTGTATAATTTGTCATTTCCATCTTTCATAATTTTGACGTTATAAACGCCAGTATCATCCGATCCAATAAATTGTAAAAGTGGCTCTACCATCAACATGTCCCACGAGCCGCCACTGCCTATGACAAGGGCATCTAATATCACTATAGCAACTATATTTTATATTGTAATTTGACTGATTTGCTTTCGTTAAATAAAAATAGCAAATAAATTATGTAGAGAAGAAGATGTAAAATTTGATAACCCAGAAGCGCTTAATGTATTTGTATTAGCGTAGGCAGGGAAACTGTAGAATGTTTTGTCAAAAACTTTAGGGCGTTCAACTTCTAATTGCACGTTGGATGCTGTTAATTAATTTTAAATGAAATAAGAAAGTTGTTTGCAGATTAGGTGCACCTTTTACAGAAAATGGTGAAGCTGTAATTTTTTTGTAGTGTCTAAATTCGAAACTTCTAATTATGGCAATATATGACATCATTCGTGTTTATAACAAGAGCATTTTTTGTATTTACATCTATAAATTATATAGCTTCGTTTGTTACTTAAAGTTTAGATATTTTTTCATAATGTTTTAATGGATAGTTGAATACCTTTGCACTAATTTTCTAACGGTTCTATTCAATTTTTGATTTTTCAGTTCATCTTTCGAGTATTGTGGATTTAATATAAGTTACAAATGGAAAAAATTGGCTGTATTATTTGTCGATCTATTTCTTTAATTCTTTAATTAAATTTGTTTTCTTCTATAACTATATAGGAATGCCGCGCAATTTTTCCTTTTTGGAAAATGTGTCGCGAGAATAAAACTACTAATCTATCCTATAAAACAGATTTTATTATGTCTTGTCGGCCTGCGAGTCGGTTGGGACTCTCTACCTAGACCTATGCACCATCGTCATTGGTCGCTGGGCGGCCGGCCCTACATCTTCGTTTTGAAATTTACTTTTAGGTGGGGATGGACTGCGACTCCATTTTTTCCAAGAGTGTCGGCGAAACATACTAGACTCCTTGGCATCCACGCGCTCCGAGTCGTAATGGCTACCTTGGATCTGCAAGAAAAACCCGTTCTATGGCAGTCCGTCCAAGAGCCCAGCCAAAAACCACAGGCGGAAATGACGTTCTAACTCACCCCAGCTACTGCTCGAGATCCCGATTCCTTCTTCCGCAAATCGCGTTCCGTTCGCCACTCGGTTACCGGGCAAGCGCTTGCGAAGGCCACCTGCTCGTTACTCTCTCCCAGAACCCGGGCCGCGTTCCCCCCCAGGCGCTCCTCCGCCGGTCATGCCGCACGCTGCTCGACCCCGAGGCCGCGACGAGAGGTGGTGCCCCCTAATCACATTTAATTAAATACGCGTACCACTCCGCGGCGGTTCGCATTTCGCGCCTTCTTCATCCGAATCTCTCCGGGCGCGCTTTTCCGAAAACTTAACATAACAAAAATAAAAGTATTTCTGCACATACTCGGCGCCCTCTGCCCCGGACATCACTCCGGCGGTATAACGATGTCTGTGGCGCGTCGAGACGCTACAATGAAAATAATTTTTATTTTTTAGTAGTATGATATTTACTATTATCGTCGTGGATACAAGGCATGAAGGCGTACTCATAACTCCCACGGGAGATATGAGTTATATCTCCCTTGGGAGATATGAGGTCTGCTCCTGTTTACCTGACAAATAGTATGTACAATTTTCAAATTCTCCGCTCAAGATGATGGTTGAAGGTGGACAATCTTGCATCTGCTCACGACCAACTTTATAGAGAGACAGGAATTAAACTTTTCTCCCAGGTTTGTTCACTATTTTATTCACAACTGTGCGTTTGTTGTTAAAGCATTAACGTCAAATCAAATCAAAATAAATAAACGTCAGTTCATGAAATGCGGGCGATTTGATTTAAAACAAACTTTTAGCAACCATGCAAATACATATTGCAGATCGATATACTGAATATTTTTACGAATTATTAAAAAATAAAATATTGTATGCACCGCGGGAGATATTCATGTTCTTCGCCCTCGGTTGACTTACAAACCTCGGGCCAGAGGCCCTGAGTTTATATTATATACCACCTAAGTTGTTTGAGTGACTCGCATTCACACAGGATGTGTCTTAGTGTCTCCTCTTCTTGCTCGCATTTCCGACATAGGGGGTATTTTACCACCCCTATGTTATGGAGGTGCTTTTTTAGTTTGCAGTGCCCAGTAAGTGTACCGACTAGCAACCGCAAGCTACTTCTTGGTAACTCAATGTATTTCCTGCTCAGCTTCGGTATTGGTGAGTGGATGAATTTTTTGGCGACCACATACTTGTCAGTTTGTAGCCATTCCTTTTTGTGTTCTTCAAGAGAGTTTCCTTTAAGTATTTGGGAGACAGTGAGTGGTGCCAGTGGCAAAGCCTTAGAGCCTTCCCTTTTCAGGGCAGCCCTTTTGGCTAGCCTATCGGCCCGGTCGTTCCCTTCATTATTTGAATGTCCCTTCATCCAGGATATTGTGACTCTGTTGATTGCGGCGAGTTTGTCTAAAGCTTGCTTGCACTCCAATATTATGCTGCTGGCCACCCTCGGTCTCGAAAGCGCAGCTATGCTTGATTTGCTGTCAGTGAGAAACAAAATGGATTTGTTCGAGACTGCCAGTTCCGATAGTTTCCGAGCACCTTCAAGTATCCCGAAAAGTTCCGTTTGAGTGATCGTCGCATTCCTACCTAGGGGGATGCTGAGACTGAGGTCAGGTTCCTGGCAATAGATGCCTGCCCCTGCGCCTTCATGATTCTTGGCCCCGTCGGTATAGACGGTGATTTCTGGTTTGTCATTAATCTGATCTTTTATTTCGTATTGCCGTTTAAACAGGTGTATCGGTGGGACACTGTCGAGGGATTCTTTGAGTTCAGGCATGGTTAATCCCGCCTCTCTCAATATTTTCCCGTGTCTCACACCGTTTGCTGTCGGGCTCCACGTGCCATTTGCCTTTAGTCTTAAGGCTGTGCTTACTGCCACCTCCTTTACATGTATGTGAAGGGGCGTCAGGTTCAGTAGAGTTTCGATTGCAGCCGTGGGTGTTGTGCGCATTGCGCCCGTCATGGCCAGGCACGCCAATCGTTGTAGATGGTTTAGCTTCTTCCTGATTACCGATTGGTCTGTTCTCGGCCACCAGGTTATCGCTCCGTATGTCAGAGCTGGTCTGACAATTGCAGTGTAGAGCCACCTTTGGTTTGAAGCCCCAGGTTGGTCCTAGCGCGCCCCTGCACTGCCAGAAGATGACACAGGCTTTTTTCAGCTTGTGTTCTAGGTGGTTCTTCCAGTTAAGCTTCCAGTATAATACCGAGGTATTTCGCCTCGTCTGCCAAGCATAGCTGGTTGTTGAAAAGTTTGGGAAGTCTACCTGTGTTGATCTTCCCTTTTCTTGTGAATAGTACTAACTCTGTCTTCTTGGGATTAACCGAGAGAGACGTTTTTTCGCACCATTCCTCCATGATTTTGAGAGCGTTCTGCATAAGGCTAGACAGAATGCTCTCGTGTTTTCCAATAAGTAGGATTACCACGTAATCTGCGTAACCCACAGCATGGTATCCTGCGTTGTTCAGTTGCCGTAGTAAGCTGTCCGCAACGACGTTCCACAGAAGCGGGGATAGCACCCCGCCCTGCGGACACCCTTTTGTGGCAGCTACTGTTTGGCTTTCTTTACCTATTGAGGCAGTTACAGTTCTATTCCTTAGCATGGCCCCGACCCATCCAATTATGGTTGTGGAGACCGCGTGTTTGTTTAGACCCTGTTCTATGTTGGCGTAGGAGACTTTGTCAAAAGCCCCCTCGATATCTATTAAGGTTCCTAGGGCTGACTGTTTGTTAGCCAGGGATCCTTCAATCCTGCATACCACATGATGAAGGGCCGACTCAGTCGATTTGCCTGGCCTGTAGGCGTGTTGGCTTGGGTGCAGTTTGCTGTTCAAGCAGCACTGCTCCCTGATGTAGTTGTCGCACAGCCTCTCTAGGGTCTTTAGAAGAAAAGACGTGAGGCTGATTGGTCTGAACGATTTGACTGCCGTGTAGTCAGTTTTGCCTGATTTGGGAATAAAAATCACTCTGGCTTCCCTTCATAGTCTCGGTACGTACTGCATTGCAATACATGCCCGAAAAAGTCTGCACAGTAGCGGCAGTATGTGCTCCAGGCCCCACTGTAGTAGGGCAGGATACACACCGTTCGGTCCTGGCAATTTGAAAGGGGAGAATGATCTTATTGCCCATTCTATTTTGCTTTCTGTGACGATTTCCATGTTCATGTTCCAGTCCTCCGCTGTGGGGAGGTATTCTGGGTCATTTTGATGGTTTGCATCAGAACCGCTTTTGGAGTCAGGAAAGTGTGACTTCAGAAGCAGACTTAGGGATTCTCGGAGGTCAGCAGTATAGGTGCCGTCCTCCTTTTTGAAGATGCCTGGCTGTGCACTACGGCATCCAGATAGTATTTTCCTGGTGCGGGCTGTTTCCGATACGGAGTTAATGCCCTCACAGAAGTTATGCCATGAGGCCCTTTGGTTTCTCCTGAGGGTCATTTTAAAGTCCCTCTGGGTTCTCTTGAATGTGGCCCAGTCCTTCTCAAGTCGGGAGTTCTTGGCTTTGTTAAAGGCTTTGCGAGAGTCTGACCTTTTTTGGTCGAGCTCTGGGCACCACCAGGGAGGTTTGGCAGATGTGCCTGCCTTCCTGGCGGGGCAGGCCTCGTGGAAAGAGTCTATAAGGCTGGTCTGTAATTTCAGAGACAGTCTCTCAACCGCCTCGCTGTTTACAGGGTCCTGCCTGAAGACGTCCTCTTCTAGATGTTTGGATAGGCAGTTGTTGAACAGTTCCGTATCCGTTCTTCTTGGGTTTCGAACCAGGATTCGTTCCACGGTCGTAACTCCTATACTGAAGCAGATCCATCTGTGATCCGAGAATGACACGTCTTGGTGGACGCGCCAGTTCTCTATCTGCTTTGCTGTGTTCGCATTTGCGAGGGTGATGTCTATGACCTCTTGTCTAGTGGGGGTCACGAAGGTGGGTTCGCGACCCCTGTTCACTATATCTAGGGTCGTAGTTGAGAGGTACTCTAGAAGAGATTCTCCTCTTTGGTTGGTGTCGCTGCTGCCCCACACTATGTGGTGGGCATTGGCGTCACACCCTATTATCAGATCTAGTTTGCCGTCCTCACAGTGTTTAATGAGTGCCGCCATCTCCTTTGTGGGAGGAGGGGCCTCACTGTCGTACGGAAGGTAAGCAGATGCCAGGATCCGGGTCCTGCCCTCAGCACCCTCCACACTGACCACTGCGAGGTCCGGTGAGCTTAGTTGTGGTAGGAACACGCACTGTACATTCTTAGGAGTGTAGATACATGTTCTTGGCTTAGTGGAGTTGAAATAATTCACCTTTCCTTTTAGAGTGCCCATACCGGCAACGCTTTCGCTTGTTAGCCAGGGTTCCTGTATGAGGGCTATGTTATCCTCGTGGTTGTGTAGATGTTGGCACAAGTGCGCCACAGCCATCTTTCAATGTCGGAGGTTAATTTGTATGATATTGAGTTTGCCTGTAACGGTTAAGTCAATTTCTTGGTTGTGTGGTTAGTACTTAATTGCTAATAAGCAAAAAGAGACTTACCTTTCTGTATTTCCCGGTCCGTCCTGGTCTAGCCTCGGACTTGGGGTTCTGGTTATTGGGAAGCATCCGGGACTGCTGCGGTCTCCATGGGAGGGTCCTCAACGGTCTGCGGGGTGTCTTCCTTTTCCTCTGGCTGATTCGCCACGGTAGTTTCCTCCGTTGTTTTACCCTCATTAATAATAGTAGAATCATCGGCGAATAATATAACATTCGGTATATTTGGCTGACTAGGAAGGTCATTTATAAAGATTAAAAATAATAAAGGCCCAAGTATTGAACCTTGAGGGACCCCATATCTTATCTTTTCTGGTTTTGAAATTGTACCATTATAAAATACTGACTGACATCTATTGGCAAGATATGATTTCATGAGGCTAATACTATTTTTTGAGAAATTATATGCTTCAATTTTTTTAATAAGCAAGTCATGTGAGACACAGTCGAACGCTTTGCTCAGATCAATGAAGGATACTACCGATACATTTTTGTTTTCAAAAGCGTTCATAATCCTTTCACTGAGAGCAATAACAGCGTCTGATGTTGATAAACCAGGTCTGAAACCAAATTGACTTTGGCTAAAAAGTTTATTTGTTTCAAAAAACTCCATTATTTGGTTTTTCATGATTATTTCAACTACTTTGGATATAATTGGTAGTATTGAAATTGGTCTGTAATTATTCACATCCTGTTCATCTCCACTTTTATGTATGGGTATAATTTTAGCCAACTTAAGGGCATCCGGGAAAATACCAGTTGTAATTATTTCATTTATCAGCTTTGTAAGTGGTGTAACTAATTGATTTATAATACATTTTATATGGGACAAGGATAAACCGTAAATGTCTTCACATTTACTATTTTTTATACTCAGAATTGCATCTCTGACAAGTATGGGGGTAGTTTTTGCAAATTTGAAATTTAGGGACTCTGTGGTTTTGATTAAATTATTGAAAGGGACGTCAGGTAAATTTTGCATAAGTGATTCTGCAATATTAGCAAAAAACGTATTAAATTCATCACTAGATATTTTGCAGCAGTTTATTTTTTTAATTTTGTTTCTAGCATAATCAATTAATCTCCACATTGCTTTTGACTTATTATGGGCTCTATTAATATATTTACCGTTTTCATTTTTCCGTGTACTTTTTATTAAAGATCTATATTTACAACGTAAGTTATTTCTTCTTAACCTTAAGTCCTCTGTAGGAAAACTTTTATATAAATCACTCAATACATGTAAAGTTTCTCGCATTTCTCTGAGTTCGGAATTAAACCATGACATTTTTCTATTTATTTTATTTGGTGTTTTAATTGGAAAACATAATTTTACATTAGCAATCAAAACATTATGAAAATTTTCCCACTTTTCATTTAAGGTAAGTGTCGCACCTAATATAGATGTCCAATTAATGTTATCAATTGCATTGAAAAAAATATATTTACCTTGTTCTGTAACTGGTCTGCAAGGCGGTGGTTTGATATAATTTACAATTTCTTGAAATGTTACATTTATGGATATACCGGTGTGATCAGAGAGATGAGTATCTGTATTGTATGTAGTTATTCTATTAAAATCTATATTCGTAAATACATTATCTATACAATTCTCTTTTCTAGTATTAAAACTTACTAGTTTATATAACCCATAGCTTGTTAGAGTATCCATAATATGCAATTCCTTGTACCCACCGGTATTGAAAAGTATGTTAAAATCGCCACCCAGTATGATATTGCTTCGATCAACATGGAGTTGGCCTAAAAAATGACACAGAATAAAAATAAAATCATTAAAATCTCCAGAGGGAGAACGGTACACACAAATGATATAACAATCAATATTATGAACAAAAATGCAAGACAAGTCACAATTTTTATCAACCGATAAGGAATTTGTAAACTGATCGTATTTTTTATATGACACATTTTCTTTTGCGTAAATTATTGTTCCACCATAATTATTGATATTGCGTGCATAAAAAGCAGTTGAAAATAAATTTCCTACAGAGGAAATTTCACATTCACTTTTAGATAGCCAATGTTCAGCGACACATATAAAATCGTAGTTTTTATCTATTAAAAAAATATCGAATTCGTCGATTTTATTCCGTATTGATTGCATATTAATAAACAATAGTTTTATTTCCCGTGTTGTTTCATTTGGACGCTTGCTAAAAAAATGTTTGTTCTTGCGTCTTCGGGCCATATGTCAGGTTTTCGCAGCTCTACGATTTGATTTAATGGAACTCCTACTTTAAATGACGAGTATTCTTCCGGACGTCTGGATTTTAGAGTTTCGCATCTTACGTCTTTAAAGTTGCAGGAGTGGAGATACTTCGTTAATTCTTCCTTGGTGAGGTTAGGATCCAACATGTAGACGTGGAGATATTTGAATTGAGCAACCCCTTTTATTTTACAGCCTTGAGCTGTACCAATAATGGTACGTTGCTTATTTTTACGGCTTATTATAGTTTCCCAGTTTCCATAACTGTCGTGTTGGTTATGTCCTTCTTCAATGTTTATTATTTCATTAAATTCTTCATTACTTCTAATTGTTTTGTTCATATCGTGTTGTACCTGGTTTTTCGCTTTTACTGTGGGTGAATTATGGTTTTTGAGCTCGGCTCCTTTTACTTCAATTACGGATTTTTCATTTCTGGGCTTCGTATTACTGTCATTCCTTCGAGTGTAATTGGTTGCCTACTTCTATGTTGATATTTCGATCTAAAATTACATCCAGTTTTGGTGCAGATTTATTTGTTTTGTTTACAGAACTATTTGCCGGAAGATGGTGTTGGCGGATTGCACATTTTTCATCAAGTAGCGATATTGTTTTCTTCATAACATTGATTTTATCCCTTAATTCTTGTATTAGCTCATCCTTTAACTTAATTATGTCTTGTAAATGACATATTTCGGGTTGTTTATTTGGGAAAAAAATTGGCGAATTACCTTCCACCATATCCGTGGTGTTAACCTCATTCAGGCTGCTTGATTTCTTTCGACTTGCGGAACATGTCGGTAGATGTAAATCCAAGCACGATCGGTGATACCACTTAACGGTAAGGTATCCATCAAAAGTACGGTAAACACCCGCGAGAGGGGGATTAAATCAAATTGGTATGACTGTAGGCAACCCAGCTTACAGGGAGGGTAAATTAACTCAGTGCTATTTCCGTATATCTAATACATTCAAGGTTGCGCCTGCGATTCTAAAAGAGAGAGGCTATTATACGTCTGCACCCTGCTACAGCGCGAGCGTGAGAACCGTATTAGAATATGTATTGTGGTTATTTTTTTCGCATCGGTGGCGGGTGAGAAGTTATAAAAAAACACTTCTGCTGTAGCGTTTACACCAAACCCCGCCCAACCCAACCATTTCACGGTCTAGCGTCCAAACACAGTTGAATGGCGACATAATCGTAAGCAAGTAATTCCCAAGAAATAATCTGTTGGGGATTATAACTTGAAATTTTCATTATTGTCATACAACAAATCTCTTAAAGCTACCAATAGATTTTATAATGTAGTTTGAAACCATATCTGTTGTATGGGCCCATTATACCGGGTGAATATTTCAAAACCGAACATAGGCATTTAACATGGGAAACAGGTTTTTTGCAGATTCCTGCTCCCCATTTTAACCAAGAGGATTTATAATGACACCAATCGAAAGAAGATTTTTTTTCTCATCTAATGATATCCGAACTAGTAAATTTTCAGTTGTAATTCTCTATTATTTTATCAAAATATTCGCAATAGATAATAATAAACAGATTCATGGTATGCCATGGCTTGCCTGAAAACAAGTTATCAGTTTATGATAACTGTCATTATTTTTTCTTTGTAAAATGTATTCCATCGAGGAAAAACTATTCATAGTAAAAAACGTTTACAGCGGAAATAGTTAGCGTAGGGTGCGAGATTTATTCTCCGTGTAGTTTAACGAGAGCTCCATATCTTCAGTGTTGACAATACAACAAATAGTCTTTTAATTAGAAAATTCTGGTTGTTTAAATTCAGGTAAATATTATTTACTTTAATTGATATTTTCAAAATTATCTCATTATAGTTGTTTAGTAGAACATCGCAGAATAAATGGCAACAGACGGAAAAACATTCACGAAGAAGTTGTTATTGGGCTGGTATCCGGGAATCCCCGTCTAAGTACAAGATCTATTGCTTAAGAATGTGGTACATCGCAAGGAACGGTCTGCAAAATTTTAAGAAAGTACGGCTACCGTCCATACAAGTTTCAATGCCATCAAGAACTATTGCCGTTTGATGAAGAACATAGACAAACCTTTTGTGAAATTATTCAAGATCGTGCTAATGCTAATCGCAATTTTCTCCCGTCGATTTGCTTCACGGATGAATGTACCTTTACATTGAATAATGAACCAAACGTTCAAAACGATAGATACTGGGCACATGAGAATCCCCATCTGAATTTAAATCTTAGAACGCAATATCCTCAAAAAATTAATATTTGGACAGGCATTTTTAATTCTCCTTTCGAAATTATAGAAAATTTAAATTCAGAAAATTATTTAGAATTGTTAATTACTCAGGTTGGCCCTGCAATAGAAGTGACAAGTCCAAACCAGGATATCTGGTTCCAACATGACGGATGTCCGGCACATTTCGGAATAAACGTCAGAGAATATTTGAATAATGTATTTCCAAATCGGTGGATTGGACCAGGAGGTGAAATCAACTGGCCTGCTAGATCTCCTGATTTGGCACCGTGCGATTTCTTTCGGGGTCGCCTGAAAAGCCAAATTTACAAAACCCGTCATCCAAACATTAATTCTTTGAGGAATGCAATATTTGAGGAGTGCGGGTTAGTAACGAATAGACAGTTGGCAAACGTCAGAAATTCGTTTTACAATAGGATGGGGTATTGTTTAATTCAGAATGCTGTTTATTTGAATACTTGCTTTAATTATTGATTTCTAATTATAATTGTTAACAGGTGTATCATTATGATCTTTGTTTTTAAATTTAAATTGGTCAAATTGGATACTGCGCTCCAGCAATAATAAGTGTTGTAATGTAACGTATTCCATTTATTTCATTTATTAAAATGTGTTTATGTTATTTTTATATTTTTTCATAAACACGATGTGATCAATGCTTCTGAAGTTTACTGAATTTTACATTTACCAGAAATACAACCAGAGTTTTTTCAATTCTTTAGAAAATTACAATTGATTTCAGTGAAGAAAATTGGAAATCTCAAAATCATAGTCGCCAACGGCATAATGAGTTTGTCACTCGAATGACGTTTGAATCGATTTATTGTCTTACAAGTCATGGCTCAATACGATTTTCCGAATTGGATTTATTGCGAATATTTTGGTAAAATAATAGAGAATTACAAGTGAAAAATAGCTAGTTCGGATATCATTAGATGCGGAAAAAAATCTTCTTTCCATTGGTATCATTAAAAATCCTGTTAGTTAAAATGGGGAGCAAGAATCTGCAAAAAACATGTTTCCCATATTAAATGCCTATGTTCGGTTTTGAAATATTCACCCGGTATAAGTAATGCGAAAACATTTTGAATAGAAAAATTTTGACTTTTTTGACATAATGAATCATTTTTGTTCGAAATCAGACTTGAAAAAAATCCACGAAAATGCAAAACATCCGAAAACCCAATTTTATACTCTCAAATAAAGAAAGTAACATGATAGCCACATGGACATTTTTAAAATTATATTACATACATGAACTTTATTCCAACATACATACAAAACATACATATGTTAGAAAGGGCCATCGATCGAGTCCTTCAGTCCTTTAAATTATATTATTTCGTTTTAGTCTTAAAAATATTGCCCTATATTATAAGTTGTAATGTTTAAAAAGTTTTTAAAACTGATGCCTTATTTATTTTTACTTTCTACCTTATAAAATTAATGTATGTAAAGGCTTCTGAACTCTGCGTAATCTTTCTCTGCTACTATGTTGAATGTGGCGAATCTAGCCGGAAATTTAGATACAATAGTGATGAAAGTAGAGCATACTATAACCCAAAGTTCTGTTGTCGGCTCTATCACTATGTCAAAATTCCAATCATCTATTGAAATCAATGAAGAATTTGTAGAGTAATTTTGGAAAAAGTGTATTTTTGGTCAGCCAGCCATTTTAGTTACTTCAAAGTTCAAATGATTTTGATTGGACATATTGCTTTAAGATTAATTTGTTAAAATGTTAATGTAGAATTCCTAAAGCAATTTCTGTAAGAACTGCAATTATGGTCATCATGCTTTGTCTTCATGTTGCTGCAAAGTCAAATTAATTTTCTGTAGGCAATAACAAAGACACGTTATTCATTCTATTATGTCCCTTTTTATGACTCATATTTCCAATTAGAGAACGGCATATTTACGACAATTATTATAGACGAGACTTAGCAATAAAATATCGTACCTGAGTTACAAGCCAATTAATAATCAATTAAAAAATACAAAATGTGTGCAAAGTAAAACCTCGCCGACATAACATAACCTCATCTGCATTGAAATTCAATATGAACGGGGCCTGCCCAAAGTGCCGAATGCCCAAAGTGCCGAATCGAAATTTTGGCCAAAGTGCCGAATTTCATACTACCGACCATGCCCAAAGTGCCGAATCTCATCCGTTACTCGTGCCCAAAGTGCCGAACGACGCTAAGCGACATCGCATCGTTCGGAAACAAGGCGTCGGACCCGAATGCGAATCGGCAGTTTGGACATTCGGCACTTTGTCTTCACACCGACATAGGAGTAAGGACCAAAATGCCGAACGCACGCCGGTCATTCGCCAGAACGTCTCCGCACGCACCTACGAGCAAGGCCCAAAATGCCGAATGCACATCGATCCGGCGCTCTAGAATATAAAAAATAACAATATAAAATTAGAAGCAGAATATAATATATATGATACAACATGTTGATTACGAAATACATAGAGAAGAATATATACAAATATGGGGTGTCTTCGTTAAACCGTTCATTAAAAGTTTACGGGGTTGCCGTTGTATTGAAAATTTGAAAAAAAAACATCACACCATTGAATCAGTTCTCCTCATGTGACATATTTTTAACTTTTTATCATTTCCGATTCCACCGTAAGTAGCACGAAATTTGTAATTTTAAATGGAACACCCTCTACATTATTATATTTTTGGATTTCTCTTTTAAATTTCAATATATTTTGTGGGAACATTTGTACACTTATCTATTTTAGTTTTCAAGAAAATGGAAACCGTCAATTTTGACAATAAGTGTTCCTAAAATGTCAATATCTAAGTGTCCTCTTAAATATCCGGTAATTCATTTTTTTAATCTACAACAACAAAAATGTATATAAACAAACTTTTTTTCAATGACATATTTCAATTAATTACTTGCATATTTCAAATTAATTATTTGTTGCATATTTTTGAGGTTTTAAATGCAAAGGATGAAAGGATTGCATATATATGGTTGTGACATTGTGAGGTTTATGAAAAATATTAAATTTATGCCTATTTCTTGTACGACTAAATCTAAAATATTTATTGAATAATATTATTCTACTTCGAAGGTGAATTTGTGAATTTTGTTGATACATTTTAGAAAAGTTTGCAAAAGTCTGTTGGTGCATATGAAGCAGACCAATATACCAACTACATATCGATACCAATATAAACAATTTTTAAATAAACACTGCTATCGGTTGTGGATTTCTAAATATGGCATGAATATTTCAGCGAGCAATGGACTTAACGGATTACCCATTGATAATCCCTCTGTTTGTTGGTAAAACTGATCGTTAAATTGTAAATAACTTTGTGCATACCTCAAAGAATAAGAAGATTTTTGCCGTAATAATAGGATTTGTGCCATTAGTGGTAAGTATTTATTATTGCGATCATATAATATAAGGGACCAATTAGCTGGAATTTCAACATTCCAAATTCTAATTATTAAATATGGAACTGCGTATTTGGGACGAAATTAAAGTTTTGATAACTTTATACAAGGTCCAAAAATGTAAAAAAAAAACATTTTGAATCCTTATACTGCGTCAATGTTTAATTAATTGATCAAAGAATGTTTATATTATTTAATAAGATGCGAAAAAGGTAGATGATACCAGGGTTGAAAAAGAAACAATAAACTTTTTGTTCTTAAACAAATGTTTTAAACGTGTTTATTTTAAACATGTTTGACATGACACGAATAGATTTTTATCCAAAATTACACCCGATTTTGGATAAAAATAAGCGAATTACTGCAGTCATTTAAGAGAAGTAATGTTATTCATTATTTATTTATTTATTTATTTATTTACGGAATAACCATTTTACAAAAATAAATTACAATTAATCAATTATGATGATAATTAAATTAACAGTAAAACACAAAATTATTATAAAAAAAAATAACATACATATTACATAAAATACAAAAAATAAAAATAAATACAAAAGAAATAAATAAGATTACAAGGATATTATGAGACACACTATGATAAGTCAATGTATTTTAAATGGCGCTTAAATCTATTGTACGATGTTCCGAATAAAATAAAATTAGGCGAAGAACAGACCAAGTTGCCTATTCTCATCATCCGACAGACCGCATTGTTACGGGCATAATTAGTGCGATGAAACGTTTCTCGGAAAAGTAAGTTTGATCTCGTTGTAGATGGTATGTTGAAATTTATACTAGCAAGTAGTTCACTGGAATTTATTAATCCGTTTACGATTTTGAACAGTACGCATAGATCAGAAAAGTTACGTCTCTCGCGAAGAGAGGTTAATTTCAGTGACAACAGCATGTTGCTACGACTATAATCAATCCTGTTGATACCATTTCTATAAGACATAGACAACAGGAATTTGTTTTGTACTCGTTCAAGCTGCAAAATATGTTTAGAATATATTGGTGACCAAATACAGCAGGCGTATTCCAATTGCGATCGCACCAGAGAAATGAATAAAAGTTTCTGAGTCTCAATAGAAAAATTCTTTGCGAAACGATTAATAAATCCCAGCGTCTGTAATGATTTACAACATATACTTAGAAAATGTGAGTCTACTATCCATTATAACACCAAGATCTTTAATGTAATCAACTGAAGAGAGTCTTATTCCATTGATGTTGTAGTCGTTGTTGATAATTTGCCCTCTACCGAAAGATATGGACAAACATTTTCTCTAGTTAAAATACAATTTATTATCACAGCACCATCTATAGATGTTATTTAAGTCGTCTTGTAAGTACACGGCGTCATTTAAGTCTGTAATTGTACGAAATACCTTGAGATCATCAGCAAAAAGTAGGAACTTCGAATGTTTAATGTATAGTTTCAGATCGTTTATAAATAACGAAAATAAAATTGGCCCACAATGAGAACCTTGAGGGACACCTGAGGTTACATTAATTGCCTTGGATACGAAGTGATTAATTTTCACGAATTGCAGTCTATCGGTCAGAAAACTATAAATCCATTTAGTTATATTATCCCCAAAACCCATCCGCTGTAATTTATTTACCAAGATAGACTGAGAGACACGGTCAAAGGCCTTGGAAAAGTCTGTATACACTGCATCCACCTGGGAATTACTTTCGAAGGCTTTTAAGATATAAGATTGGTAAATTAGTAAATTAGATACAGCTGACTTACCGTAACAAAAACCATGTTGTTCGTTGCAAATAATATTTTTGCAATGAAACATTAACTGAATAGAAATTAATTTATCCAGAAGTTTAGGGATGACCGATTGGATTGCAATTCCTCTATAGTTCTTGATGTCTTCTCTGCTTCCATTTTTAAAAACTGGATTAATAAAACTTTCTTTCCAGACTGAAGGAAATACACATGTATTGATAGATACATTAAATATAATGTTCAATGGTATACACAATGAGTAAATACATCTTTTTATGAAAAAAGCTGGTATTCCATCTGGCCCAGGATTACACGAGTCCGGTAATGTATTTATAACATTGAAGACATCAGACTTATTAATATTAAAGTGGCTTAAGTTTATACAATTAATAGGAGTAACATCAGGCATTGCCGGGTGATCATTTACATAAACATCAGAAAAAAAATCGGCAAATAGGTTTACACACTTATCGCCAGAACTACAAGATATCTCATCCAAATACATATGCTTAGGAAAACCATCAGTTTTCCTAGATTCATTAACAAAATTCCAGAATGATCTAGCATTATGCTGTATATTTGATTCCATTTTATATATATGGTTTGCATAGAGTTCATCACCTAGTGCTTTGCACTCGGAACGAAGACATTTAAACTGTTGATAATCATTATAGTTACCGCTTGATTTATATTTCATATGTGCTTCCTTTTTATTTTTAATAAGGTGAATTAAAGTAGCATTGAACCATTTTGGGAATGAAGATGATTTAACAAGCTTAACGGGAACAAATTTTTGAATAGCATACCTACAAACACAATAGAATTTATCAACAACAACATTAACATCACCGCTATCAAGATAATCTTGTCAAAAAATACTAGATAAAAACATGTTGATTTCATGGTAGTTGGCTGCTTTAAAGTTGTACAATAAATCAGTGTAGGGAAGAGATTCAGTAATATCGCTAGAAACTACGGTTATTGTGTAGGGTATATGATGAATGCTAGCATTAAAAAGAGGATCATCCGACGTTGAAATATTAATGTTGGCTACATTTGAAAAAATTAAATCTAAATACACACCGCGACTGTTCGGTAAAGCATTCAACTGACGTAAATGATTAAACTCTAACGACTCGGCTAAAATTTGAGCATAAGTACAAACGTTGTCAGTGGACAAAATAGTGTTCCCGTTAATGTTCCAGGATGCATAAGGCAAATTAAAGTCACCGCAAAATACAAACTTAAAATTAGGATATAAATTACACACTTGATCGAAGGAAGAGCAATAATCTACATATGATGAAATATTTGAAGCAGGTGGAATATAAACCGATGAAATAATAAAATTATCACACACTTTAACATATAATTCCTCGATATTCGACACAACGTTTACGATATTGCTATGAAGGTGAGATCGAACCGCAATCATTACACCACCCCCACGTGATTTACAGCTAGTACTACTAGATCGGTCGCATCTAAATAATGTAAAATCACGAAGACCTAGTTCACTATCAGTTACAGATGAATCAAGCCAAGTTTCAATAATTACTAATACATCATAATCAGTTAGTTTTGCATTTAACTTCAGATTACTAATCTTAGAACGAATTCCGCCCACATTCTGAAAGAATATTTTTAGTTTTTTGAATCGACATTTGGTTTTGTCGTTACAATTGATGGATGTCCATTGAAGTATTTGATGGATATGTTATTTTCACCATTATCTTTGCGCCTTTCTAGTTCCTGCTTCAATGTTTTAAAATGTTCCCGTTGTAACTTGGTCCTATCACTAGAGAAACGTACGTGTCCACTGTCAACCTCCCTGGAAACTTTTAGAACATTGATGGCCGAATCCCGATCTTCAAAAATTAATTTTATTGGTCTTGGTTTGACCGATGCTTTTCCAACACGTATAGCCTTCCGCGGACTAAAACTAGGTAGCTTTGAACCTATAATGGCTTTAATTGCAGATATATCGTTTTTAATTAATTTTCTCATTACCCACTAGTGAGAAAAAAACTCACACACGGAATACATGGATCCTTCGTAGAATTTTTGAAATAATTCAAATTGACACCACGTACGTCAAAATTTCTTGTCAAAATTTTATAAACATTATTTCAATATTTAATGCAATTACGGACGATTTTGGATAAAATGTTATATTATACTCATGTGGAATTACTCATTAGCCCCCTTAAGAAAATTACCCGTTCGCTCTTCAAGCTCAGGGATCAACTTTTTCAGGCGGGACTAATTACGTACATTTCACATTCGTATAATAAATAACTATTACTTTCTCCTTTACTGTGTGTGTGTCTGTGCGCGCTGTATCTTAAAAATGAATAAAGGAATTAACATGAAACTTTGTCTTTTTTGCAAATCCGAAGCTTTTGACAAAATTTCGTGCATCGGAAGTGAATTTTTATTTTTTTGTCCAATAATTGTTTACATGTGGAAAAGATTATAAAAACATTGAAACAAATATTCACAGCAAAAAAATCTTTTGTTCGAAAATGTTTGTTATTTTTGGTTTATAATTATAAAACGATAATCGTTACATAAAATTTATATTAATAATAATTGTAGGTATTGCCGAAATAAATAACTTATAAGAATGAGTTTTTACGAAATCCCTTAGTTTTTGAGTAAACTGGTGGTAAAGATTTTTAGAATTTAATGTATAATTTTTTATTTTCATCTTTCATAATTTTGATGTTTCAAACGTCAATATCATCCGTTCTTGCAAAACACTTGATGTACATTTAAAATATGATTTCAATTGAAAGTACAAATATAAATAACTATTATACCATCTAAATCGGAGAAAGTAACATGATTTTTTATTTTACAATATGCGTCGTAATTAGATGTGGGGATGTCTGTCTGTGGGCTTTTTCAAAGAAAAAAAATTGAAAACGTTTTCCCTTTTTGGTTAATAATTATGAAACTATAATAGTTACGCCAAATATAGTTTAATAATAAGTAGTGTTGGGCTTTATGTAAATAATTTAGATAAATTATTTGCATAAAGCCCAAAATCTCAAATGATTTGATTGATTCAAATAACAATATTTTAAACAAATCCAATTTAAACCAATTAACAGTAATTTAAACCTTCTGTCAGTTCTAAATAACTTTTCCAAGTAATATGTTTTCATCGCTTTAATAACAAGATCAGTTTACTCTTAAAACGTTTTACTATGTTTTATAACACCACGTATACGGAAGATCATTTTACTTCAGTGATTGATTTGTAGGTTTGAAATATTGTAGAATTTTTTTGCAAAAATAAAATTTTCTGAGAAATTAATAAAACGTTTTTCTATGAGTCCGACTTAATAACTTAAAGTTAAGATGCAATTAACTAATGTTTATTTGAGCTACAAAATATCTGAAAATCTGTAAGTATAAATAATGTGAATTTTTTTTTATAATACCACATATACTCAAGCAGTTAATTTTACTGGTACCTTTTTAAAATGTAAATAAAAGCATGATCTGCCAAACTGCACCAACAACCACAGTTTTGTTACCCTGCAAGCATTTCGGGCTATGTGATGAATGCTCTGAGGAGAATAAACTATTTAAATCTTTGACATCAAGCCCAGAAGATAAAGCGTACGATGCAATCGTAGACTATTCCAGATGCCCGATCGACAGAGAGCCAATTAAGTAATATGTCAAAATTGTGGCAATATAATTTGCAATAAAATTTTTCCCTAAATATAAACCACTGTTTTGTTATTCCGTTTAAATGCTACCCTGTTCCCAGGGAAATATATTGTCGATATACATTTTGAATTATAAATAAAACACTTTCTTTGTTAATATCACTCAATTTATTAATAGGGACTATAGTTTCAATCACGTACTGATCATTATCAAACTAAAAGTACTTTAAACAAACGAAAAACACACATACATTTATACAGCGAGAAACAGTGGGGAATATACTAGATCAGTTTGTTCGTTAAGTAAGGAAATACCAGGATTACGTTTTGCTTTGTGTACCTCGAGAGATTCTAGTAAATCCATTTTGGGCACTTTTTCGGCAACTTTTAGTTGATAATTTAACACATTACGCACATAAATGAGGGTGTGCATTCGGCATTTTGGGCCTTGTTCGTAGGTGCGTTCGGGGACATTTTGGCGAATGACCAAAGTGCCGAACCGGCATGCGTTCGGCATTTTGGTCCATACTCCAATGTCGGTGCGAGGACAAAGTGCCGAATGCCCAAACTGCCGATTCGCATTCGGGTAGAACGCCTTATTTCCGAACGATGCGACGTCGCTTAGCGTCGTTCGGCACTTTGGGCACGAGTCACGGATGAGATTCGGCACTTTGGGCATGGTCGGTAGTATGAAATTCGGCACTTTGGGCAAAATTTCGATTCGGCACTTTGGGCATTCGGCACTTTGTCCCGGACCCATATGAACTACAGTGCGGCTGGGATATTATACCCCGAAATCAGGCCGGGGTCCCTCTAGACCCGGGGTTCGGAGGCAGTTCCCTCATCTGCCTCATTACAGTTACGCCACTGCACAGTGGTCCATCTGCACTCGAAATCTGGCCAAAATCCTAAATTGTAAAGTCGAAAAGAAGCTTTAAAACTAAGCTAGTTTGAAAGATAAACGTGGATAGCATTATAAAATATCAATAATTGAAAAGTCGTACCCCATAGTCCATTATGATCCGTTATAGTCGTAAGATGTAGTGAGTGTTTTGAATGCATAATAATACGGCTTTCGAATATAAAATGTTCATATTTGTGTACAAAGCATACATGGGAAATTATATTGCATTATGTTTCTTACAATATTAAGCTCTTCCAAAAAATAATTTTATTTCTAAAATATGACGTTTCGTTATTAAGATACCCACAATAATCATCATTTTTTATTTCATTTTTGATTAGCTTTTCACCTACCAAAATTAATGAAATATCACACTTAACCCTAGATTGTTTGCAATAGGAGTTATTTGAAGTTTAAGAAAATTGAAAAACGCGCTGAATGAAAAATGGATCAGCAATTATGTTTAAATTCATTTTGACTTTAGATTCGTAATCTGCGACCTTGAAAACCCCCATATACTAATTTTCATCACTTTTTATATCATTTCCACATATGTTGCTGCCATATTGGATCCGCTATTTTGTTTAGAATTAATTTTAACTTTAGATTTGTAATTTGCGACTTCGAAAACCCCCACATACTAATTTTCATAATTTTTTTATGTCATTTCCGCATATTTTACCGCCATATTGGATCCGCCATTGTGTTTATAGTAATTTTGAATTAGGACTTGTAATCAGCGACGTGAAAAATTCCTATATACCAATTTCTGCACGAATGTAAGTTCATTTGGGATTTTGGCCAGCTTTTTAGGGTAGCTGGACCACTGTGCTGGGGGTACCGGTATTTAATTGGCGATATAGTGGGATACCAGTGGGTAAATACTTTTTAAAAAGCAGACCTAAAAATGTTTTCTATAAAAAAAATTGTGGAATAGATAATAAACAGCCGAACGTTAAACAAAAACAAACAAAACAAAAAAACAATTTCCAATTAATACTCTATAAATTATCGGACCAGTGACGGCTCGTGGGGTGACTCTGGTACGGCCGAGGTAGCAGAGATGGTAATACAGATAGATCACGCCGCCAGCCGTCTTTGCAACAGACCCTACCTATCTGTATTGCTACCTCGGCCGTACCATGAGTCACCCCGCGAGCCGTCACTGTATCGTAATCGTCGCAGGTACCCTGCCCTCCGGTCCCTTGTTTATTTTTTTAGTGCAGTTGTAACTCGATACATTAAAATGAATAAGTGCCGCCGTCGCGAGTGACGCAGAAATGTGAATAACATGCGATGTTATTGGGCATGCAGGTGAATATGCATATCGCATAGGAAATCTAGCACGGAAGAACGATTTGAACGTCGCGCTAAATAAACTCCCCTATCATAACGTATCCCCTAATCCCCGCCCACACTACCATCACGCTCAAGTGGCCGAATGCCCGTACTAGGATGAAGAGCAATATACTCGCTGCAAGAAATATCTACATAACTTTTTTATTTCTTTCTGATTGACTATCTTAAAAAGTTGCCACAGGATTATTTTGAAATTTTGCACATATGTCAATTATGTTCCTGTCTAGACAGTAAGAAAATTTTATCAAGTTTTGACCAATACTAATGGAAATAGACACAAAAAACATCATTTTAATATTCATTTGTCTCCTAATTCGTTCATAATTTTTTTATTAACTATGATTTTGCCTTCAAATTACTTCATTGCCTAGATGTATGTATTGGTTGGCTACAAGTCAAATTTCACTGTTGTTACTTACTTGGTTCTGCAGTTTGTCTGTTTAAAGTAAAATGTTGCTAACTTTGTTAATAATAACGATTAAACCAAAACTTAAACACAGAAATAATAATCGATCTTTATATAATATGTTATCAAAATACACTTTTCGAAAAAGTTTATATTTACAACGATATATTCGATTTCTTGAGCGGCTAATTTAATGGGTACCCTACCCTTAAGACATCCGTCGCAAGCCCTTGCATCAACAACACTTTGTTTACATTTATTACACTTCGATTTAACACTATTTTCTTCTACACTACTTTCATCAACGACTGTTATTGTCGGCGCCATATTGTATATGTAACTGTATTAAAATTTGACCACAAAAACTAACAAATTATGTATCAGTAAGAAAGTAATGTTATGTTTGCCATTACTAGGATGGATTGTTTAAAAAATTATAATAAGAATTTAATTATTAAATTTGATTTTTGTAAGTGAACAGTGATCATGGAGAAATTAAAAAAAAAAACATGAACAAATACATATGAATTCTCTTGAAAATTGTATAATTAGGCGAAACTAGTCGAGAATTTTAACCATTCAGAATTTAACTTGAGTTGTTATTCAATCTTATAGATTATCTAGATAGAATTAATATCTATTTCATATTACTATCCTTATTTACATGAACTGCCAATACGTAAATGTTAAAACAATTAGTTAAATACCATGAATTTGTTCGTCGACGGCCTGGTGTACAGCGGGATCAGGGAGTTTATCCGGTTCAGGATCGTCCTCTTCCTCTGCAAATAAATATTTTTTTTTATTATTGATAAATTAGAGAAATAATACATTGCTTACCACTTAAATTTTGTTGCTCTCCTTCTCGTCCAATTTCGTCAAAAATATTATAAAATGTTCAATGAGTTCATAATATATTAAATTTAATTACCTCTCCTTGGTAAAAGATGATTATTTACCATATTGTCCACATAAAGGCTAACCCTATTCAGGAATTCGCCAATATCCCCATTCAGCCGAAAGGCATCTTGTTCTGCAACTAATTAAAATTTAAACATAAAGATAATTTCACTCTGTATTTTTAGGTATTTCCCAATTCTAGCGTCGAGCCGCCTATATTTTAATTTAGGCTGGTGTGGTGTTTCTACATTATTTAAAATTCTATTAAGTTGTATGGCGGTGGAATTATTATTACATTTAATATATTTAGCAAATTGCCAAAAATTGGGATGCCTTGGCAAGGCCGCGTTAATTCTCTTATGAAAGCTCTCTACCGCATTATTGGTGCGGTAAGGAGAAATATTAGCGTTACTCCATTGGCGACCCCAGTAATTGCAAAATCGGGGTGCAATTTCTGGGGACTGTGCCAAAAGAGTATCGTCTAATAAGCGAGAGGCCTCCAGCAAAGCATCCGACGGCAATAATGGCATCACCATGTATTTTTTTATGGCACCCCGTAATAATCCTTGCTGGAATAGACCAAACTCCCGACCTGAAATGTAAAAATAATTTACAAGATTATAAAATATATATTAAAGCAACCAACATACTTTTAAATAGAATGGCACAAGTGTAATGGAACCAGCACCCGAAAATGTTCGCCTCTGGAAATGTCTTCCGAGCTGCTTGGCGAATGCTAACTAGTCAGCCATTATGGTAGCTACATTTATATCTGTAATTTGAATAAATCACTATCATATAAATAACGAGGCCGAAAGACCGCGGGTCGTTAACCAAATTGGCTTCCACTTACAATGTATTGTACTAAAAAAAAATAGTCGCGTGTAGAGAAAGTCGACGCTCGGCTCGTACCCTTGTTGTCAGAAAAGGGGCCCGTTCAATAATCCCCACAATATCAGTGACCAATATGAATAGCGAACAAAAACAAATTACGTTTGGAGTGATTATACCTGAACGGATTAAATGCAAGAATATCCAAGTACCTAGATGGATTATTGCGGCGAGAGTAAAAGCCGATTAGTGCAGTACAAATATTTCAAAACTAATTCGTCAATTATTGTATTACTGTATTTCTTAAAAGTCTTCAATACCCTTAATCCGTTGACGTACAAACACACCATAATTCATTTTCGTAATGACATCACAATTGTAGTCTGTTTGTAATGAGAAAAGTATACCTACCATAGCCGCACACACTTTATGTTTAGAGGAATAATAAGTAAGTAAGTAAGTAAGTAAATAATTTATTTCAGCAGAGTACAATGGTCTGAGAAACAAGTCAAATAAATGTATACACAAAAGCATAATACTTAAAACTAAATCTTAAATACATCATAATGTATCATACGTATATATACACAACCACACACATATACGTAGATACATATTATTCACAAACTATGTTATAGCACAAAAGTTAAAATATTTTTGTATAAAATAAGGTTCCATGTCGCATAAATATTTCCAGATACATTTAAAGAGTGCCTTCTGGTTTTGAATCGCCTTTATATTTTGAGGTAAGTGGTTAAATAATTTCAAACAACAATAAAATGTTCCTTTTTCATAGACACTCGTTTTATGAATTGGATAACTTAAATTAAATTTATTTCTTGTAGAATAAGAGTGCGTTTGTGCACATGAATCAAATTTACTTCTATTTTTAAAAACAAACTTCAGACATTCATATATAAATTATATTTTCGGAGAGCACTTTTGGTTTTCTAAAACTATTTTATTACTACACGAAAATATTTAATTATTAAATAATATTTTACATTGATTATGACATTAATTACAGCGTTAACTTTACGGCACGAATTATAATTATAGAATGTGTGTAAATAATATTTACTCCTACTATTTATATTAAATAAAATTATAAACTAAGCATTTTAACATCTGGCGATAACTGCGCATTAATTCTAAATATAAATATATTAACAATAAATTCAATTAATACCTAACAATAACATATCTATTGTGGACTACAGGTAACTCTTCCCCCCTTAGATTCGACATTCCCGAGGCGAATCATTGTCTTTGTGAGTGGTGCAAATCCTTCTTCTTTTTAAACACTTATAACCTAAGATAACAATACTAATTAAACCTAATAAATACAAAAGGAGTGTCCATGCACTTGGTTTCAGGGGTGTAGTCATTTCACTCACTAGGGGTACTTGATTATATACAGGAATACTGTCTAATTTTAGTCTTTTCAATTTTATAGTGAAATCACTCATATTATAGTTCGTCGATTTCAATTTTGAAGCACTTATTAACACTGGTATTCCTGTGATAGCTTCAATTTTTGGCACCTTGTAGTTTTGGAATACAAGGTCACATTGGTCCAGTTGAATTAAGTAGATTCCTTGGAGATCCTGAGTTTCTTCATGGTCTGGGCAGATGATTTTTATTTGTTCCTTACTAACGAAGATGGCAAGGAATTTGTTTGTGTATGGCAATTTTTCTAAATGGTTTTTCCTAATTTCTAATTGAGTATATTGACAATTTTTAGCATTTCCTTCAATTAACAATTTTGTTTCACATTCATTTTTATAATTTAAAAGTAGATTACTACTACACTGAAATTGTTTGTCACCACCAAAGCATATATCATTTAGAGGCCAAATTTTGGAGTCAATTTTCGACTTTAATAAAAATTTAATATTCGGAATTATCGTAGCATATTCTGATTTATATTTAGTAGGAATGGGATTCATTGCATAAAGATCAAAAGAGTGTTCATAATTAATAGGAAGTGAAATTAAATAATGAATAATTGATTTAATTTTACAGGTAACAGTCATAACGGATTCAAAGTTCAAAATATTTTCTAATTTTACTTCAAAAGGTAATTCTTCTTGATAGTGAGTAGAAATTTTTAATAATTCATCGTATAAGTCTAGAGGTCCAATTATATCTGGATTCAGAACCCTTAATCTACAGAACGTTAAAGAATTTATAATTTTTTGAAGAATACTTCTAATTGTTCCAAAAAGCAAGATAAGCTGATTGTATAGATCTTTCGTGAATAAAACATGTTGGTGATCAATTTCTTCTTTATAAATTGCATGTAATTGCATAATTCTAGATTGTAGTATGTTTTGATTATGCGTAATATCCTTGATGGTGTCATTAAAGTTTTTAATAAGTTTAGTATTAACACTATAGCCGAATTTTATTTGATTTTGAAGGTTGTTCTGATTTTTTCCTAAATGTTTTAATATTGTATTAATTCTTTTTTCGTCACGGGCATCCATATTTTCACTAATTGATTTAATTATAGTGCCTAGTCCATCTATCAAATCTCTTTTTACTCTTTTTGGTTTAACATTCAGTTGAATAATCTTAATTTTGTCAATAATATCATTTCTAGAATAATTCACCAATTTGTCATAATTTTGAAATTCATTTTTAAATTTAGATATATTAATCATGGTATTCCTCAGGAATCCGTATTGATACTCCAATTTTCTAAATTCATTATAAAGGGGCTCGAGATTATAGTCCTATATTTTCTGTAATATTTTTAATCTCGAATGTGATCACAGGCGTGATGAAGAACAACCTGAAATTAATTAAATTTAATTACTTAATTTGAATTATTATTTTTGGAAATAATTTTCGAAAAATGATTTCCTCTGTTGAAATAGATTATCAGAAGTTGTTGAAGGATCTGGTATTGAATCGTCTAATTCAGTTTTACCAAGGTAAATATTTATTTGTAAATTGAAATTTTGAAAAATATAATCTATCATTGGTTTTACCGTTTCATATTCTAATTTATCAAGGCCACAGCCTATTTTAGGGATTGCTAATTTAGTAATTTGTTTATCTAAGCAGATCTGTTTCAAATTAATTAATGTTTTAAACAAACATTCTAACGTGGGTTTATCATCATAATATCTTTTTGTGATTAGATATATTATATATCTGTCATCTTCTTTTAAATGACATAAGCAATATAATTGTGGATTTTGCTTACTCAACTCTCTAACTCTACCAAATCTTAATTTAAAATCTTTTGCTATACCTGCACCCATTTTAAGGTCTTGACTCACACAGTGAGCAAGTGAGAAGTTCAATGGAGCATGAAATAAATCATCTTCTATTTCTACTACATTCTTATTTACAATATTTCTTTTAGTATTTAAACAATTAATAAAATTCTCAAAAGTTGGAATACCTTCAAAATGTGATTTCTTAACTCTGGGTCTTTTTACATTTGATAAATGAATTTTACTTACTTGATTATGATGTCTAGTTTCTATTTCTGCTGTTTTACGGTTAAAGTTTACTTTCTTAACTTTTTCTTTTTTATATTTATTTTTTGTTTTTGATTGCTTCTGCTTGTTTTGAATAAATACATCCTCTGGAATTTGAGGAGCTTCTTCCCGGGTCACATTACGCTTTTCAATAGCATTAGTTTTATTTGCATCTATAGTTTCATTAATTTTCTGATATAGTAATTTCACTTTACTTTTATGCATTTGAACGTAATTATTTGTGAGAATACTTTCTAAGTCAATATCTAATAAAGATTTATTATCAATATGTCCGGAAATAATTTCGGAAGGTTTTAATTTGGTAGTGGAATGTATAGAATTATTATAAGCTAGGATAGCTTAAATAATTTTTGTTTCAATTGACTCTTGTTTAAATATATCCTGATTATTTAATAATCTTATATGTTCAATGATTGTTGAATGAACTCTTTCTACAATTCCGTTAGATTCTGGATGTTGTGAGCTAATGAAATTAATTTTAATTTTGTGTACATCTAAAAGTTCTTTAATTACCATATTTTTGAATTCTAAATGATTGTCTGATATAATTAAACTTGGGATTCCATGGTGGCAAAAGAATTTAATTAGGTTGCTTTGCTATTTCTATAGCTTGGTAAGAATTTAATTTATATAACTGAGTATTTTTTAAAAGGAATCTATTATGGTAAGAAATTTTGCATTTTCTAAAGCGATACAATCTATATTGATTATTTCAAAAGGTCTCATTGTTGTCGGGGTATTACTAAATTTTAATTTTAATGGTTTACGTTCATATTTAGAAACAAGTCAGACTTCACAATTGTTTATATACTCTTGAATAGTTTTTCTCATATTGGGCCAATAATACGTACGTTTTAATTTTGCTTCTGTTTCATCTATACCTCGATGATTGGTTTTACCCTCATGATAATTTTGTATTATTTCTGAGACATCATTATTATTTTCAATATCAGTCACGAATTGAGTGCATTTAGTCATTTTAATATTAGAGTTCTTAAAATATTCTTGAAGAACACTACTAAATTTTTCATAAACTTGATTTTCAAAATAAAGATAGTAATTAACATTGGGGACTATATATTCTCTTAATGACCGGTAAAGAAGCTGGGTTTGCATTTTTATTACAATTATTATTATTTATTTCATTTGTATTATTTATTTCATTTTTATTATTATTATTATTATTTATATTTAACATATTTAAATCCTCACGAATTTTAAGTGGAATTTCATTATTTGGCGTTACTATTGAATTTATTTCAAAATTCACACAAGCTTTAATTTTATTCATATTATCTACACCTAAAAGAATGTCAAAAGACGAATGAAAATCAAAAATATAGCATTTCAATTTCGATGCTAATTTATCTTTAAATAAATCTTGGAGTGAAATATCAATACTATGCATTCCGCGAGAAGTACCATGTGCACTGGTGACTTCAAATGGATCAATTTTAATTAAGTTTTTATTTAATTTTCTCGCCAAACGAGGACTTCCCGAATCCATTATAATTTTTAATTTAGTTTTAGGATCTACGATAAATGGTAAAGTACTAGCATTATTTATTATTCCTAAAAAATCAACAGATGTTTTCACGAGGCCATTTAATCTAAAAAAGTTCCTCTATCGTTATCATTAATACTATTATTATCATTTGTGTTACTTGGCGATCCTGTCTCGTCAAGATTATATAACATTGGCCTTGTATTATGCGTTGTTGAGATTGACATTGGCGTGGGGTTTGGTAATGGAACTGCACTTTGTTGAGGCAACGGATTAAAATTTCTATTATAATTTGGATTAAAATTATTTCGATTATTATAATTTGAATTTTGATTTGAGTTATTATTATTATAATTATTATAGCGAGGTCGCTTATTTGACTGGTAATTATTATTATTGTAATTATTAAAAGGCCTATTATTAAACTGATTAAATTGATTTGGAGGTCTTCCAAATACCTGCATGTTAGTTGGAAATTGACGGGGATTTTGTTGCCGAAATTGCAAATTAATAGGTTGACTAGGAAATTTTGAGGATTAGAAAAATTTGAATTAAAAAATGGATTTTGATTTTTATTATTAAAATTGAAATTAGCATTATTTGGTACATCCAATGTACTCTGGAAGTTATTTTCTTCAATGACATCATTTATCGCCTCCTCGAGTGTGTCAGGTTCACGTAAGCGAACAATACTTTGCATATTTCCTTTTAACCCACGCAGATAAGTTTTAGTGCTAACTCATCATAACTGCGTTGGTGTATACGTTTAGCGGCATCAGACATTTCTGCTGCTGATAAAGAATTAATTTTACTCGAAAGTTTACTACGCAAAATCTGTAACTTTTCACCAAAATCTAGAAAACTTTCATTTTTAACAGGTTTCAAATTAATAAGTTGTTGTACAATGCAATCATAATTTCTTAGATCACCGAACCGTTGTCTAATATGATCTCTAATTTGCGGCCAAGTATTTAATTCTATTCTCGAACCTATAGCAATCAAAGCTTTATCTCTTAATTTACCAATAATTGCATTTATTAAATAATTATCTATTCTGTCATATTTAAAGCTCTGAACTGACCCAACACAGCCTCACAACGTGAAATAAAAATTTCCGTCAACTCATTATTTCCATCAAACAAAGGAATAGTGTCTACGTTTAATTTTAGAAGTTGATAATCTACGTTTTCCATGGTTATATCTAATAACTCGTCAACTATAAATTGAACAGGGGAACGCGAACGGAAAGGAGAATTAATTTTAGGTGGAGAGTCTAAATCAGAATCCGTGTTATCTTCATACATAAATTATTCGCATAATAAAAGAAAAAGAAAAGCCTCTAAAAAATATTGCTCATCAAAAAATCACTCTGCCCATTTGGTCCTTGGTGTTTATCCAGGGAGATTATGAAGCGGGTGATGTTATCCTCTGCGTGCTGCTGTCCTTGGAGCTGGTTTCTCGAAGTTTGGAGAACTCTTCGGATCGGAAGCGACGTGGAAGATGATTAGGTGTTTCCAGTAAATCGTTGAAACGAACGGCCACTGATATGCATTCAATGTACCTCTGAAACAATCCTACCGACTGCGCCAATTATATTTTCGGAGAGCACTTTTGGTTTTTTAAAAACTATTTTATTACTACACGAAAATATTTAATTATTAAATAATATTTTACATTGATTATGACATTAATTACAGCGTTAACTTTACGGCACGAATTATAATTATAGAATGTGTGTAAATAATATTTACTCCTACTATTTATATTAAATAAAATTATAAACTAAGCATTTTAACATCTGGCGATAACTGCGCATTAATTCTAAATATAAATATATTAACAATAAATTCAATTAATACCTAACAATAACATATCTATTGTGGACTACAGGTAACTTATATATATACAGCTGGGACAGTTAACATTCTGTTAGATCTGAACACAGTTCTACATGTTCCAAAGGATTCAATTTTATAAATAAGTCTTATAGCCCGCTTTTGGCATACAAACACGTTTTTCAAGTCATTTGAACTACCCCAAATAATTATCCCAAATTTAATATGTGAATAAAAATTGGCATAATATACCGTTCGCATCACACCGTAATCAACGCTATTTGAAAGTACTCTAAGTGCATAAGTTATAGATGATAACTTATTACACAAATTATTAATATGCGTTTTCCAGGATAAGGTGTCATCTATACATATACACCCCTAGAAAACGTGTTGAATCTGAAAACTTAGTGCGTATATTATTAAGGGTAATATATCTAGGTGTTTCCAAGGTACAATTTATTTTAAAAAGAATAATATTTGTTTTATCATTATTTAATGCCATCTTATTTTGACTAAACCACTGTACGATTGACCCCATCAGATCATTCCCATGTTGTAGTAGTTGGGGATAATCATTTCCCTTAACTATTAAATTCGTATCATCAGCGTAGTTAACTATGCATTGGTTTACATTTGTTACAACATTTATTATGTCATTCATAAAAATGATAAACATTAGTGGACCAAGAACACTCCCCTGCGGCACCCCTACCGACAATGTCAACATACTGGATCGTACTGCTTTTCCGTTTGTAACACTACTTGCTTTCTTTCAGTCAAATATGATAAAAACCAATTATAAACATTACCACGAACACCGTATTTGTATAATTTAGATAAAATAAGCTTATAATCCAAACTGTCAAACGCTTTAGATAAGTCTAAAAAGATGCCACAAGAGAGATCTCCATTATCAAGTGCTTCCATTATGTTAGATATAAATTCAAACAGAGCAGTGTCTATAGATTTATTTTTAAGGTATCCATGCTGGTTATTATTAAATAATTTTTTTTTTTAAAGCAAGTGATTCGTTTAGCAATTAAGTATTCAAATATTTTAGCAAAGCAAGTAATTAAACTGATGGGTCTATAGTTAGATAAATCTGAATGATCACCTTTTTTGTATAAAGGTTTAACTAATGATATTTTTAATTCATCTGGATAAATTCCCGACTCGAAAAATAAATTAATTATATGTCATAATGGAGATACTATTTCATGTATGCAATGCAAGATAATTTTAATGGGTACTTCATCAATACCTGAGCTCTTTTTATTTTTCATATTCATCACTAGAGACATAATCTCTTCTTCGGTTACTGGACTCAGAAAAATGATTATTTAAAATATCATGATATGTATGATTATTACAGGGTAATTGAGCAGTATTGACCAATGAACTAGTTATGAAATGAGCATTAAATTCATTTGCAGTATGATTAGTAATTTCGCTATTTTTATTACTTGTATTGTTTGTTAAATCTCTTACAATGTTCCACATTTCCTTTGATTTATTTTCTACGTTGTTAATCTTGTTTCTGTTGTAATTTTTCTTTGTGTCCTTTAATAATGTGTTATATTTAAACTTGATTTTGTTATAAACAATCTTGTATTCCGGATTGAACGTTGATAATATTTGATAAATTTTAAGTTGTTCTCTAACTTCCTCTAATTTTGCATTATTTAAATTATATTTTGTTTTATTGTTTAGATTTATAGTTTTGTAGGGAAAATTTACATTAAAGTTATGCAAAAATTGTTCTAGAAATATTGAAAAACTTTCATTTACTTTATTTGTAGCATATATCTTAGCCCAAGAAATTCCCTTCAATTTTTGTTGAAAGTTGAGGATATTTTGAGTGGTAAATTGTCGGAACTTAGCAGTTTTAGTTTTATCTATGATGTCTATAGCACATTTTAATATTTGTCCAAAATGATCCGACAAAAATTGAAAACTTTACCAGTCATATTTCCATTATAATTGGTAATTATGTTGTCTAGACACGTACCTGAAGATAATGTTACTCTTGTAGGTTCTTTAATTGTTACGTGTGTGTTAAAATTTTGCAATATATTTATAAAATTTAATGTACTTGTGCTTAAATTTAACGTATCAATATTAAAGTCTCCTGCAATGAAATAAATGAACTTTTCTTCATATAAAATGGTTAGCATAGTATAAAATTTGTTTAGAAAAACCGAAATATCACTATTAGGTGATCTATATAAACAAACTACCAAGTACTTTTGACGGCTAAAAGTGAAAGTAACATTACAACATTCAAATACATCACATTCAGATAACTTCCGCCATGCTTTGTGCGATCTCTACAAAAATATGATTTTAAATTTAAATTATTTATTTGAAATGCTTTTATTTGCGATTCATCTTGCCAATGCTCAGTTATACAAAGAAAATCACAATTAAATTCTGCTGACATTGCCTCCACCATGTTGATACAGTTTCTTAAGGACTGCACGTTTTGATGTATCAATGTTAAATTATTGTTTTTCATAGTAGTAGTCGCTATATTCGAAACTTGTTTTGCGGACTCGATTGAAAAGTTGGAACCTTGCGTCGATTTGGGAGAAAAAATCTGTTCACAAATGTGTTTGTTGGCCAAAAATCTGGATTTATAATTATGCTCTCGACTTTCTCAGGAATACCAATTTTAAATGACAAATAGCTAGCATCTTCATACTTGGGTTTTAATTGCTCCACTACATACGACAACTCGCCCGCCTTAGATAAATGCGCCATAATATCTTCTTTTTTCAAATCTTTAGTTAATCTGGAAACAAAAATCCACTTTCTTCTTGTTACTTCGGTGACAGGTAAATTGGTGGCAGTTGATTGTCCCGTAAAAGAATACCGTTTTCGAGGTTGATTGTTTATAGCTTTATCAATTTTACGTTTTTCTTCAAAACGCGAATTAGAGCATGTTTCGGTAGTTTTTGCAGATAAACCATGATTTGTAATATTTTCTTTTATAGCAGCAGAGTACATCCTGGCAGTTTGCGGTGTTATTCCTTCCGTAGTCGCTACCGGTGCACTGTGTGCAGTATTGGGTCTTGTATAGTGCGAAACATTTGGTTCGGCAATTAAATCCCGATTTTGATTTATTGTGCTTCCATCTTCGGTATTTTGTGCGAATCTCGCCAATTTTCCATTCTTATTTATTGTGTTTGTGTCTTGACTATCCACAACCTTGTGGCTTGTGTTTACATTTTTTTGACCAAAATTTAATTTATTAATTATTGATGTTAATTTCAATATTTCTGCATTCTGTTTACTAATCACTACATTTTGTTGACTTACTTTATTCTCCAACGTATCAACAGTAGATTTTAGCGATACCAGAACTTGTAGAGTACATTTTTGAACACCATTTTTATCGCATTTTGCACATGCCGGTATTCCAAGTTTGCCTTCGCACTTATTACAACTCCGGTGAAAGTTCAGATCACATATATTGCACTTGATTATGTCTTCACTTGTAGATTTATCACATATGTAACAATTTTCCGTACGCGGAGAAATACTTAAATTTCCTTCCGAGGCCGAACGATTTAACGACGCGGCGGCCATGTTTTCGTTAAATGAATGAAAAATAAAAGTAATAAAATACACATTTCATAAAAAACTAGAATTATTTATTATACAGATTTATAATTAATTTACATTTCGTTACTACTAAATTCGGAATCAGAAGAATCAGAAAAATTCGAAGAATTTATATTTATTACAAATTGGTCAATCACATCGTCTATATCTGCTTCCCTTTGGCGGTATAAATGTTCACACTTTATAGCGTGATCGCAGCGGGATTTCCATTCCGCCTGGGAAAATGTTGAGAAAAATTCTTCGCAGCATTTTCTAACGTCTTCTAATTTAAATGTAACATTTCTGCTAGCTACGAATTGCAGATTTGGAATATTCAATAACAGCAATTTGAAAATAGAATTTGAAACTGGGAGACATCGCAATTCTATACTGCTAGGTGGCAGTGGGTACCCATTGAAGCCCTATCTTCTTACACCGTTATTGGATACCAACAGAAGACAAGAAATTATGTACAATGAAAGCCATATTAGGACTCTGAATGTGATTGAAAGATCGTTTGGTGTTTGGAAACGACGTTTTCCAGTGTTAGCGTATGGGATGCGCATTAAAATGGAAAAATCATTGTATGTTATAATAGCAACAGCTGTATTGCACAATATTGCAATTAAATTAAAAATAAACGACTTGCAATTACTTCCACCTAAAGAATTATTAAACAATGCAATAGAAAATGGAATATTTTAATAACTTTTAGCATAGTATTTTATTGAATAAAATGTATATTCCATCATTTATTTACCAGTATTTTCATGTAGAAAACCTCATGTCAAGTCATGTCCCATGTTATATTTTGTATGTGGGTCTATAATACATAATATTAAAGTTAAATACTGATTTATTAAAAATAAATCAATATTAATAATTAATATTGATTTATTTCAATTATTGAGTTAACCACTATTAAAAATGTTCCATATACCTATGTTATTGGAGGGGGTTGTATCTGTAATATCATTAAAATCTATTAAGCATTTTTATTTTTGAAACATCAATATATTTTCTCACTTTCATCTTAGTCTGGTTGTGTTATTTATAGATAATTTTTTTTTTATAAACCAATTTTCTTTCAAGATTAACACAATGTGATAGTGAAAATGCAAAAATATCAGCAATATGCGTAGAGTTGAGCAAAAAAAAAATTGAGATGAATCTGGAATTTCAATTTTGAAAAATATAAATTTAGGCCTTACACTATTCGAAAACAACATTTACAAAATCGTCAATTGCAATTCTTTTTACCGTTGTATTATTTGGACGCATGAAGCATATATGAATCGCTGATTTTGAAAAGGGCGTAAGTCACAATTTTGTAAAATCAAGATAATAATGGGAAACGGTACTGTGGTAGTATGCCAACTAAATGAGATTGAAAACGGCGTAAGTCTCTATGGAAAATGATTGCGAAAAATGGAGGGTAATTTCGCGATTATTTTGAAAAGGGCGTTAGTCATTTAACTTACGCCCCTTTCAAACTCATTGACAAGGTAATATTTTTAGGTAATATTTTAGGTATGGTATATTGTATGATAACTATGATATAAATATATCATTCAGTTACTGTATGATATATTTATATCATACAGTTATCATACAATATATCATACAAAAAATATTACCTTGCACAACCAGCGACACCTATTCGAATCTAATAGGTAATCCATGGTGTTCCTCGGGAATGTGAGGGAGGAGCTTTCTAATACCAGTCAACTTCTTATCATTGATGTGCACCTGATCAGTGTATGCTTGCGTAGTTGATAGATCGGGAACGTTCTTGACTTTCAGGAGTTTTGTAACTGTTGTGGTTGAGACCGTCAATCCGTTCAAAAGCAAGAAGGACCCCAGGTGTTGAAGAATCAAACACGTACATCTTGTTGGAACTGACGAAGAACAATTCACGATGATCACTCTTCTGGCCCGGGCGGGTCTTTTTCAAAGGGACGCAGGATTTCTAATAGAACTGTGGCCACCATTGACTAAAATCTTTGACGTCTTTGGGGCGTAGCACCTTGACAGTGAAGGGATCTTTTCTAGCAGCCAGAATCATTTCATGATATTCGTTAGGGTCGTAGACGTGATCGGCTCGCCTCACCTTTCTCTTGATGAGACCAAAGTCCCTATCGCATGGTAAGTAAGAGTGACCGCGTTCAGGGAAGTAGAGGAAGATTTTATTGAAGTGCTTCCTGGCGGCCAAAGTAAGAAATAAACGCAGCACAGTATGATTCTTATTTTGGCCTGCGCACCCATTGCAAAAGCAATGAAGCTCTGTGACTTCTGCAGGTATGGTCTCGATGTACTGCAGCAGCATGGAACACACGTCGTTGGGGCCTTTCTTGGCTTCCCCTTCGTGATAAACGAACATCTGCGCCGGGAGGATCCTGGCTCATGTACGCCGAACACGTGGACCCAAAATTGTCGAAGATAAAACACATCCTGCACTGGAACCTCCGGCAGGGGTAAGTTTTGCATGAAATCGAAGCAAATGCCCCGAATGTGGTTGTTGGATGTGCACATAATTTTCACCTCTCTCATTTTCTTGTGAAACTTCTTTGCACGTGCTTTGTGAACGACAAGCTCTGCGGTTGCTGCTCGTTTGGCGTTATCGTTGAGTGTAGGGCTTTTTATTTTGACGACCAACTGTTCGCAAGTGATGCACGTGTCAATCTGTGGGTGACCAAATATCAAATCGAAGTTTTCTTTGAAGTAGCGAAGAAAATATTCGTACTTAATGCGAGTATCAGGATGTTTGATGCAGAACAGTTCGTGCATTTTTGTGACGTTTAAGCGAGCGGCCAGGTATGTTTTTTCTCTGCTGGAATAGTGGTACGTATTCGTTGGAAATGATTTAATATGCTCCATCATTGGGTTGATTTCAATGGAGGAAATCTCGACATTTGGCCAAGAAACTTGACCGCGCAGTTCTTTTGGAGTGTCTCCTCTTAACAATCCCTGTAAACGCCTCAGCCTCTTCTCGGAGACGCTGTGAAGACTGAGAAAAGCCTTTTGACAAACAGGTACCTTTTGGGAGCCCATCATGACATGATAGCTAAAAGTGGACTTCCTCACTCGTGGTTCCTCTTTTCTGGGACGATGTTTTTTGACTTCATGGTGATCAAGGAGGGACTGAAGATAGACGTCTTGCATTGTCTTGGATTGCATAGAGTACACCTTAGCAAGGACACCGTCACGTTCCTCTGGAGAAAATGAATCAAAGCATTTTGAGCGGCAACTGAAAAGAAAATAATATCACGAAATAAACTTTGTTAAAGAAAATAAAGTATATCAATGATATTATTAAAATCACTGTGGCGCATTTTCCGGAAAATGCCCCTTGGTTTAAAGAAATAATAATAATACGAACCTGCATTCATCTCCTGTAGTTTTCTTTGTAACTTGCTTTCCAGCGGAATTTATATAGGATTCTCCAGGAATTTTGGCCTGTTTTGCAATCTGTTGCCCATAGTTTTCTGGGTTTTTGACTCCTTTTTTACGTTTTTTTGCATCTACTTCGTCCATCATTAATGTTTATAAAAATCCAACAAAAACCAAAAATACACAAATAATGACGATGCAATAATAATGCTGCAATACGGCGAAATAATGACGACAGATTACAGTTCGTAATACTATGCGCCACAAGAGTATGAATAGCTATTATTACAACTAGGGAAATATGAATAGTATATTTCCCGAGGTTGGCTAGTTGAAGTAAAGACAACCAAGGGAAATGTATTCATATTCCCCGTGTTGTAATCAATAGTTTTTTTCTGATTGAAAGACTATTATTCTGTAAATGGGAAAATATTGGATTGTAAATTTTTAATTTATTGGATTGGTAACGTTGCTAAGGGCCTTGTTTGTAAATATCATAGTTTACTTGTTTTGATTTTTGCTTTGTTTCATAAATTGGTGAAATGTCAAACTATGTGTTAACGAAAGCGACGAAAGACCGTGAATGTTTGGTTCCGGTAAAATCCAAAGCTGTAAAATCCACAAAAGATACCTTCCTAAAAAATCGTAGGTGTTGTCCCGAAAGCAATTAAAACAATTCTTGAGAGAAGCTCCTAATTACATTCGTTTGATGTTTATATTTTCCTAGGGAAATATGAGCACTTCATATTTCCCTAGGTAAATATAAGTGTGTTATGCCATATTGTATCTAAGCAATATTACTCGATATTGTTTCAATCAGAAAAAAAAACAATATTACTTTGCACAACCAGCGACATCTATTAGATTCGAATAGGTGTCGCTGGTTGTGCAAGGTAATATTTTTTTGTATGATATATTGTATGATAACTGTATGATATAAATATATCATACAGTAACTGAATGATATATTTATATCATACAGTTATCATACAATATATCATACCTAAAATATTACCTAAAAATATTACCTTGTCAATGAGTTTGAAAGGGGCGTAAGTTAAATGACTAACGCCCTTTTCAAAGTCATCGCGAAATTACCCTCCATTTTTCGCAATCATTTTCCATAGAGACTTAAGCCGTTTTCAATCTCATTTACTAGGCATACTACCCCAGTACTGCTTCCCATTATTATCTTGATTTTACAAAATTGTGACTTACGCCCTTTTCAAAATCAGCGATTCAATTGAGTTAACCACTATTAAAAATGTTCCATAGACCTATGTTATTGGAGGGGGTTGTATCTGTAATATCATTAAAATCTATTAAGCATTTTTATTTTTGAAACATCAATATATTTTCTCACTTTCATCTTAGTCTGCTTGTGTTATTTATAAATAATTTTTTTTTTTATAAACCAATTTTCTTTCAAGATTAACACAATATGATAGTGAAAATGCAAAAATATCAGCAATATGCGTAGAGTTGAGCAAAAAAAAATTGAGATGAATCTGGGATTTCAATTTTGAAAAATATAAATTTAGGCCTTACACTATTCGAAAACAACATTAACAAAATCGTCAATTGCAATTCTTTTTACCGTTGTATTATTTGGACGCATGAAGCATATATTAGCTTTGCAGGAATATTTAATAGGCATAACGCGCATTATTGGTTATCGAGAATCCCTATTGAAACGTCGAATTTTGCCCACCCTGTACAATACCGCCTAGATTTAATTATTCTTGGTAAGTGATCGTAGTAAGTCATCGTAGATTGCTGGTTATTCAGAGGAAATTCCCCTTTTCTAATTACTCTTCTAATCTCTAATCTCTCCAGGATGAAAATCTGCAATAAGGGAAAGAAGCTTAACCTCCTAGGAGGATTAAAGATGGGAATTTCCTGTAAATAACCAGCAATCTACGACGATATTATAATCGCGGCACTTACTAAGAATAATCAAATCTAGACGGTATTGTACACATTTCATTTGTAATATTGTATAATCTTTGAAAATTATCTTTAAAGATCGAAACACGTGTCAAGAAACAGAAAATAAAATCATGGAACATAACAAGGGTGTTTCAACAAACTTTTACTATTATTTATTTTTTCGTTAATTTGACAAAATAGTAAAATCTAACTTATTTTAACAGTCTTCCGAGGCTTGATCCATTGCCACATCTTGAGATGGAAGTAGACAAGATGTTCCAAGCTTCATATGAACCAAGTGGTACGCGATTAATCGACCTAGGTGAATTGAAACATTAACAACAAAATACCAATCGTTTATACTGAAAACGATTTCATTATTACTGGCAATAAAATTACTTTTATTATTTTCTAGAAAATGTGATTCGTTTGTTTATAGTGAATCAGTTGCACTTTCATAAATTGAAATTCGCAATGACTCATTGTCAGTGGTAATAATAACCTGAACCGATATGTTTGCGGTGTTTATAATATTGTTCCATATATTTTTAAATACTGGCAGTAACATAACTAAACCAAACATATCCTCCGTCGAATGCGTCGGTACAAGATTAACGATGTTCCATCCGCACGACATTAATTTGTTTCACATATCACTAATAAACAGCAACAAAGCAGATTTTCTATTAACGAAATTTCCAGGTTATGCTGATAAACTAAGCATGATTTATGACATCAAACATGATTTACGCAATAAGGATACGGTGAATTTGCTTATTCTTATAGAAAACTTAATTGATTTGCAAGGATATATCGAACGCATGAATAGGGATATAAATCAAAAACCATACGCTGTTTCGGTGACATTTTACTGCCTCAATCAACACCCTCATCCTGATAATTTGTTGGAGCATAAATATCCAGGCATCGCCCGATTTCCTATGATAAGACTTCTTTTATTATACAATTCTACGTGTGAAGTAATTGCGGGTAATTCGGTGGACAACACATTTTCTGTACTACAAAGGAAAAAAGGTTGGAGAAGGGGCATCATCGCTATACTTCCTTTTGGGATTGACTATTCTTTATTCAATAATCAATGGTCAACTTTTGAAACGATTACTCTAAACTCCATCGAAGACATACATAGAAGTATATCTGAAGGAACGGTCGATTTATCTTTTGTTAGCACATTTCCAAATACCTATGACGACGTCATTTACACGAGACCTATGAAACGAAACGATGTAAAGCTACTTGTTCCTAAATCTAAGGAAAAACCTGTGCTTATCAAAATCATCGAAACCCTGAATGTAAAGACTTGGATCCTGCTCATCTCGCTCATCATTGCTTTATCCTTCGGAATATCATATGCCAGAGGCTACGCCGTACCTTCACTTGCTTTTCATTTAATGACGACCCAATTAGGCAGCTACGTAGAAAAACTCCCTTGGATTTTTGTACCCTGGCAAGTACTCTCTCTGTACATCTCAACCTTCATCAGCATGGGCGTTCTAAAGGCACTAATTTCCACAGATTATTACCCTCAAATGAACGACCTAAATGATTTTTTACAATCTAATTTAACTGTTTTATCCCTTGACGAATTTAAACAGAAAGTTCCCACAGGATTTAACGAAAGAATTATCATCACCAGGAGCGATGAAATATTTGGAAGAATTCTAGAAGGCAACACGACGTACGCGTATGCATTGTTTGATTCACAGATTCAAGACTTGCTCAGAATAATGAAAACAAATGGTTCTTATATCCCTTTTCATGTAATTGACGAACCATTCATATATAGCTGTAGTGCTTACTATGTCGTAAGTTATTTTATGAAAAATCTTATCGATAGAGAATTCTATACTTTCACTTATGAAACCGTCCCCAATAATGCCCTTGGTTTAAGATTTGATGATGTCAGTGGGGTCGTGCTGACGTTTGCACATTACGAAAGTATATTCGCCGCATTTCTGTCTGGATTGTGTGTAAATTTGTTTGTACTATTTTTAGAAATTATTTATGCAAAGCTAAAGGACGTTTAATATAAAATTAATTATTTTTATAGGTAACACAGTTCAATAGAAACATTTGTTTGTATTTATATTTTATGAATATGCAATCGCTGTGTTTGACGTATTGAATAAGTAACCAGTTTTGTAATAACACGGTTTAAAAGTGGATTATGTATCAAGGGAGAGAAATTCGATATTTTATGTGCAAATTTGTATCCCGAGAGTGAAAGCACGGCAGATACAACGCACCGAGGGAAAAATAGTACGACCCGTTTTTTTTCTGGGTTAGATTTTAGAAACGAACGTTTTACTCTTAAAATAATTCGTTTGTGAAAAAAAAAATAGTATACAGTGCATTTTATTTAAATGTGGCCATAGGGATTTACATGGTAAAAATTGTACCCCATGTTAACTTTTGTTGTCGTGCAAATGTAAAACATTTTCTTGTTTTTATCAATAAATCAAACATTTTTCTGTGAAATGTTCATTGTTAGAAGGACATAAACATGTTAGAATTCTTTATTTTCGCTTTCAAAGTTGAAATTAATAACACAAATAATTAAGCCAGACCATAATTACAGAGCGTTTTTCTTTAATTATAGCTGTGGTCATAGGAATTTACATGTACATTTTACCACGTTTTAGCATTGATTAAGTTAGCTGCAAGTTTTTAAAATCTGCGTAAACATGTTAAGTTAATGTTTTTTTCATTTATTTAAGTAATAAAACTAAAAAATAACACAATGTAGACATAAATATTTATTAAAGAAATTGTTCAAAATGCTTTCCTTCCATTGCGAAACAATAACCCAACCGATCATAAAAATGTGTTCGAGTATTTAGCAACTCTTACTGTGATGGAGTTGCAAGTTTCTGTAATTCTTATCTTTAACTCCTCAAGATTTTCGGACTTATCTCGGAAAATGGTCGTACATTTTAAGCACTGTAGTCTTATTAGGAATAGGACGATTTGGATGTCCCGCAGCGAAGTTGTCCGCAATTTATCGACTTTATGTATGCTGTTGCAATTTCTGCTCGTTCTTCAATGTTATAAATAGACATTTTCTTGAAAAAAATTACATTAACAAACTTTCGCGCGATTTTATAACATTTAAATGACAGCAAACAATATGACATTTACGCCAAGTTGATTTTTGGCTTAATTATTTGTGTTATTAATTTCAACTTTGAAAGTGAAAATTAAGAATTCTAACATGTTTACATCCTTCTAACAATGAACATTTCGTAGAAAAATGTTTGATTCATTGATAAAAACAAAAAAATGTTTCAAATTTGCACGACAACAAAAGTTAACAACGGATACAATTTTTACCATGTAAATCCCTATGGCCACACTTAAATAAAATGCACTGTATATGGGTCATTCCATATCATATTTATCAAAAAAAAAAAATCTATACTTTGAAACTAAGATGGATGACGTACAACTAGACGAGCAAAACAAATATCGTTTAAAGTGCTGCAATACCATCAGTAAAATAGTGGTGTGTGTTAAATGTGCTTCTGCATATCATCGAAGTTGTGTTGCCAAAAAGGGAGTTACGCTGAAGGATGGTGATCCAAGAATACTCCGGGGTGCTATTTTTGAATCGTTCGACACGGTGTCGCATGCGAGATATCGGTAAATGTCGATCACTTTTCACAAATCGGTATTATTGAACGCGTGACATCATGTCGCATGCGAGATATATCGATCGACACTTCTCTACTGCCCTAAAGTAGTCGAGACGGTTATGTCGAATGGTTATCCTAACCTAAAACAAGGACAGTGGAGAGTTTATGAGTGCATTATAAAATTTATACACATGCAATAATATAACCATTTTTAATTTTTGTTAATAGTCAGTGGTTAGTTATCAGTAAGTTACGTAACACTCGTGTATTTTATTGTATATCACTGTTTGCAATGACGAATATACTTTTCATGAATGCAGTGTGTTATAGCTAAATAACTGTTATGGGAGAAGGAAAACGTTTTTCTTAATTAGCTGTTATTGATTATTAGTTGATAAACTCTGCTTGATATTGTAATGTCCTATCTAACCTTAAAATAAACTTTAAAATCACAATTTTAAACCATTTAACTAAATAAAACTTTAAATAATGTCATCAATATCTTGTTATTTACATATAATTGTGTATTTGAAATTGTTGAGTTCACTAACAACCACTACACACAAGTAAATTCATTGGAAAATTCACCAACCGAATGGTGTAGTGGTGACGCATTTTAAGTCCCTAAAAAAAAAAACGTCTGTCTGGCATCGAAATGTACATTTTTTGCCCACAATTAAAAACAGCGTGGGAAGCCTTTTTTCAAATGAGCAGACGCACCCCATCAGAAATTATATAAATTATGAACAAATAAAAAAATTATTGATATTTAATTTTTATATAAAATAATTTTATTTTCTAAAGTACCCAACTTGATAAAAGTTTATATTGGCATCAAGAAGATATAAGGACAAAATAAAGGAGGTCAATTAACGGTTAAACGGGCGATGTCGAGAAGGAATTGAGAAAAAGTGGGGCGTAGAGGCTTGTGGTTTGATGAAGGGTGTAGGGAAGCGAAAAGGGTGCTAAGAAGAGCGATAAAGACTTGTTGGGAAGGGAGGAGGGGAGACAAAGAGATGAAAGAGGCAAAAGTTAGGTTTAAAGAGGAATGCAATAAAAAAAGGACATGTGGCTGGGAGACGAGGTGAAGAGAGTAAGGGGGTTGAAGAGCGAAAAACAACTTTGAAGGTACTTGAAGGAAAGAGGGCCGATCAGGAAAGTAAGAGGAGAGGGTATAAACATCGAGACATGGAAGGCACACTTTGAAGAGTTGTTAGGAACAAAGGGAATTCGAGGGAATCAAGTCGGGGAAAGAAGGGTTTCCGAGAGGGAGGGTGATTTTAGTATGGCAGAGTTAGAAAGGGTGCTGCAGGAGATGAAGGATGGGATAGCGGTGGGTCCCGATGGAATTCAGGCAGAAGCATGGAAGGGATGTACTCCGGAAGGTAATGAGAATATGTTGGTGCTGCTGAACGAAATATGGAGAGGAGAAAGGCAGTTTCCAAAGGAGTGGAGGGAAGGAGTCATTGTGCCAATTCACAAGGGAGGAGAGAAGAGCGATCCGAAAAGCTATAGGGGGGTTTCGTTGATGGATAGCCTCTATAAAGTAATCATGATGATGGTCAAGAATAGGTTGGAGATAGAGGCGGAAGATCAAAGGTGGCTACCGAAAATACAAGGGGGGTTTAGGAAAGGGCGGTCCACGGTAGAGCAGATAGCTACACTTAACTGGGTGATTAAGAGAGAGCTGAAAAAAAGAGAGATTGTGTTTGCTGTTTGTGGATCTGAAAGCGGCGTATGATTCGGTGGATAGAACCTTAATGATTGAAAGTTTTAAAGGGAAGGAAGTGTCTTAGCAGGTTGTGGAGTGGATAAGGGAAGTACACAAGGAAACGTGGTGTAAAGTGAGAGTGGGAGAGCATGTGTCGGGCCGTTTTCAGGTGGAATGTGGGGTGAGGCAGGGGTGTCCATTAAGCCCACTGCTATTCAACCTATACGTCGCAGACATGGAGAGGGTGTTTGAACTGGGGCAGGCAGGGGGAATAGCGGTGGGTAGAAAGAAGGTGTGGAGTCTGGCGTATGGTGATGATGTGGTAGTGATGACGAAAACAGTGAAGGAAATAAGAGAGATAAAGGTGAGATTGGAAGGGTACTTTGGAAAAATAAGATTGACTGTGAATGTAAGAAAGACGAAATGGTAAAAATGTAGGAAGGAGAGGAAAGGAGGAAGAATTGAGGTGGCTGGGAGAACAGATTGAGCGAGTGAGTGAGTTTAAATATCTTGGGTATATATTCAGTGAAACAGGGACGAAAGCGCGTCATGTGGAATTTGTGTGCAAGAAAGCGAGAGTGGCTATGGAGCGTAGGGTATATGGAACGGGATGCTAGGTAAGAATGTAAGTATGCAAATGGTATGGTGGGATGCTTGTGTGAGGGCAATAATATTGTATGCATCAGAGGTGTGGGGAGTGAGTGGGCAGGAAAATATCGAGAAAGTGCAGATGCAATACCTAAAGAGGATATTAAGGTTGGAGAGGACCACACCAAATTATATAGTTCTGCAGGAGTCAGCGATTGTCGGTAGAGTGAGAGCGGCCAGAAGGGTGGTAAAATTTGAGAGGAGGATATGGGGCTTAGAGGATGAAAGAGTAGTGAAAGAGGTATGGAAGGGGTGTTACAGAGAATGGATGAGGAAATGTGAAGGAATAAGATGGATGCATGAGAGGAACAAGTTGTATGTCAGGGCGGGGTGGTCAGCGACGGTTTTCGAAGAAAAGGTATCAACAGGAGAGCTGATCGAGAAGGAGGTGGCGGAAAGGTTACTGTCGGTGGAGTTGCAAGAGAGGCAAAGTAAAATTAACAACAGCAGATATAACCCGAAGTTCCAAGATCTTCAGGTGTTCGCAGGCCCGCCTCGGTATTTTAAAACTTTGAAGTCTGACGAAGTGCGTTTGTTGGCAAGGTTCAGGTGCGGGAAGGAAGGTTGGATGGGAGAGAAATACACGAGGTGTGGGTTTTGCGGGGAAGAAAGAGATGAATGGGAGCACTGGATGAATGGATGTGAAGAAGGGAGGGAGGCGATAAGGATGGAAGTGAAAGAAAGAAGTAGGAATGTGTGTCTGTGTGAAAGCGGCAGCGGGATAGAGGTGTGTAAGTTATTGGTGAGATTGAGGACAGAGAAGTGTAGCTAACTGGAGGTCGGGAGGACTGTAAGAAGAGATGTGAGGCGGATAGATAAGGGATATGTCACTACATGTATATATTGTTGCATCCCTATGGGTTGCTTAGATTTAAGGGGTAGAGTTGCCTTCTGACACCAGGGTGAGTAGGAATCCTAGCCGACGGTGATGATGTGATGATGAGATGATCACTTCCAGTGGCACTTCTTTTAGATAAACTTCACTTTTTAACGTATTGACTCGAGGGGTTTTGATTAACAACGATTTTGTATCCAGGTAACTTAATAATACTTTATTTATATTCGGAATACATCAACACGGGTGCGCGTCTAAATTAATACTGAATAAGATAAGCAACGGCCAGTCCTTTTATAGGATTATGACATGCTGAAGTCAGCATGTGATAACACAACAAAGGGTCTATTGTTTTGAGGGCACCCAACACCTCCGGGGCCAATAAAAGATTTTTGAAATTTTAAATTAGACAAAAATCTTATAAGAGGACTACCGATACAAATTTATAAAAAGATGTTGTGTTGTCGTGTTAAGGTTTTTAATAGGGTTTTTAAAATTTTGTACTTCCTTAATATTATATTATTTATATTGCGACTAGTTTCGGCCTAAGGCCATCATCAGACAAAACTGAAATTGGGTAATTCCATGTAACGTTACAGTTCGTACACCTCAGCTTGACAAATAAACACTAAATTATGAAGAAAACATGGCAAACTTATTGTTTAAAAACACTCCACCTACGTTCAATTTTCGTAAAATGTATTGAAATTAATATGTCCATTAGCAGGTAAAAAAATAGAGAGCCATTTATGTGCGTAACGGGTGTTACGCGATTTGGCCTATGTATACCAGATCACTCATAAGAAATTTGAAATTCTGCGAATTTCGTAAATTTATATTTATAAAACATAATATAATGAAAAACTAAATAACCGCTTAATACTATAGATTAATTATAAAAACATAATAGCTACAGATTTTTTTTAATGGCAATATGTAATTGTAGCGGATGTTACAGCTTGGTGTAACGGGTGTTACGTGTACGAATCCTAACCAATATTTGCAGTAACAAGTCTATATTAAATCACATATTTGGTGGTTATTTATAGTGGGAACATTTAAAATGCAATATTAAATTATTTTTCATGAATTTATTGTTCTAAGATATCAACTGAGGACAAAAAACTGTAGTAAGTACGGTCCCCTCTTATTTTTAGTTCAGGAATGGGCAATATGCAGATGATATTTGTAAAACGAACATCTGAAACATCATTTTCATTGCTAATGAATGTATTAGCGCTGACTCTCTTTAAATACATAACCTGCACATCGCCCTTACATATTGAACTTTGGCATACTGCAGCATACCTAAATTCTTTTTGCCTTTTGCCTTTAGCGACGATTCTCACTAAAACGAACACTCCTGCATGGATATCCCGGACTGATACACTGTTGGATAAGCCAGACTCGTCTTCAGAATCTGTATACACCTCATTGTAGCGCAGTTTCTGTTTAATATTGAGAACTGTCCCTAGCACACCAGACGAGAGCCTGGCTGATAGAAGATTGAGTGGAATTCTACAAATAAGTCTTTCATCACTATTAATTTCAAAGTTCTGTTCTATGTCTTCTTTCTTACATAACTCTTCTATGCCTTTATCTTGTTTGATGTTTTCTTTCTCTTCCTCTTCGATGTGTTTTATCTCATTCTCTTTCATGTTTTCATTTTCAAGTGCAGCTTTTAGAATAGCAAGTGGTAGAGAATCTTCATTGTCAAAACCAGAGTCCTCGTTCACATCCATTAAAGTAGCCCGTACTTCAGTGTCTTCTTTTATCTTTACAACAATTGGATTTGATTTAGATGTTCGTGCTACTACAATTGAAACATCGTCTACAGCTTCAAAATGGTGTTGGATTTGAACTCTTTCAATAGATAGAACGTGTTTCCAGATGCTATCAAGAAGATTTGTATCGTTCTCAATGTCAATTTTTGACACAAAAACTATGTGTATGCCTTTTACTTCAGCTTTTACATACTTGTAGAAGTCTTCTGCTGAATTTAGGATCACTTTTCTGGCTTTTACACCTGTCCATGCTACTCTTTTTACTGTTCCGCCAAGTCCATCGACTGCGCCTTTTCCATGGGAAGCAGCAAAAAATTCCCACTGGAGTTTGTCAAGATCAGCATACTCTTTAAAATTATTAAGAAGAGCCAATACATATCGGTTTTTGAATTGTGCAGCACAATTGTCACTGAAAATTTTTACGGCCTTTATAGAATCCTTGACCTCTTTCAGGTAGCCGAATATCTTGTTCAGGAAGGTACACACTGCATATTAAGTGTGAGATGTATCATCACTCACAATGACAATTGGCTTTATTTCCTGGTTAGACAGCCAGATGCAGCAAGTGAAAATGGATACTTGATCATGGCTCCAATGAGCGCTCTGAATTTCGTCCTGGCTCACTAGAGCATAATTTTCAGCAAAATCTATTTGAACTATTGCTTCACCGTCTTGCAATTTTTTTTTCGATTCTTCGAAGCAATCAGACTACCTTTTTTACGTAGCAATGAATCTTAAACTTCTCCATTTTATCTTTTAACTCTTTAAGTACTGCTTTGCAAGACGTAGTCTTTGTTTCGACTTTAGGGCGGCCTCCTAAATTGGTCCATTCTTTCCAATATATACTTTTTTTCAAGCTTTTATGGTCTTTAAATTTACCCCAAAAGTCTTTTGGGCAGTTTTTGCAGGAGCTGAGCATACATGTTTCATTTTCGGGGCTACAAGTTATAGCGTTGATCAATTCCTTGTGCGTATTTGGAAATCCCGCCAAACATTTACTGACACTCAACTTTGTTAAGAACGTTTGAGTGCTGAGCACAGACGCACACCACATGAGCTGTATACGAAACAGGTAGCACTTCTACTGGCCGCAAGTTGTAGAAAATAGATTTTCCAATACTAGTGTCAGGATGACTATCCTTAAAGAATTCATAGGCTTCCCGGATAGTTACGATCATATTCCTCTTTTGCTTTTTTGTTTTCTTGCCTGTGACGGGATCTCTTATAGTTTTATAGTCTTTTATTCCGGGAGCCTGCCTACTAACATCATCTCTATAGTAGAACTCTTTTATAGCTTTTTCAATCCTTTCGTCTTTCTTTTTCTCTTTCTTTTGTATTTTATTCAAATCACATCCCAACATCTCTAATGCTACTTTCTTTACAACAGCTACCTTTTTATCTGGAGAGTTAGGTAGACTTTTTTTGGTCTTTCTAACGGCTTTTCCAAATGTTTGTAAACATTTATAACTACCGATCGAAGGTGTCGAAATGGAATCAATGTTTTTTGCAGCTTTCAATTTCTGCCTGTAATCTTGAACTCCAACTCTAGTTTTCTCTCTAGAAATAGCTAGTCATTTGGGGTCCTTTTCTACAGCTTCCTGAACTTTTTTTCTTCTTTTTAAGTCCCTTTCTCTTTCTTTTCGCAAATGCTCTGTATATTTGTCGGAGTTTCTTCTCATCTTTTCTCTATATTTTTTTATTCTTTCTCTTGCTGCAATCATCTTGAGAATCTAAAACAACAGCAACCCAATCAAAGCTGTTATCATAGCATGCTATATTTAGGGATCGTCAATAAATGATGTTACATTGATCACAAGGGGGCCAAGCTAAGCCCAATACATTTAGTGTAATTTCGGGACGAAAAGAAATGTAAATGGTTTTAAGTATTTGAAAAACGCCTCCGTAACTTATGGACGACCCGTCGGTGTTAAACTATACACTGAAATCATTGCCAATATGTTATTGATCCAAACAAGTACCATGTTGGGACAAAAAGATGTAACTGGTGTAAAAGTATGTAAAAGTGTTAAAAATCGGCCCGTAATTCGCGAATGACCCCATCTGTGACCCCATTTCTGTTGAAAAGTTTAGAAGAATTCACCGAACCCATTACCATTACTTTATTGGTCCCAATAATATCAAATCAAGAATGGGTAACACCCGTTACGTAACGGGTGTTACATGATATTCCAATCAATATTTTGTAAATAAATAAGCCAAACATAAAAAATAATCCAATTATAAGTTGCTTGCAATCATAACCTTACTTGCTCAAACACTTTTCACGATGCATGCAATAGGCTAGATGTTAAACAAACGTTTCGACTATTTTCGTAACGGGTGTTACCCAGCACAGGGACTGCTTTAAAAGCTGGAGAAAGTAATGAAAATATTAAACTTACCAAATTATTTATTCACGCACAAGCAGAGAAAATGTTTTGTATTCAAATGACGGATTTCAAGTTGCCATTATCAGAAAAAAATAACTACCATTGATCAAGCCTAACGTCCTGAGTTTAGTTGGAGAAAATTCGATAAATTCGAAAACTAGGTAAATTTTTTAAAGTTCTTAATAATATATACGATCATTACATTAGCTTAAACTAAATTTGAACAAAAAATACTAAACTTAAAAAAAATAACCGTGGTAGCGTTTCACATGGAACTACCCAATTATAAATTAACATGTATTTTAAATTTTAAATTATGATTTATGCTATGTTTACAGGTAAAATGTTTATTATTTCTTATTTATAAGTGGTACATCATTGATGAGAATGTATGTTTGTGTATGAGTGTGTATGTAATTAAGTGTGTGTGTGTGTGTGTGTGTGTGTGTGTGTAAGCGTGAGCGCGTGTGTGTGTGTGTGTATGTGTGTGTATAAGCGTGCGTGTGTGTGTGCGTGTGTAAGTAAGTAAGAGTTTTTTGTGAGTAAGTAAAAGTGTGTCTGTGTGTGTGTGTGATAGATTTTTGTGGATGTGTGTGTGTGTGTGTGTTAGTGTTTTTGTATGTTTGTGGGTGTTAGTGTTTGTGTTCTTTAATTTGTGTGTTGTGTGAGTTATCATTTAATATTGTTATTGTAGGTTAGGTATTATATTTTGTGTTATGTATGTTATGTATGATCTTTATTGTGTCACTTACTTGTCCGAGCTTGGTATTGTCGTTTGTGTGTAGGTGGGTGTTTTGTTCGTTTTTAAGTGGTTTTCCGTTAAGCATGTGGTTATTAACATTCGATTTATTTTTTGTTATAATGAAGTATGGCGTTGTCGTGTATGTGTGGTTGCCTGTGTTATGAATAGTTTTAGTTTTTTGAATATTGGTTCGGTTTCAAGGTATAATTGTTCGTTGAGGGAAATTGTATGTGTATCAAATTTTAGTTTTTCAATTTCGTAATTTTCTAGGAGATTTAGTTTGTATGATTTGGGTGCGTAGTGTAGGAGTTTAATGTTTTCAGGGTTATTGCAGTGGTGGTTGTTATTTTAGATGACGTCGGAAGTTTGAACTGGTGACGTTCCTTTTATGTTCTTTTATTCTACTGGATAGATTTCTTTCGGTTTCTGCGATATATGTAGCATTGCATTCATCGCATTTTAATTTATATACACCGCTTTTTTGTAGTATGTCATTATGTTCTGTGGGTTGGAAGGATGTCAATGAGTGTTTTGTGTGTTTTGAATGCTGCAGTTATATTGTATACTGGTTTGAATGAAAAATGCAACACCAAGAAGTTATCATCAGATTTGAATGAAAATTTCACAGAAGTTGTGTTTGAATGTCTCAAGTAAAAGAAATTTCAGTTGAAAAACTTACTTACACAAGCATTTTTTTTCCGTTGTTTCTAATGCACTCATTCACGCGGTTCGGCATGCTTTGAATGAGGTGATCAATATCTTCTTGGGGTAGCTCATCCCAAGCTTCCTGAATCCGCAAACGAAGTTCGTCCAAAGTGTCTGGGGCACGGGGTAAATTTCCATCATATCCCAAACATGTTCGATGGGCGAAAGGTCTGGTGAACGAGAAGGCCATGGAAGCACTACAACGTTACCTCCTTCTAAACACTCCATTGTTACCATTGCTGTATGTGGGCGAGCATTATCTTGCTGAAAGATAGGGTTTTGCAACCCTTATAAGTACGGCAGTGCAACGGGCTCTAGAATAATAGTCTGTACGTAGCGCCAGGAATAAAAACTAGAGGGGACCTACCACCTTACGTGATGGTACCCCAAATCATCACCCCCTGCGTGAGAGCAGTATGCCGAGGAAGCGCGAAGTCCATATTTCTGCGTTCCCCGCGGAAACGTCTGACACGTCTACGTCCATCGTTGGCCCACAAATAAAATCTGGATTCGTCAGTGAACATAATTTGTTGCCATTCTTGTCTCCAATTCACCCGTTCTCTACACCATTCCAATCTAGAAGCTCTATGACGTGGAGTCAGGGGAAGGCAACAAAAAGGACGATAACTACGCATTCCAAAACTCCGTATTCGATGATATATCGATGCCATTGAGATTCTAACATTTAATGTATCCCTTCAAGTGTTTCCAATGGCCCGTGTTGTGGATAATCTTTCTCTTCTCGCCAAAAATCTCAACAGCGTTCTTCGCTGTGGTCCAAATCCTCTCCGACGTCCATGAAAACCTTCCTCAGACCATCTTCGCCAGCACCTCATTACTGTGGTTGCGTCACGTTCCATTCTATTGGCAATTTCTCTAAACGAAAGACCACCCTCTCTCATGCCAATAATACGACCTCGCTCGGAATCACTTAGTTGTACAAAATTTCGACGGTTACGAACTCTGGGCATTTTAAATGATGTTCTTCGCACTATTATCACGAGAAAACTAATCCAAATTGTTCCATGTTTATAAAAACACCATTTGATATTGCTATTTTTCGTATATAAAATAATCCTAAAAAGAGGTTTGAGGAAGGAGTTTTTTATTGAAATTACTTTTTATACCGAAAGCCATCAATTGTAGAAAAATTAAATAAATTCTGGCTGTTTGTCTTGGTGTTGCATTTTTCATTCAAACCAGTATATTTATAAAGTGTTTTTGCTATTTTAAGGCTGATCATTCCGTTGTAGGGAAGTTTTCGGTATGTATTGTTTTTGGGTTGGGTGTTGTTGTTAATAAGGGTGAGTGTTGTGTGGTGGTTTGGTTTTGTTTTTTGGATAATTTTATTGATAAGTTGTATTGGGTATTTGTGTATATTTGCTATTTGTATGATTATATTTTTTTCGTGTTCGTAATTATCTGTACTCATTGGGATAGTGTTTAATCTGTGTGTTAGGCTGTGGACACTGGCTACTTTGTGTGTGTAATGGTGGTGTGAATCATACGGTATTATTGTGGCGCTATGTGTTGGTTTTATATATATATTGTATTCAATATTCTTGTCTTTTCTTAGTATGGTGATGTCTGAATAGTTTAATTCTTTATTATTTTCTATTTCGGATGTGAATTTTGTATTTTTGTATAAGCTGTTGAGGTGGTTTGTAAAATCTGTTATTTTTTCTTTTGGTCCGTCCCAGATGCATATGATGTCGTCTACATATCTTTTCCACATTAATATGTATTGATGGAATGGATTATTATTATGTATTATTATGTTGTCTATTGAAATGTTAATGAAGTAATCTGCTAGGAATCCAGATAGAGGGGAGCCCATTGGTAAACCATCTTTCATTTGATAAATTTTGTTGTTAAATTGGCAAAAATTTTGTTCTGTGATATGTGTTATAGCGTCTATAATATGGTCAGTTTCTGTCATGTCTATGTGTTTAGCTAGGGCTTTTGTAAGTAAATTTATTGTTTCTTTTACTGATATATTAGTGTAGAGATTTACTATGTCAATTGAAGCAAAAGCAAGTACGGCTGATTACGTCGAATACACGAGACTGGCTACTAAATTAACAAACACAGAAGAAAACATCAAATTTTTACAAACATGCATAAAAGAAAAACTCACACTGAACTTCGCACGAACAAAGAAACATCCACTCAACACCAATAGAGAAGCAGAAGCAAATACCAACAGGATCATCAAACGAGCAATCCGTAAACAATACCAATCACTTAACAAAATTAACACTAGACTATATTTCATTCATCAAAAACTAACTAACCTTCTAACATATATAGAACTAGAAATTTTCATCACAAACACAAAATCAAACGTTCTGATGAACAACACATGTAACATACTTAAAAAACACAACAAACTTGAACACCTACGCAAACTAAAACAAAAATTTACACATACACATATACACAATACACCCACACAAGACACACATACATTCCACAGTAACTTCACCAACCCAACCGATATAACATTCACTGATGAAGAATATTCAATCCTAAACAAAGCCATGAAATATGCCCCCAAACCTAATAAAATAAACTTACCCATCACAAGCATAGACATACAAGCAGCAATTCATAAACACACAGAGGAAACAAACATAACGGATGAAATCATACACATTCTAACTAAACATGAAAAAACACTGAACACACACACAAAAACAACTAGAAAACAAAAAAGAAAATAATAATAATAATAATAATAATTTTATTGTCCAGGAATGAAGCATTACTTCTTCTAGTTCTTTTTATGTTCAGACGGCAACATCTTACGTAGATATTGTTGTTATTGCGTGTAGCGTGTTGGTGGATGTCGCTGGTAAGTGTGAATGTGGATCGTTTTTTGTAGGTATATAGGCACAGCTCGTAGATAAGTAGACAAGGCAGTGGAAGCAGCTCGAAATTTTTTAAATATGGTCTGCAAGACGTTTGAGGACATATACCTAACATGGATCTTATAATGCGCTTCTGAGCAATAAATACGGAAGGCCAATGTATAGAAGTACCCCATAAGCAAATGCCATACGATAGACGCGATTGTACCGTAGCATAATAAAATGTTAATAGTTGTGGCATAGTTAGTACTGAACGCAGAACCCTTATTTGGTAACAACATTTATTTAACGATTTAATTAATTTGTTGCAGTGGAAGCTCCAATCTAATGTATTGTCAATATCGAACGGTGGATGATACCAAATTATTGTTCATATATATAGTTTTAACTCTAGGTCTTGTTTATACTGTTTGTTATGAAATCTGATGTATGTGGATTTAGAGGGGTTTATTGATAATTTGTTATTTTGAAACCAGTTGGCAAGTTCTTTGATGGTTGAGTTACACTTTTCTTCAATGTTGAAATTTGGAGAGCTAATGACTGCTGACGTATCATCGGCGTACATAAATATATTGTTCATTGTACAGCTTGGAAAGTCGTTTACATATAGAGTAAATAGTATAGGACCCAAAATTGAACCTTGGGGTACACCTATATTTATGACTTGGGTTGATGACGTATGTTCTGTAAGAAGGTTATTATTTAAGTGTTTAATTTTTACGCGTTGGTGTCTATTTAATAGGTATGAAGAGAACCAATCATTAGCAACTCCCCTTATGCCGTAGTCATATAATTTATTTAAAAGAATGTTCGTGTCAATGCAGTCGAATGCACGACTTAGATCGAGGAACAGTCCGACCGGATATTCACCAGACTCGAGTTTGTCAGTAATGCATGTATAGAATGAGTGACATGCTGTCATTGTGGAATGTTTATTTCGGAAACCATGTTGGGCGGAGGTCATAATATTAAACTTATCAATATATTCCTTCAGTCTTTTGAACATACACAATTCAATTAATTTAAAAAATATTGACACTAAAGAGATCGGGCGGTAATTTTCAACAAAGGTGGGATCATTTTTCTTAAATATTGGTATTATGGTTGATTGTTTCAGTCTTGTAGGAAAAGTTCCAGTTTCAAATGATTTATTTATAAGATAAAGTAAAGGTTCCACTATTTCTTCAGCTACTAGTTTAATAAGAAAATCAGGCACATCATCAAAGCCGCTAGAACTTTTATTTTTCAGGTTTTTAATAATATTTAATAATTCAATGTCAGTGATGGGGCTAATAAAAATGGTGATGTGGCCATCATGTTACTTTCTCCGACTTGATGGTATCATAGCCATTTATATTTACGTTTTCATGGTTTATTTTCAATTGAAACCATATTTTAAATGCACATCGAGCGTTGTGTAAACTCGGATGAAACTGACGTTTAAAACGTCAAAATTATAAAAGATGGAAAAATTTTACTTCAAATTGAAAAACTCAGATTACTCAAAAACTAAAGGGATTTCGAAAAAAACTTATTTTTTATAAGTTGTTCATATTAGCATTCTCTACAAATATTATTAACATAAATTTGTTGTAACTATTATCGTTTTACAATTATAAACCAAAAATTAAAAAAATAATAATAATTTTTTTTCTCGAACAAAAATGATTTTATGAAAAATGTTCTTCAGATTATCAAATAAGATGGATGTTCAAAGTTATCGCACACGCACACGCACACGCACACGCACACGCACACGCACACGCACACGCACACGCACACGCACACGCACACGCACACGCACACGCACACGCACACGCACACGCACACGCACACGCACACGCACACGCACACGCACACGCACACGCACACGCACACGCACACGCACACGCACACGCACACGCACACGCACACGCACACGCACACGTACACGCACACGCACACGCACACGCACACGCACACGCACACGCACACGCACACGCACACGCACACGCACACGCACACGCACACGCACACGCACACGCACACGCACACGCACACGCACACGCACACGCACACGCACACGCACACGCACACGCACACGCACACGCACACGCACACGCACACACACATACTGGATTTTTTTTTCCAGAAATTGTTGAAATGGCATCTAGGGACCCCAAAACGGATATTTCCGTACAAAAATTTTTGAAAAAAAATCACGATCACAATACTTTCTCGTACTTCGTAGCGGAGAAAGTAAAAAATGACTGATTTGCTGTGTTACCAAAAAATTCTCTATTAGTATGGCTAGGGAATGATCTAGACAATTTTAGGGGTTCGTTCCCCTAATATGTATGTTACTTATAAGTTCTGGATTATGTTGTAGCCCACGAAAATTCAAGTTAATATTTTTATGTTTGTTCGTACTAGTAGATAACTCGTTTATAATTTCCCAAGTCGATTTACTTTTATTTTCTGAGTTCATAAATTTCTTTTGATAATAATTTTGTTTTGTTTCATTAAATAACATTGTGTGACTTTTTTTTGCTTGCATGTATGCAGGTTTTAGAATTGGATATTGTTTTTGTAACATCTATAAGTCCTGGAGATTCCTACTTGAGAGCTTAACGGTGGAGTTGATCTAGGATTTAGTATTGGTTTGACGTTTGTTTGAGAATGGAAAATGACTATTGAAATGGAACATGAAAGTATCGTGAAAACAATCAAAGCTAGTGTTAAGATCGTGTTCAGAGAACACGTCGTCCCAAGATTCATTTTTCAGGTGTGTTTTAAAGTTTGTTACGTTTAGTTGGCTGAAAATGTGAGTTTTTGAATTAGGGGGTTGAGTTTGGAGTAATTCCAGATCAAAGTTGTACAAAATCGATTTGTGGTCAGATATTGTATTTTCTAGAGTAAGAGTTTTATTTGAGCTTAAATTTGAATATATATGATCTATACATGTAGAGGAATACTTAGTTATTATTATATATTATTATATTATAAGACTCCAGTGTACTTTTCAAATTTGTGTATTCAGCAGTCATATTATTTGAATTTATATTAAAGTCGCCATTAATAACAATGCGTGTTTTGATATTGTGTAGATCAGACAGTAGCTTATTTAATTGATTTATAAATACTACAATATCACTCCCTGGGGGTCTGTAACAGGTTATAATATGGAAAGTTATGTATCTACTTGGCTTCCAGACTACACCACATACCTCAAATATATTATCTATGCAATATGAGGCGAGATCGATTACTTCTATGTCGAGATCTGCTTTGCAATATATGGCGACACCACCACCCCTGCCCTGTCTACAGTATCTCGAACCTAAAATATAAGAATTCATTTTAATACATGAAATATTTATGTTCAATCCACGTTTCAGTTAGGCAAATGAATTTAATATCAAACATATTATTCTCTATTTGTAGCTGATTTAGTTTATCTGTGTTGATGGAACGTATATTTAGCAAGAGTAAGTCGAAATTATTATATGTTATTGCAGTTGCGTTTGGTGCTGTTTTCGCTGAAAATTTGTTTGAGAATGAGATTTTATGCATATAAAATCTATTTATGAAAGTATTGGATGGCCAGAAAGTAGGGTTTATTACAGTTTCTGAGATATCGAGCGGAATACCGATTTTGAATGATGAATAGTCGCCTTCTTTATATTTCGGATCTAATTTTTGAAATATAAATTTTCCAACAGACGAGTCGGCTGGATATTTTGATTTGTCTTCCAGGTAGATCTTGAGTTGTTCGAGACTTCTTTCCTTAATCTTGAAACAAATATCCATTTGCGTTTAGTGTACGGGCATACTTGGAGTGTCGTATCTGCAGAGCTACCGTTAAAATGCGAGACTTTTGCGCTTGTTGGCGTTTTACGGTGCTTGACTTGTATCCACTTTTCGTCGTCCTCACGTGCTGGGCGCGACTGTGTTTGGTTGGCCTCGTCCGCTTTCTTGGATTGGTCCACCTGCTGGCAGCTGGTTGAGGCTACTGCGGCGTAGTTTTGGTTTGTGGTTTGGTTCTTAGTAGAGACGCGAACCAAATTTTGTGTTGATTGGTTAGATACGGTTACAGGAATCTTCCGATTTGCATTATGGGCTGTTGTCTTAGGTTTGTTTACTGTTTTTGCTAAGCAGTTCAATTCGCTCATTAAGGTGTCTATAATTACATCTTTATTATGTATGATTTCCTCTTGTTTAAATACCTTGTTCTTGAGGTCAATGAGTTCCGTCCGTAGATTCAGTAGAATTTGTAGAGTCATGCGTTGTACTCCTATTTTCTCACAACGAGAGCATGCAGCAACGCCGTATTTATCTTCCGATTTTAGACATCCTTCGTGGAACTTGTACAGGCAGATATTACACTTGATTTCACTCTCGAATGTTGAGATTTGTTTTTGGCACCCGGTGCAAATACTTTCGCCACTTGTACTGATGATTGTAGTGTTTAATAGATCGCTTTCTGATAGCAAGCGACTAGCGTGGCTGCTCGGCATGATTCACTCTACAATACAGAACAAGAATTAATCACATCCATAAAAAACAAAATAATCGATAACAAGTGCATAATAACGAAAGGAGACAAAAATGCTGGACTAATATTAATAAATAAAGATCAATATATAAATAAAGTAAATGAATTCGTAAAAGATACATTAAAAAATACACCCTAAAAACAAAAAAAATATCATTAACAACACAAAAACCACATTTAATAAATATATCCCAAACAGACATAGACATGACATAAACTGACCATATTATAGACGCTATAACACCCCAGGTAGCAGACCTACGTCATTTTGACGCCGAATTTTGGTCATTATACTGACCAATATCACCAATTAATTGACGTCATTTAACTATTGAAAAAACGTGTATAAGTCACATCATATAGACGTCAGTTGACAACGTTTATATGACGTTACGTAATGACTAATTTTCTATGTAATTTGAAGGTCACTAATTGACGTCTGTACAACGGCAATTGGCGACGTGTATATGATGTTATGTATTGACTAATTTACTAAGTGATTTAAAGGTCCATAATTAACGTCTGTACAACGTCATATCAATTGAAGGTTATTAACTTACCTTCATCATATATATGTTATTCGTTAACCTACCATTCTATCCCTACATAACAAAAACAAATACCAAATTTTGTTTAGATGAAGAATTGACAGAATAACATACGTTAAATTTGACGTATCACTTGCAGAATCGGCCCGATTATAGGTTTTAAAGGTAGGGTAGTTGTACAATAAAAAATCTTGTTAAATATGCTCCGATATTAAAAATAAATACTGATTAAATAAATAACAGTCAAACTAGAACTAATACAAATTCATAAAAATGAACACTCATATGACAATAAAAATGAAATATTAAAAATAAACTCATTAATATTAGTGTATAAACCAAACAAAACAAAATTCTCTGCTTTTGCAGTAATATGTTTAACCATTTAAATTATGAAGTAGTGGAAAACACACAAGTTGAATATTTGATATAAGGAAATAATATACATTTAGTAACAATATCATTAAAAATATAGACTTTAAGTTCAGATAACTTATGTACTATGGTAATTTCTAAGTCAGTTAATTCAAAAGGGTATGTATACATATAAAGGTTCATAATTGATCAATTCTCTACCAATCAAAGAACACATTTTTTTTTTATTTCGAACAATATTTTCTATTTGAATTACTCTGTTGCTAACAGTAGTACAGTAACAGTTTGCAATAGAATGTGATTTTATAGAAAATTCAGTACCCATAAAGACGATTTTTTTATATTGTTGCCAACCATTTTCCAGTATCATAGGGCCTTGGGAATGTTGTAACGAATATATTAACTTTTTGTTATTGTTTTCTGATGTGTAAATAAAATTTAGTTCATTTAAACGACGAAATAATTGCTGTAAGGGATTTTTTGCAGACCTAATTAAAGATTTCAATGTTCCTAAATAATTTTCAAATGGAAATGCTGAAATGTTATCCAGAGCTCCATATATTCTAGTATCATCAGCAATGTGTGTTAACATATGTATATTGAATACATATAAAAATAGTCTGCCTGCTCATATCCAATTTTTTTTAAATGTCTGTCACTTATCAAAATGCATACACTACAATGTAATAATAAAAAATGTTCGTACACTGATTTATCAACAATATCCTTTAAAATTAAAAGGCCTACATATAGTAAAAACGTTCTATATTGTGTTGCTTTCCAATGTGCAATATTAGAAACATTTTCCAATTTTCTGTTGAAATCAACAACAAAGTGAGGGTTCAATTTCATTAAATGAGTATTAATAGCTTCAATTTTCCCGCTGTTTAAACGTATTTCTAATATATTTCTACTTATCCAGCTCATTAATAAATAAAATAGAAACAACCTTACTTGTTGCAGAAAGTATTAAATAAATTCAAAAAAAAAACGAAATATTGCCTGAATATATAAATATTCAACCTGTTCGTAGCTCTGCAAGCAAAATTAAGTCTTACTAAGACTATAAACAAATAACTTATTGAAACAACTACTTCCCTAGCTAGTGCCACGCCGGATATTGAATGATACAAAAGATATTTGCGTTATTACTAGTACTAAGTACTTAGTGAAATAACATTGGTTTAAGATCCCTTATTTCTACCCACAGGACTAACTTGAAAAATAAAACTAACTTGAATTTGAAAACTTTAAACTATAAAATTGAACCCTAAAATATGTAAAAATTAAGTAAATAGCCATCTGCAGACGCGTTTCGAGATTTATCTCTCATCAGTGCAGCTTCGCATTTAAATTGAATGTTAAAGAATAATTTCTTCATAACACCAAGGCACACACAATGCATATAATCAATTGGAAAAAATTCAATCATATTAAAGTTTAACTCTAATAATTGAGATAAATCTACATGGTGGTCTTCATCTATTTTTGTCCTAAAACTGTGTTCAGATCTTTTCGGTGCTGATATACTACGAAATACCACACGGCCATTAACATAATCTTCGCCATCAGTACACTTACCACAAGAAGAATATCCACTGTGAGACTTTATACATTTAATGAAAGCCATTGCTGGAGCATCACACACAAAACTGTGAATTTTAATTATACATTTTCTGTCATTAAAATGTATACCGCATTCTATTAATTCAGATAATTCACTGATGAAATCTTCTAGGTAAAGATCAAGAGGTATTGGTTTGGTTTTTCCATAAAAAATCCCCACAGCAAAAGGTCTTGAACTAGTTTCTAAATTCTTAACTAAACCAAGAATAGGCCAAATTTCTTTAGTAGAATTATTAAACAATGGAAGACCGTCTATATTAAATGACAACTGTATTATATTGTTTGCAAATAAATTGCAAGATATTAAACGTTTAATATTCTCAAGCAGTCCTAAGTGAACATATTCTCCATTGCCTAATGACTTGAAACGATGAACATTTGAAACTGGTGTATTCAATAAAGTTCGTCCATCTTTAGGTAACTCTGGATGGAATTGAGACAAAATATGCAATAGATCAGATACAGCAGAAAGTGGTACTTTACTATTACACAAAGCCCATCTTCTCAATTTATTTTGTAAACCATCTTCAGGTTTTGATATAATGGTATCGTCATCATCATTTTCACTAATGTGACTGGTGATGATGGTAAAATAAGATTGTCTGCCAATATGTTTTCAATGGAGGCATTAGTACTTGGTGATTCCGTACTGTCTAACGATGCATTTGTGTTATATAGATTAATATTGGAGGTAGGTTCAATTTTTTCGCTGTTGCCAACTGTTACAGTATCAAAATTTAAATTATACAAATTTAATTTTTCAAATGTGCATTTAACTTCTTTTCCAATTCTTCTATACATTTGTCGATTTCCCACTACTTCTTTCCTATATTTAATATTATTTGACTTTTTTTTTGCAAAGTGCCATAAAACAAGGCTGGCACGATTTAATCGATGATATGAATAAACATTAGTATATGCTGATGAATGCGACCCTAAAGTGTGAGTTTATATGCAATTTAATTAGAATAAAAATAAATTAATTTAGAAAAGTAGATGGCACTATGAAGAGTATAATCTCAAATTCGATTTCATATACCATGGAGTATATAGTTAACAATATTAGTATATACATACACACTTTTATCCATATCACCCACATATTCATCTATATTTTCTCCTTTTTTTGTTGACTTTTACCCGTTGCATGCTTCAGCCAAATTTTAATCGCTGCTTCCACTTCTGAGGCAGTGCATCCACATGAAACTTTTACAGATTCTGCAAAAACAAGAATAGCAAGAAATTAATATGTAAAATTCATCAGTTTGGAAAAAAAACACACATTCAGAAATCAGAATGTTTTTTAACTTGAGTAAACTTGAAAAAAAGATTATGATTGAGCTTTGTTAGAAGCACCTTCTATTTCTTGTAACTGGCAATATCTCAATCCGTAATGTATTTTTTTTTAAGTTTGATCTAGTTTAAACACTATGAAATAGACACTATGAGCAAGATAAAAAATTAAAAAATATTACCTATTATAGTAGAACAAACTTTTAAATTAGTAAATGCCTTCTTTCCATTCCTTCCATAAAAATTGAATAATGAAGCCACTGAATCATCTAATGTTTCTTTTAAAATCCTATTTGTTTTTGTATTAATATTTGTTCCACCAAATCCCAAAAAGTAATTAATCTAAAATAATTTTTAAAAGTAATTAAATAATGTGTTATAAAACTAGGAAAGTTGCTTAGAATTAGATAAAACTACAGGTACTTACAAGCAAATCCGAATGGCTAGTTTCTGCCAAGAACTCGTCTAGTAATTTAAGGTCTTCTAATTTTATTACAGGAATGTTTACTGGAATTTCTTCAGGGAGAATTCTTTTTGCTTGACTCTTTTCCCATTTGTCAATTTTTGATAAAATTATTTTGTTTTGATTTTTTATTTCAATAATATTTTCCAGGACAATTTTTAATGCTAAAAATTAAATGAAACAAAAAATGGGGTAACTTTTAAACTATTCAAGCTACAGAATAGCATAATGAACGGATTTCCAAGAGCCTTGAGCCCTACCCTAACCCTAACTTTTATTTGAAAGATTTTTCTATGTGATCAAAATATAAAAAACGAGTAAACCACCACTTCCAGTTTCCGCATTTTCACCAAACGCTTTTGAGATCCTAAGATTGTATTAAAAGGCTTAAGATTAAAGTTTCATATCAATGTCTTTAGCGGTTTTTGCTGTACAAACATACAGATAAAGAAACAATACTTTCCCTTTGTATTACATACGGAAAAAGTAAAAGTGCTAATGGTGAATGAAATGTTTAAAAAACAGATATCATTTTTCATCCGGGGTTTTATCTTAGGGGGGCTCAATGAAAATGACAAATTGAATGTGTAATAAACACTTGAAGGTTAAATAAGAATAATTTAAGAACATTATTTAAATTTATCTAATCAGAATTAAAAAAATCATAAAATAACAACTATTTTTCAGTCAGTCTTATTTCAGTATTGCTCGAACTAGGGCTCGGGATTACCTGTATGGTGCTATTCGATGCAATTGAACATGAACTAGTTGGAATTTCATTTGAAGCTATCCATGACATGAAAAAAAACATTTTTCGCGGAATGATATGAAATGTGAGATTTTTCGGACTGCTTTTAGGCCGTGAAATATCACTTTTGCGGACTAGGCTTTAAAAATGCTTATTTATGCCTAGGCTGTAAAAGTAATGAGCCAATCAGGTGAGACTACGTCATATTATTTCGCCAATCAGATGAGACACCGCGTCGACCAATAGAAGCCGCCCGGAAATTTGTATGACATTACAATGTATTTTTCGCATAATTGAGAGTTGCCTTCGAATTTCCCGTACCAAAAAGGCTAAAAACAGGTTCCCCGAAGTTTTAATAACACCGCGTGTGATTTCCCCGACCCCCATGTGAGTTCCTAACTTATCCACGCACAAAAATCGAGTCGCCGAACGATGGCGAAATTTGTTTGCCCTGGCCGGCTGCTAGTGGCCCGGCATTTGACGTTTAAACGTTCTCTACCGGCGCACTTATTTCCTGGCACAGTAGAACGAGAGACTCCTTCAGATGTTGCCTGTGAAAGAAGCCCAATAACAGCTTCTGCGAAGTATGAATAACCCTGCGTAAGTTTTCTTCGCGCACCGTGTGTTTACCTAACTTTCTCACGTAATTGAACCCGAGCAGCAATCGCAAAAATGATCGAAAGGGATTTGGAGGTTACGTATTATGTATGTTTTATTTCAATTTAATCATTCAACAATAATAATATGAACATAATGACTTTAATATGTTTAATCGTAAAGAAATGTGTGTGATACCAAGAAAGTGCATTTTATTGAAAAGTTCCTGAATTCCTGAATCAAAATGTATCACAAAGTAATGGCTTCCACCATCAACCATATCAGTAAAGAAATGTATTGAAGAGTTTTACTCGAAATAATTATACGGTCCGTCCGATCTAAGTACTCATTGCATGTCACTTACGAAATCATGATCATTATGATTATAAATGATTACACCACACACACAAAGTCAAAATGCGGACACCACAATATCTATTATAAATGTCAATTTTTGTTTTACGAAGCTACCTGCGATATGTTGGTAGAATTAAATATATTGAAAATTATCGTATTACAAGTTGCTAATTTCTCCTGAACAATCCGCGAAAAAAATATGTGTTTAACTCGGCAATAAAGCAGATTTCCTTACTTGGCTGGATTCTGGCGGTGAAACTCCAGCCGCGTCCGTAAATCTGTCACTCTATTGCCTTGTTAAACAAATAACTATTAATTTATTTTTAAAATAAAAAAACCTAGTGCAGATGCAATACTTTTTTTAAGTTGTTAAGTTCGTCTCTTAATTTTTGTGTCCACCTCTAACAATAGATTAATTATTATTTTAATAACATTTAATTAGCATTATATTAAATTTCATATATAAATAAGGGATCCATCGCATCCCTGCTAACAATTGCAGAGGGAATATATTAAATGAAGTGATAAGCATAAGCACACTACTAATTTAAACCAAACACATGGGATGGATTTTGAGGTAAATTCAGATATTTCTAAGGAAGAATGAATGAAATTATTTTATAAACAAATTAGAAACAACCTTACTTGTTGCAGAAAGCATTAGATAAATACAATAAAACGAAATGTAGCCTGAATATATAAATATTCAACCTGTTCGTTAATCTGCAAGCAAAAAATTAAGTCTTACTAAGACTATAAACAAATAACTTATTGAAACAACTACTTCCCTGGCTATTGCCACGCCGGATATTTAATGATACAAAAGAAATTTGCATGTTATTACTAGTACTACTAGATAATAACATTGATTTAAGATGGTTTATTTCTACATACAAGACTAACTTAGAAAATATTCTAAAATGAAATGTGAAACTTTAAACTGTAAATGTTATTATTAAAATGAAAAAACCAGAAAACATTTTGACAAGGACACACAGTGCTACACTTATCTAGTGTTACTAGATGAAACAAATTTGATAATAACTAAAAATACCACTGAATTAAAAATATATATGAAAATTAAGTAATTAGCCATCTGCAGACGCGTTTCGAGATTTATCTCTCATCAGTGCAGCTTCGCATTTAAATTGAATGTTACATAATAAAATACACTTACGTGAAGGTGATCGTGAACGTAAAGACGTCGTAAACGACTGAGGAGATTATGGAAGGTTGGAACGGGTTTTATACCTGATTTTGAGGTGATTAGTGAAAGTACAGATGTGTGTTCTGCCCTCATTAGCCAAAACGCCGCATCTACAGAGAATTAAAAACAGAGTAAAGCTAGTTTAAGTTTGAACGGCTAGCCGTTGTAAACTATTCAGATTAATTTTGTGTCTTTCGCTTTATATTATGTATTAAGGTAACTGAATTCAGACTGAGCAAAAAAATGGGTAAAAAGATGTTACTTACCCTAAAAATGCATTTACTTCGTTCTTCCTAAGCATTTAATACAAATTCAACAATTTATACTGCATTTTTGCTAAATACAGTATTGATTTATAAATTGTTTATGAAGGGGTTGTATATGAAAAAAACTCAATAAAACATATTATTTAGCAAGAACTGCATTTATAATCAAAAATTAACAATTTTAACTTAAAAGTAATTTCATAACATTTTTTGCGAAATTATACAAATGTTAGCACATAATTAATTATGTGCACCTACAGGTATGTTTAACCAAAAATCCATTCTATTTAAGGGTAAAACTTGGTCAAGGTTTTTTAATATATTATTCCTCTTTTCTATTGGAAATCCACGAGGCCCACTTAAAAAGCGACCATAGTAATTTGGCCAGAGCGGCGGGATCAAGGGGTACAATTTGCGGGTTGTTTACTACCGACGATTAGGGATTCTATTCTCTACGTAATGGTGTAGAAATTGTAATTTATGACCATATTCGAACCTTTTCTACCTGCTAGAGACGGGGTCTGGAGAAGCTTCCAAAAAGATATGCCAGGTGTTCCCATTCTTCACCCCTAGTACCTGCGTTCGACCTTCCCTTTAAATTTTAAAAGGAATTCGTTTAAATGAATGCAACACAACTCAATATCCGTTCCAAACTAACGTACCCTGAATAAAACTAACTCATATTTAGTACATTACAGGTACTTTTTCAATCTAAACGGCAATTATTAATTTTTACTTTTAAGTGTAACATGGATCAATGAAATTATATTTATGTTCATTTCAGTATTTTTGTGTATTTTTACTTTCTCCGTTACGAAGTACGAGAAAGTATTGTGATCGTGATTTTTTTTTCAAAATTTTTTTTTACGGAAATATCCATTTTGGGGTCCCTAGATGCCATTTCAACAATTTCTGGAAAAAAAAATTTTGTGTCTGTGTGTGTGTGTGTGTGTGTGTGTGTGTGTCTGTGTGTGTGTGTGTCTGTGCGCGCTGTATCTCAAAAACTAATAGAGCAATTGATATGAAACTTTGAACATACGTCTTATTTGATAATCCGAAGAACTGAAAAGCTTTTGGTAAAATTTCGTACACCGGAAGTGGGCGTTTACCTTAACTGTTTTTTTGTTTTTTGCCAATATTTTCTTAGATATGAAAAATATCACAAAAACATTTAAACAAACTTTAAAGACAACAAAGAAATGAACATCTTTTGCTTGAAAACATTTTTCATAAAATAATTTTTATTCGAGAAAAAAATGTATTATTATTTTTTTCATTTTTGGTTTATAATTATAAAACCATAATAGTTACAGCAAATTTTTATTAATAATAATTATAGAGAATGCTAAAGTGAACAACTTATAAAGAATAAGTTTTTTTTCGAAATCCCTTTAGTTTTTGAGTAAACTGAGTTTTTCAATTTGTTGAGTATAATTTTTCCATCTTTCATAATTTTGACATTTAAAACGTCAGTTTCACCTGAGTTTACACAACGGTCGATGTACATTTAAAATATGATTTAAATTGAAAACAAACCATGAAAGCATAAATATAAATGATACCATCAAGTCGGAGAAAGTAACATGATGGCCACATCACCATTTTTTTTTTCTCCAGTTAAAAACTAAACTACTAGCCTTATATAGAGCAAGAACATTAACTAGCCCCGAACTTTACAAAAAATAAAGATTTTCAAATTTCAAACAATTATAAATTTGTCAGGGTTCTTGCTCTATATAAAGCTAGTAGTTTATGATATCTAGCTAGAGAAAAAAATACACTGTGATAAATTTTGGTTGTTATTTTTGGATCTAAAGTGGATTTTCTAAATTTTCAATACCAAACTTCCATTTTACAGGTTATTTTTAAATTTTGGCTCTTTTGGGTAATAAACATTGTTGTAAAGGAAACTTTTCTGAAAACAATCATGTCATTTGCAATGTTGCAACTTAACATAGTGCAGAGATATTCAAATTAACGCTAATGAAAATGAATTAACTTGAAAACACGTCGTGCGCTTACAAATATAGTAACGGTGCAGGGTATTTTTTTTTAACTTTTGAACTCAATTATAGGGTAATCGCATATAAAAAAATCAAAATATTTAAAAATGGTCAAGCAACGAACTTAATTTTTATTCACTTGGATTGACCCAGTTGAAAATGTCGCCAGTCTGTTTCTAGCTTAGAAATGTCAATTGTTTTCTAGTATATCTACTATATCTAAGTGGTCAATTTAAAGTAAATTGTACGAATGTTTTTAGAAATTTTAAAATCCTTAGATGCAAATTTCGCTTTCTCGAATTCAAGCTGCAAAAGTCGCCGTTTTATTTCTAGCTAAAAATTTTATCCTAATCTATTAAAAATGTATCATTACTAAGTAGTTTTGGAAATTTTGAAAATAATTCCAAAAGCGATATTTTTTTTTAGCATTTATTGTGTATGGTGGAGGCGTATACTTTGTTATACATGTTGTAAATATAATAAAAACACTTTTACTTTATGTTTTGATAATGGCAAGTTGAGTTGCCGAAACTATAGTCAACAATAAAAATCCGTGTCATACCAACAAAGTAAAAGTGTTTTTATTATATTTTTAGAATTTTCCTTATTTCAAGATGTAAATTTCGCTTCCGCGTATTCAAGTTTCGACTGTCGCCATATTGTTTATAGCTTAAAAATATCAAAATAATTATCTAGTATGTGAAAAATGAATTATTTCTAAGCAGTTTTGGAAATTTTGAAGAGAATTCCACTAGTAATAAAGCTTGTAGAATTATTTTAATCCCAACATGTAAATTTTTCTTACTCGAATTAATAATAATATTAATACATTTATTAGCGGAAAATACAAAATAACTGAAATATACATTTCTATGAAATAAAGTAATCTTAATCTTTTTGAAAATGTATTTTTTTGAATAACGAACACTCGAGTGCAAAAAATTAATACAAAACAGAAGGATAAAATCCTACAAAAATTCAGATTACTTCACAAGCCGTCGATCTTTTAACATAATTTTGGTTTTTGAATGTGCAGCAATTTTCAGTCGAGTTATGAATTTCTGAAAATGTATTTTCTTCAATGTCGAACTCTCGAGCGCAAAAATTAAAAATTAATATGAAACGTAGGGATAAAATGCTACAAAAATTCAAATCAGTCTACACGACGTTGATCTTTCAAAATTATTTTGGTTGTTGAATATGCAGCAATTTTTAGTCGAGTTATGAATTTTTGAAAATGTATTTTTTTCAATGTCGCAATTTCGAATGCAACATTAATATGAAACGCAGGGATAAAATACTACAAAAATTCAATTCACTTCACAAGACGTCGATCTTTCAAAATAATTTTGGCTTTTGAATCTGCAGCAATTTTCAGTCGAGTTACGAATTTTTGAAAATGTATTTTTATCAATGACGAGCACTCGAGAGCAAAAAATGAAAATGAATATGAAACGAATTTTTACAGAACCCTGTAAATTTATTAATAATTAACATATTTTTTGTATTACACTATTTCACTAGTGCGTAATTACTTTATAACTCGAGTTATGTACTATACTTTATCTACAACCATACCTTTATTGGCTTAAAATAAGGACAATTTAATTTTCTATAATATATAATATCTATCTATAATATCCCTAATGCGTCAAATATTACCGATCATTAAAAGGAAAAGTATTCTATTTCTTAATTATTTCATCTTCATCTTGGGGCGATCAACCAGTTAGACATGAATGCACGGCTTATTATAATACACCCCAAAAAAGGGTTCACTACCTGCTTGGGCCAAAAATTTAAAATTCGATCCGGTGGGCACGTGCCCGCAAGTTTGACATTTTTACGACCACCTGGTGATTATTACCGACCGCAATAAACCCAAGGGCCATGCCGCCTACTCTGGACATTTGTAGCGGCTCCTCTTAAAAAGTCAAGACGTTTCAAACCATTTTTCACGGCCTTTACCGTTAAAAAGTCAAGGCAGTTTAAGAGCGCTGATCAGTGAGAACGGTATAGGGATTTCAATGTTAACTAAAAGCTGTTTTTTGCCGAAACTATTAAAGCAATTGCATTCAGATTTGGACTTGACATTCCTTGCACATTTATCTTTTTAGTTTTGCATGTTTATCAATGTGTGTGCATTATATTATATATATATATATATTAACTAACTTCGATTTAGCGATCTAGAGGAAGTAACAGCAGTATCAGATACTATGTACTTAGTACATGTGTCTGATATATAAGCTGATCTAGATTGTGTTTGCTGCTCAGTTATTTAAACTTTATTAAACTTTATTATTTTCATGTATCATATATCGTTTATTAGTTATATCTCTTTTTATGTATATCTTTGAGTTAGCAAATAAACACATTTATTTATTTATTTATTTATTTATATTGGAAGCTACCGTTAATTAAACATTACAAAACACGGATTGTTTCACTTATTTTTACTTATTTGGGCATTACAGCTAAAGTAGAAGAGATATTAAAATGGCCAAAAATAAAAAGCCGTCTTTAATACCTTTCGATTGACACCAAAACGAAAGTTGTGCGTTACCTAGTTTTGCTAAAAAATAGCTTTGAAATTAAGAAATCTGGATTAATTTAGCACCGGAATTGTTTTACTTTATTCCTCTGGCCGACTGCATCGACCGACTCGGGATTTATTGGGGTAGCGTCAATGAGTTCTCACCGCTCGGATTTCTTTACAGTACACCATAAATTAACTGTATTAAAAACTACGAAAGCAGCAACATTTACATTTCATTCGTTTTGGCATCTGAATATATTTGAAATATTTCTAGTGCCACACGCGTGCAAAAGCCATAAAAATTTCACAAAAAACTTTAAAAAAATGGCTGATTTTAATATTTATTGCCATTATTTTATATAAAAATTTATTTAGCTTTTATATTTTCAGGGAAATAAATAAACATGCAATAATTCATATGCATTTAATGTGTGTGTAATACTATTAATACATGCAAAAGTATTAAAAGTATTTAATTTTCAAAAGATTACTGGATAAACATTTTAATTTTAATGAGAAATAAATGCACCTTAATCTGGCTATTAGGTTTATGGCTTATTGTGTACAGGAACTAGCTCATTAGCAACTACTCTACTAACTAGTTCAATACAATTAAAATCGTCTCTTACCTCTCTCCAGGGTGTATGATTTAATTGATTTATAATGGTAGTACCTCTAGCAGATGTACTTATTTTATTTTAGCAACGAATAGTACAAAACCATTGGTTGTATTTTGTATATAAGTGAAACGCAATTTGGAATAAATTAGTTTGAAGCTGAAATAGTTACTGTAAGCAACTACGTGTAAAATTGTGTATTAGTTTTGTGGTGGCTCTGTCGAATCATCAGAAGTGGAGCAAAACTACGATCAAAGCAAAATGTTTGTTTGCTGAGTTCAATCAGCCAAAAAAATATGGGGTAGTGCCTTATATGTTTAGTGTTATTTTTACTTTATCATACATAGTATAAAAATATAGGAATTGTGGAAAAAAGTTTTTCTAATTTCGATAGAAGCACGTGTTATATATACAGGGTGTCCCACCAGGTAGTGGACAGCCGATATATCGAAAACGGTTAGTAGTACGAAAATGAAATTTGGTGGCTTTAAATGGTTTGAAATGATGCCCCTTTCTGCATACATAGATTTCATTTCCGTTTCTCCATTTCCGAGAAAATGACATAAACTTCAGAATTTCAAATGGGACACCCTGTATATTTATGGATTTTTGGAAAGGTGATTGAAAGACCAATCAAGCAATACCATATTATTAGGATGTTTTATTGTAAAATGAGGGAGTATTGTTGAAGTAATAATCGAAATAGATAATCGCGGTGGCATGGATTAACAAAAAAAAGCGTAAAAAAAATTGAAAACGCTTCAAATGTTCGATGTCAAGTTGACAATACATTCTGATTACGTATTAGTAATGCCTCCCAGTTTTACGTATGACGAGTATGTTGACATACTCCTTATCTATGGAGAATGTCGCAAAAACAGTAGACGCTCTCAAGATTTGTACAGAGTTAGATATCCGAATCGTCGAACTCCGAGCAAAAATATCTACGTGAAGTTAGAAGAAAGATTGCGCAGAGATTATTTTCCGGTTGGAAGGCTTGAAACACCCTGAAAAAGGTCAGTTCTAACGGAAAATAACGTTATAAATATTTTGGCATATGCACAACCGAATCCGCATGTATCTACTAGTCTTCTTTCTCAAGAATTAGGAGTTAGCAAATCATCAGTCCACAGAGTGTTGAAATTTAATAAATACCACCCATTCAAAGTGCATTTAGTGCAAGGATTAACACCAGACGATCATGGACGAAGATTAACTTTCATTGCTGAAATATTAATCAAACTTGAATACGATCCAAGTTTCTTAAATAAAATATTATGGAGTGATGAAAGTCGATTTCACAACAATGGCACTGTTAACCGACATAACTGTCATTATTGGTCTCCTGATAATCCGAGCTGAACACATTTCGGCACATTTGGGGAGTAAATGTATGGTGTGCTTCATTTAATGGTCGTGTGATTAGTCCTTACTTTTATCAAGGTACACTGACTGGCGCTGTATATTTAAATTTCCTCCAAAATGAACTTCCAGAATTGTTAGAAGAAATTCTGCTAAATGAGAGAGCAATGATGTGGTGGCAACATGACGGTGCACCCCCTCACTATTCTCGACGAGTGAGTGAGTATATTGATAATACTTTCCAAGGACGCTGTATCGGACAAAATGGTATGATATATTGGCCAGTGCGATCCCCAGATATTACACCTTTGGGGATATTTAAAATATGTGGTATATACCGCACCACCTACAGATCTGGAAGACCTGCAGAATCGAATCGTAGCAGCATGCCGAACAATTACTGCAGATATGGTGAGAGCAACTTGCACAAGAAACCTTATGGCAAGACTTGAATTTTGTGTTAACGAATCTGGAAATCAATTTGAACATCTTATAGCCTCAGTTCTTGTCTCACAACTTTTATTAATTCGTTTGTTTTCCTAAAAACAATATATGAATAATATGGTATCGCTGTATTTGTCTTTCAATCACCTTTCCAAAAATCCATAAATATACAGGGTGTCCCATTTGAAATTCTGAAGTTGATGTCATTTTCTCGGAAATAGAGAAACGGAAATGAAATCTATGTATGCAGAAAGGGCCATCATTTTAAACCTTTTAAAGCCACTGTAATGATACCAAGGGGGTATGCCTAATTATATTTTTTTGCATTAATTCGGGTAATACCATGTGAATTACAAATATTCTCACGCCGCATTTCTCGAGGTAATTAAGAGGAACACCGGACTGCTCGGGGTGTAAACAACCCTAAAGCACCAAATTCCAGCCGATGCGATAAGAACCAGATGGCGGGGAGGCGAGACTCACTGGCGCCGATCAAGATGCAGGCCGACGAGAGGAAACCTGATACGAGGTCAATCACACGCAAATTAAGGGAAATAGGAAAGCGCTGAGTAATAAGGGAAAGGGCCGGTACAGTAGAATTATTTGCACGGTGAATATATTGGTGTAATTATGTGTATTATGTAAAGGTGACTTTCGAAAGCCTGAGAACGGGAAGAAGAATGTGGCAGCGGGGAATTCCCGCGACGCACTTACTCCGATCGGTGTTTAGTCTACGAGACATTCAATAAACAATTTTAAGTAATCAGAAGGGCGCGGAATCGGAAGAAATTCTCTTTCTCAGGGCCGAAACAAGTACAACCAACCAACGAAATAATGACTCATGTTAGGAAGCAAACTCAATCACAATAACCATTTGCTTCACTATTCAAAAACGGTATAAAATGCGACCAGAGGCAACGCTCCTGGTCAGATTAGACCCTAACTTGCTTTGGGCATTACCGAAAGTAAGTTAGAACAAATAACTATCAGGGGAGGGAAATGGATGTTTGTGTATTCCGCTCGTTTTTACCTTTTGGGCCGCCTCAGAGGAGAGTCTGAGGAATCCGCTGGTATTAACGTAGTCGTGGCACCACGAGCATTTCATTTACTGGAGTGAAAATAATAGGGAAAACTAGGGAAATGGATGTTTGTGTATTCCGCTCGTTTTTACCTTTTGGGCCGCCTCAGAGGAGAGTCTGAGGAATCCGCTGGTATTAACGTAGTCGTGGCACCACGAGCATTTCATTTACTGGAGTGAAAATAATAGGGAAAACTAGGGAAATGGATGTTTGTGTATTCCGCTCGTTTTTACCTTTTGGGCCGCCTCAGAGAAGAGTCTGAGGAATCCGCTGGTATTAACGTAGTCGTGGCACCACGAGCATTTCATTTACTGGAGTCAAAATAACAGGGAAAACTAGGGAAATGGATGTTTGTGTATTCCGCTCGTTTTTACCTTTTGGGCCGCCTCAGAGGAGAGTCTGAGGAATCCGCTGGTATTAACGTAGTCGTGGCACCACGAGCATTTCATTTACTGGAGTGAAAATAATAGGGAAAGTAGGGAAATGGATGTTTGTGTATTCCGCTCGTTTTTACCTTTTGGGCCGCCTCAGAGGAGAGTCTGAGGAATCCGCTGGTATTGACGTAGTTGTGGCACCACGAATATTTATTGAAATAGAAATAACAAAAGAAATAAAAAGAAATACAAAAAAAAGGGGAAAACAACAGCAATAAAAAAAGAGATAATAAAAGAAATTATGTGTGAGGAATCCGCTTGTTATTAACCTGATTGGGCAGCCTCAAACAATAAAAGAAATATTGTTTGAGGAATCCGCTTGTTATTAACCTGATTGGGCAGCCCCACAGAATAAAAGAAATACCTTTTTTTGAGTTATAACAAATGTACTAGAAGTAGCACTAAACACGGGTTCTGGTCACGACATTAAAAATGCGTAAATGGCAAATAAAGGGTTTTAAATTGGGAAAAACTTATGATAAACAATTTCGTTGCATTTTAATAAACTACTCATTCGTTAAACTCATACCTGTTGTTTCATTGATTTATTTGATAATCTCACACCTTTAATTCCTGTCCCTAAGAAATCCTAGACATACTTAATTGATTGCAAGCTGAAGTAAGTAAGTGAGACACACAAGCAATAAAGAAAGTATAGCACAGATAATGCACATTAACATCCGTAACGAACTTGTTAAATAATTAAGGGTTACTACACACACACAACACACAACGTAAAAACAGTACAAATTGTAAATTTGTATAATACCGGGGTTCGAACCATTACATTGGTGCCGTGACCAGGATACGGGTGATAACAATCAATGTGCGTTATATAATAAAAATTTGCTATTATGTTTCTTTCGAGGTTGAGTAAAGGTTTAAATTTTGCAACAAGAATAAGGGCACTTTTAGGAGGGGATTTCGTAAGTATTTGGTGGGTATCATAGTATTTAATGAGTATCAGAATGTTCCGTAAGCATCAGAGGATTTCGTAAGTATTTGGTAGGTATCAGAGTATTTAATGAGTATCAGAATGTTCCGTAAGTATCAGAGGATTTCGTAAGTATTTGGTAGGTATCAGAGTATTTAATAAGTATCAGAGTATTCCGTAAGCATCAGAGGATTTCGTAAGTATTTGGTAGGTAACACAGTATTCAATGAGTATTAGAATGTTACGTAAGTACCAGAGGATTCCGTGAGTATTAGGTGAATATCGGAGTATTTGGCGAGTATCAAAGTATTCCATGAGTATCAGAGTATTTCGTGAGTATCAGAGTATCCAGTGAGTATCATTGTATTGAGTAAGTATTAGATTATTCCACGAGTAACAATGCCTGAAATCGAACCGACCAGTCCACGTCCAGATCAACAAATGGAGCTGTGAGATGCGGGCGACATTGTCATTGACCCTAAGGAAGGGCTAGCCATCCCACTAGCTGATGGGGCTACGAGAGGAGATCTATGTCATCAGTGACCAGACGACATCGAAGACTCAACAACACTTCGGTTTCATATATCTCCAGGGGTACGATGCTCAAGAAAGGGATGACCATGCTGCGAACTACAAGCCAAGGGCAACGATATCTTCTCAGCGAGAGCATTCAAGCAGGGACAGATCCCGTAAGATACAGATCAGCAGGTGGGACTTCGAGAGGGAGGCTACATTGTCCGTGAAAAGCCAGGGCATGAGAGTCAACAATCCCAAAGTTTTGTTTTCAGATTTCTTCATAGCTGGGACCTTCAAGGCAGGGCTGACCACTCTGCATCGAGACCACGAGGTTAGACTACAGGATGGCGGCGACATCATTATCGGTACCCTTCCATAGACGCCAGACAGTCTTCGCCCAAATCAACAGAGGAGGTGACAAGATGGGGGCGGCATCAATGGTGATGAAGCAGCCAGTGAATATCGACGACACCAAGGTTTTGTTTTCAGATTTCTTCATAGCGGGGACCTTCAAGGCAGGGCTGACCATCGAGACCACGAGGTTAGACTACAGGATGGCGGTGACATCATTATCGGTACCCTTCCATAGACGCCAGACAGTCTCCACCCAAATCAACAGAGGAGGAGACAAGATGGGGGCGGCATCAATGATGATGAAGCAGCCAGTGAAGATCGACGACACCAAGGTCTTGTTTTCAGATTTCTTCATAGCTGGGACGTTCAAGGCAGGGCTGACCACGCTGCATCGAGACCACGAGGTTACACTACAGGATGGCGGTAACGCCTTCATCAGTACACTTACATAAGCACCAGACAGTCTACGCCCAAATCAACAAAGGGGGTGGCAAGATGGGGGCGGCATCATCAGTGATGAATTAGGACGTGAGGGGCAACAACACCAAGGTTTTCTTTTCAGTTTTTTTTTCATGGCTAGGACATACAAGGCATAACCAACCACACTACATCCAGATTAGAAGACTGGGCTACGGGATGGGGGCCACACCTCCATGGACCAAACGAGACATACCTACGGGGTTGCTGCACCTAAGGCGGGACCAATCAATCCACATCAACGGGCCAGGTTACAAGAAAGATGGAACAGGTGGAGTCAGGAACCAGTCACATTCGAGCAACATCCCCGAAAGGACCCTGCCTCAAGATAAATCAACGATGTCAACAGATCTTCGGTTTCAGCTAATCACACATCCAGAATACAAATATATGCAAAAAAAAGGGTAAGTTTTAAAATCTCAATGTATCTTGTATAAAGTGAAATTTTAAAAGGGGGCGAATGTAATGATACCAAGGGGGTATGCCTAATTATATTTTTTTGCATTAATTCGGGTAATACCATGTGAATTACAAATATTCTCACGCCGTATTTCTCGAGGTAATTAAGAGGAACACCGGACTGCTCGGGGTGTAAACAACCCTAAAGCACCAAATTCCAGCCGATGCGATAAGAACCAGATGGCGGGGAGGCGAGACTCACTGGCGCCGATCAAGATGCAGGCCGACGAGAGGAAACCTGATACGAGGTCAATCACACGCAAATTAAGGGAAATAGGAAAGCGCTGAGTAATAAGGGAAAGGGCCGGTACAGTAGAATTATTTGCACGGTGAATATATTGGTGTAATTATGTGTATTATGTAAAGGTGACTTTCGAAAGCCTGAGAACGGGAAGAAGAATGTGGCAGCGGGGAATTCCCGCGACGCACTTACTCCGATCGGTGTTTAGTCTACGAGACATTCAATAAACAATTTTAAGTAATCAGAAGGGCGCGGGATCGGAAGAAATTCTCTTTCTCAGGGCCGAAACAAGTACAACCAACCAACGAAATAATGACTCATGTTAGGAAGCAAACTCAATCACAATAACCATTTGCTTCACTATTCAAAAACGGTATAAAATGCGACCAGAGGCAACGCTCCTGGTCAGATTAGACCATAACTTGCTTTGGGCATTACCGAAAGTAAGTTAGAACAAATAACTATCAGGGGAGGGAAATGGATGTTTGTGTATTCCGCTCGTTTTTACCTTTTGGGCCGCCTCAGAGGAGAGTCTGAGGAATCCGCTGGTATTAACGTAGTCGTGGCACCACGAGCATTTCATTTACTGGAGTGAAAATAATAGGGAAAACTAGGGAAATGGATGTTTGTGTATTCCGCTCGTTTTTACCTTTTGGGCCGCCTCAGAGGAGAGTCTGAGGAATCCGCTGGTATTAACGTAGTCGTGGCACCACGAGCATTTCATTTACTGGAGTCAAAATAACAGGGAAAACTAGGGAAATGGATATTTGTGTATTCCGCTCGTTTTTACCTTTTGGGCCGCCTCAGAGGAGAGCCTGAGGAATCCGCTGGTATTAACGTAGTCGTGGCACCACGAGCATTTCATTTACTGGAGTGAAAATAATAGGGAAAGTAGGGAAATGGATGTTTGTGTATTCCGCTCGTTTTTACCTTTTGGGCCGCCTCAGAGGAGAGTCTGAGGAATCCGCTGGTATTGACGTAGTTGTGGCACCACGAATATTTATTGAAATAGAAATAACAAAAGAAATAAAAAGAAATACAAAAAAAAGGGGAAAACAACAGAAATAAAAAAAAGAGATAATAAAAGAAATTATGTGTGAGGAATCCGCTTGTTATTAACCTGATTGGGCAGCCTCAAACAATAAAAGAAATATTGTTTGAGGAATCCGCTTGTTATTAACCTGATTGGGCAGCCCCACAGAATAAAAGAAATACCTTTTTTTTGAGTTATAACAAATGTACTAGAAGTAGCACTAAACACGGGTTCTGGTCACGACATTAAAAATGCGTAAATGGCAAATAAAGGGTTTTAAATTGGGAATTGCCAAAACTTATGATAAACAATTTCGTTGCATTTTAATAAACTACTCATTCGTTAAACTCATACCTGTTGTTTCATTGATTTATTTGATAATCTCACACCTTTAATTCCTGTCCCTAAGAAATCCTAGACATACTTAATTGATTGCAAGCTGAAGTAAGTAAGTGAGACACACAAGCAATAAAGAAAGAAAGTATAGCACAGATAATGCACATTAACATCCGTAACGAACTTGTTAAATAATTAAGGGTTACTACACACACACAACACACAACGTAAAAACAGTACAAATTGTAAATTTGTATAATACCGGGGTTCGAACCATTACACCACCAAATTTCATTTTCGTACTACTAACCGTTTTTGAGATATCGGCTGTCCACTACCTCGTGGGACACCCTGAATATATATAACATTGGCCTTGTATTATGCGTTGTTGAAATTGACATTGGCTTGGGGTTTGGTAATGGAACCGCACTTTGTTGAGGCAACTGATTAAAATTTCTATTATAATTTGGATTAAAATTATTTCGATTGTTATAATTTGAATTTTGATTTGAGTTATTATTATTATAATTATTATAACGAGGTCGCTTATTTGACTGATAATAATAATTATTATTATTAAAAGGCCTGTTATTAAACTGATTCAATTGATTTGGAGGTCTCCCAAATACCTGCCTGTTAGTTGGAAATTGACGCTGATTCTGTTGCCGAAATTGCAAATTAATAAGTTGACTAGGGAATTGACGATTAGAAAAATTCGAATTAAAAAATGGATTTTGATTTTTATTATTGAAATTAAAATTAGCATTATTTTGTACATCCAATGTACTCTGGAAATTATTTTCTTCAATAACATAATTTATCGCTTCTTCGAGTGTGTCAGGTTCACGTAAGCGCACAATACTTTGCATATTTCCTCTTAACCCACGCAGATAAGTTTTTAGTGCTAACTTATCATAACTGCGTTGGTGTATACGTTTAGCGGCATCAGACATTTCTGATGCTGATAAATAATTAATTTTACTCGAAAGTTTACTACGCAAAATCTGTAACTTTTCACCAAAATCTAGAAAACTTTCATTTTTAACAGGTTTCAAATTAATTGTTGTTGCACAACACAATCATAATTTCTTAGATCACCGAACCGTTGTCTAATATGATCTCTAATTTGCGGCCACGTATTCAATTCTATTCTCGAACCTATAGCAATCAAAGCTTTATCTCTTAATTTACCAATAATTGCATTTATTAAATAATTATCTATTCTGTCATTATTTAAAGCTCTGAACTGACCCAACACAGCCTCACATCGTGAAATAAAAATTTCCGTCAACTCTTATTTCCATCAAACAAAGGAATAGTGTCTACGTTTAATTTTAAAAGATGATAATCTGCGTTTTCCATGGTTATATCTAATAACTCGTCAACTATAAATTGAACAGGGGAACGCGAACGGAAAGGAGAATTATTTTTAGGTGGAGAGTCTAAATCAGAATCCGTGTTATTTTCATACATAAATTACTAGCGTATTAAAAGAAAAAAAAAGCCTCTAAAAAATAATGCTCACCAAAAAATCACTCTGCTCATTTGGTCCTTGGTATTCATCCTGAGAGATAATGAAGCGGGTGATATTATCCTCTGCGTGCTGCTGTCCTTGGAGCTGATTTCTCTAAGTTTGGAGAACTCTTCGGATCGGAAGCGACGTGTAAGATGATTAGGTGTTTCCTGTAAATCGTTGAAACGAACGGCCACTGATATTCATTCAATGTATCTCTGGAACAATCCTATCGACTGCGCCAATTATATTTTCGGAGAGCACTTTTAGTTTTTTTAAAACTTTATTTTACTTATACACGAAAATATTTAATTATTAAATAATATTTTACATTGATTCTTGTACATTAATTACAGCATTAACTTTACCGCACGAATTATAATTATAGAATGTGTGGAATAATATTTACTCTTACCATTTATATTAAATAAAATTATAAACTTAGCATTTTAACATCTGGCGATAATTGCGCATTAATTCTAAATATAAATATATTAACAATAAATTTATTTTATAACTAACAATAACATGTCTGTTGTGGACTACAAGGTAACTTTCGCGTAAAACATTTACGCATCATCAGGGCCTAAAATTAAATGTTACAATAAATTTTAGTGAGGAGTGAAATGATCAAAATTGAGAAAAATTTTACAAAGTAAAAGCTGAAGGCAAGGAACAAGAAAACAAAAGAGGTTAAACTTACTAGTAAACGATTAAAATAATGATGTCCTGCGGTGCGTGAGGCGACCGCGTGGTGAAGAGGTTAAGAAGATCGTCATGGTGATCGTGTGTAGAGGCGTTAAAATTTAAAAATACACAAGCACATCGCAAATAACATGTGCGCGTAACTTAATAGGGGCGCAACAAACCACTTAAATCAGAAAATACACAGTGGATGAACAGATTAAAATCACAGTCGGCAGGTGTAAATTGACGGTGCAAAATGGCGTTCAACAAGTACAACACTGTTGTGGTTCGATCGGGTGGAATTTCGCGGTGGGAAAAGGAGATGGGCGGGGCAACGTCTATCGAGGCCGGAGATGTTGGTGGGAAATAGTGTACGAAAAAGCGCGGCAAAGACTGTTTTCCTTTCCCCATCCAAACCGTCGAGCGAAACCGACAACGGTCAAGATGGGAGAAGGAGAACAACCCCTGACTCGAGTACCAAAAAAGTAATGTAGTCGCAATAGTACAACGGTACACAGGCCCTGACCCAGTGCGAAACTGAAAACCGTCACATTATGTCGATGTGCTATCCGGGAAAGAAAAGAAAAAACAAATTTGAAAAAGGGGAGAAAAATTTAGAGAAAATAGAATATATAAAAATCGGGCGCTATGGGATGTACGGGAATGAAAATGAGTAAGGGGAGGAAACCATTATAAGTACTGAAGGCACAATAATGGGTGAAACAACAAACTGTACGTATAAAAAAAAAAAATTTAAATTATATTAAATGTAAGAGAATGGGGTGAAAATTGAACAATACTAAATGATCTCTCACAGGAGTGTCAAACACACCAGAGAAAGGGGGAAAACAAAAAAACAAAACAAACAACAAGACAGTGTAAGGGAGGAAAGGACTGAGATATGGTGGAATGGGGCTAATGGGACGGGGAGGCTAGGGACAGAAGGTTACTGTAAATTATGCTAAGGCCCTCGATGTCCTTCTTGAAATTCATTGGTTTTCCTTGTGCTTCTTCCTTCTGTGAAGGGATTCCCTGATAAGAGGACTTTTCTTCGAAAAAAATTGTTACTATTCCCAACAAGTACGACCGTTACTTCCCTCCAGCATATATATATATATATATATATATATATATATATATATATATATATATTCATTATAACCCTTAGGTTTGTATTTGGCATTAGTTATTTTTCCTTCAACAACAAATTTTACCGTCAAATTTTTGGTACCCCCATGGGCTCTTCCTTGAGTCCAATCATTGCAAACATAACGATGAATTTTCTTCTTGACCTGGTGTTACCTACATTACCTTACCAAAAAGAGAATATCTTGAATATATTCAATAATTTCAACCACCATCTTCAGTTCACAATGTAGTGTTCCTTTTTTGGACACCAGGTTAGTAAGGAGGGATGACAATGTTATCATTTTAGATTGGTACCAAAAACCCACTGCCTCGGGCAGATATATCAATTATTTCTCCAATCACCCTTTCAACCAAAAAAAGAACATCTTGGTTGCCATGAAGAACCGGGTAAAAAACATTTGTCATCCTTCCTTACTAAACAAAAACCTACAAAAACTATCTTCCATATTCGTCAACAACGGCTACCCCCCGTTGTTAGTAAAAAAACTGATCTACAGTGGCATCACAGATCCGGTCGTTCGTACTGCTCCTGATCCTAATGATCAAATCGAACAACCTACATCCCGTCAATATAGAAAAATTTGCAAGAAATTAATTACGTTAGCGGCATGGAGTTTTTGGCGTTGAACCTGGTTTTCACATTTTTTAATGAATAATTATCGTAAGGAACAAGAAAATTTCGGCAATAAATCAAGATTCACTAAATTCAACCAAAGGATAAAGAAAAGGCGTATTAACAAGAAAATCTTATGTATAACTTTTTTATTTCGGAAAGTCATAGTATTGGTTGTAATAATGTCACGGTAAATTAACAGAGTAGACATTAAAATTAGTCCATTATTCTCATAATCATTTAAAATTAAGGCATATCTGTTTAATTTTTAATTTAATTAGAAAAAGGTTTTATTTTCTCAGTCTTACAACATTTTAATAGTAAATCAGACTGAGTGGCGCCCATGAATAAATATTTAATCAAAATTATTTCAAACGTGTAAAAAAAATTACTGAACCATGCCTGTCTCCGATGAAAAGCCGCAGTTTGCATTGTATCCCACGAATTTGAAAAATATCTCACTGACGTGGTAACAGCCGTTCCCCCAAGAATCAAAGAAAACCAAACAAAACAAATGACACCGCTGTATTCAGAATAAAAAGAACTTTTCAAAGATATATCACTCGACCCACTTTTCCTATTTAAAATCGGTGGGTGAAGTGAGGGGTGGCTAGGGGGTTAAGGTTATGAAGGTGTAAATGCCAACAAAAGTTGTACCCCTCCAAATAAAAATCGAAGTGTCTCGGCAATTTTTTCAAAAATCAAACAAAATATCTTGTTACCTCTGAGATGGAGCACCCTGTATGTGTTTATACATGCACACTGATGATTTAAATATGAATCGACGTGCAATCCCAACGAAATATACTTGTATGTGTAATGTAATAGGAGAAAAAATAAAGCGATTCAAATATGAATCAGTACGTACTGTAAGGTTAAATAATTCATCCCAAAAATGTACCACTTGTGCAGTTTTCTTCTTCTTTCATTTTCAGCTCGATGTGACGTTTTCGCAAAAAAATACAATTGCTGAAGCTACTGTGTCACTAAGTACTTCAGTTACAGGTGCCACCTTCATTTTAGACATTTTCTACTCAAACATATGCTTTTCTTGCAGTTTCGGCATCAGTCCTCCGTTATAGTTATACTGGCTGTATTTCCTTCCCTTTTGCAGGTTGAACTTCTATTATTTCCTTTCTCCTATCTTAACAGATTGTTGCAAATGCATCGTGGAGTGGTATAATTACTTTCCCATCCATTGAAATGAACATAAATAGAACCATATATTTGATATTTCAAATCACGTGTAGCTATTCCTTCAGTTTATACACACCCTGTGTGTTCCATTTGGATGATTAAGATATATTTTCAATTGTTGCGCAGTCAATTATCATTTGTGAATGTTTTTTTTTATTCCTTAAGCGTTATTAACAAGAAAATACCAACCGTTTATACTGAAAACGTTTTCATTATTACTGGCAATAAAATTCCTTTTATTATTTTCTAGAAAATGTGATTCGTTTGTTTATAGTGAAGCAGTTGCACTTTCATAAATTAAAATTCGTAATGACTCATTGTCAGTGGTAATAATAACCTGAACCGATATGTATGCGGTGTTTATAATATTGTTCCATATATTTTTAAATACTGGCGGTAACATAACTAAACCAAACATATCCTCCGTCGAATGCATCGATGCAAGATTATTTATGTTCCAATCGCACAAAACTAATTTGTTTCACATATCACTAATAAACAGCAACAAAGCAGATTTTCTAATAACGAAATTTCCAGGTTATGCTGATAAACTAAGCATGATTTATGACATCAAACATGATTTACGCAATAAGGATACGGTGAATTTGCTTATTCTTATAGAAAACTTAATTGATTTGCAAGGATATATCGAACGCCTCAATAGGGATATAAATCAAAAACCAAACGCTGTTTCGGTGACATTTTACTGCCTCAATCAACACCCTGATCCTGATAATTTGTTGGAGCGTAAATATCCAGGCATCGCCCGATTTCCTATGATGAGACTTATTTTATTATACAATTCTAAGTGTGACGTAATTAAGGCTAATGCGGTGGACAACACATTTTCTGTACTACAAAGGAGAGGAGGTTGGAAAAGGGGCATCATCGCTATACTTCCTTTTGGGATTGATAATTCTTTATTCAATAATAAATGGACAACTTTTGAAACGATTACTCTAAACTCCACCGAAGACATACATAGAAGTATATCTGAAGGAACGGCCGATGTATCTTTTGTTAGCACATTTCCAAATACCTATGACGACGTCATTTATACGAGACCTATGAAACGAAACGATGTAAAGCTACTTGTTCCTAAATCTAAGGAAAAACCTGTGCTAATCAAAATCGTCGAAACCCTGAATGTAAAGACTTGGATCCTGCTCATCTCGCTCATCATTGCTTTATCCTTCGGAATATCATATGCCAGAGGCTATGCAGTACCTTCACTTGCTTTTCATTTAATAACGACCCGATCAGGCAGCTACGTAGAAAAACTCCCTTGGATTTTTGTACCCTGGCAAGTACTCTCCCTGTACATCTCAATCTTCATCAGCATGGGCATTCTAAAGGCACTAATTTCCACAGATTATTACCCTCAAATGAACAACCTAAATGATTTTTTACAATCTAATTTAACTGTTTTAACCCTAGACGAATTTAAACAGAAAGTTCCCACGGGATTTAACGAAAGAATTATCATCACCAGGAGCGATGAAATATTTGGAAGAATTCTAGAAGGCAACACGACGTACGCGTATGCATTGTTTGATTCACAAATTCAAGACTTGCTCAGAATAATGAAAACAAATGGTTCTTATATCCCTTTTCATGTCATTGACGAATCATTCATATATAGCTTTAGTGCTTACTATGTCGTAAGTTATTTTTTGAAAAATATTGTCGATACAGAATTCTATCCTTTAACTTATGAAACCGTCCCCAATAATGCCCTTGGTTTAAGATTTGATGATGTCAGTGGGGGCGTGCTGACGTTTGCACATTACGAAAGTATATTCGCCGCATTTCTGTCTGGATTGTGTGTAAATTTGTTTGTACTATTTTTAGAAATTATTTATGCAAAGCTAAAGGATGTTTAATATAAAATTAATTATTTTTATAGGTAACACAGTTCAATAGAAACATTTGTTTGTATTTATATTTTATGAATATGCAATCGCTGTGTTTGGCGTATTGAATAAGTAACTTGTTTTGTTATAACACGGTTTAAAAGTAGATAATGTATCAAGGGAGAGAAATACGATATTCTCTGTTCAAATTTGTATCTCGAGAGTGAAAGCAGGGCTGATACAACGCACCGAGGAAAAAATAGTACGACCCGTTTTTTCTGGGTTAGATTTTAGAAACGAACGTTTTACCAAAGAGGATTATACACATGCAATAATATAGCCATTTTTCATTTTTGTTAATAGTCAGTGGTTAGTTATCAGTAACTTACGTAACACTCGTGCATTTTATTGTATATTACTGTTTGCAATGACGAATATACTTTTCATGAATGCAGTGTGTTATTGCTAAATTACTGTTATGGGAGCAGTAATATTAGTTGATAAACTCTGCTTGATATTGTAATGTCCTATCTATCCTTAAAATAAATTTTAAAATCACAATTTTAAACCATTTAACCAAATAAAAGTTTATATAATGCCATCAATGTCTTGTTATTTACATATAATTGGGTATTTGAAATTGTTGAGTTCACTAACAAGTACTATTCACAAGTAAATTTATTAGAAAATTTTCCATTCCGCAAATCCGGCTTTCCTTCCATAATAGTGTATTACACAACAAGAGTTGTGAGTAGGAAATTACGCGCAAGTGAAAGACATTGCGGACGAGCCGCCTAGCGGCGAGTAACGCAATTTCACGAGCGCGTAATTGCGTTACAACTCGCGTTATGTACTATGCTTTACCTTCGACCTTACGTTTATTCGCTTAAACTAAAGACATATTGAAACTGAATCTTGTCCGGGTGACGTTTAAATTTGTATTCAATTAGCCGGTAATGGCAACGTAGGACGACTACCAACCAAACAAACGAATTACCGCTCGAACAATTTTCCGTCGAATAATATATTGTACAACACATTGATTGAGCAAATTTAAGGATACGGATCGTTGTACTCGCTCTGAAATGTTAATCTGCTAAGATTCCATTGCAATGAAAGTACCATAAGGCATGGCGTGAAGTTTATTGTGTCGGTTATTATTTTAACCAATAAGTTGTAATCTGACGTTTAAATGTCACTGTCACTTTTGATGTTTAAAGACGAACAGACGAATGCAGAGGACCGGCGGACGTTAATTGTAATTGGCTAATAAGTATATAATACAGCAAGGTACATAAGTGGTAATAGTACATGTTACACTTTTATGTATAACATTCAACATTTATATATGCTCTATATACTCGTAATGGGTCGCTTACGATTGGTGAAAACAATTCGGTAATTCATCAATTACAAAGTGGGAGTAGGTAAAGGTATTAAACATATCCTCTGTTCACTAGATATATAATTTTTTGGATTCTGCCATTATTTGGCCACAACTCGAATCTTATTTTGCAAAGAAGCAGAGTTGATGTTTACCGTTTATACGTTCCAAATTCGCCAACCGAATGGTGTGGAGTGGCGCGCATTTTAAGTCCCCAAAAAAAAACGTCTGTCTGGCATCGAAATGTACATTTTTTGCTCACAATTTCCCCAGTTTCACAATAAAAGCGAACAGTCAAAAGGGCCTAATAAACCCAGGTAAACCTGCGTTTTATAGATGCAATATCCCTAAAAACAGCGTGGGAAGCCTTTTTTTCAAATGAGCAGACGCACCCCATCAGAAATTATATAAATTATGAACAAATACAAAAATTATTGATATTTAATTTTTATATAATATATTTTCATTTTCTAAAGTATCCAACTTGATAAAAGTTTATACTGGCATCAAGAAGATATAAGGACAAAATGAAAGAGGTCAATTTTCAATCGGTGAGGACAGTAGAGCAGCTGGCGGAGACGGTTAAACAGGCGATGACGAGAAGGAATAGAGGAAAAGTGGGGCGTAGAAGCTTTTGGTTTGATGATGGGTGTAGGGAAGCGAAAAGGGTGCTAAGAAGAGCGATAAAGACTTGGGGGGAAGGGAGGAGGGGAGACAAAGATATGAAAGAGGCAAAAGTTAGGTTTAAAGAGGAATGCAATAAAAAAAAGGATATGTGTATGGGAGACGAGGTGAAGAGAGTAGGGACTTGAAGAGCGAAAAACAACTTTGGAGGTACTTGAAGGAAAGAGGGCCGATCAGGAAAGTAAGAGGAGAGGGTATAAACATCGAGACATGGAAGGCACACTTTGAAGAGTTGCTAGGAACAAAGGGAATTCGAGGGAATCAAGTCGCAAGAAGAAGGGTTTTCGAGAGGGAGGGTGATTTTAGTATGGCAGAGTTAGAAAGGGTGGTGCAGGAGATGAAGGATGGCAAAGCGGCGGGTCCCGATGGGATTCAGGCAGAAGCATGGAAGGTAAGGAGAATATGTTGGTGCTGCTGAATGAAATATGGAGAGGAGAAAGGCAGTTTTCAAAGGAGTAGATGGAAGGAGTCATTGTGCCAATTCATAAGGGAGGAGATGAGAGCGATCCGAAAAGCTATAGGGGGGTGCGTTGATGGATAGCCTCTATAAAGTAATCATGACGATGGTCAAGAATAGGTTGGAGATAGAGGCGGAAGATCAAAGGTGGCTACCGGAAATGCAAGGGGGGTTTAGGAAAGGGCGGTCCACGGTAGAGCAGATAGCTACACTTAACTGGGTGATTGAGAGAGAGCTGAAAAAAAGGAGAGATTGTGTTTGCTGTTTATGGATCTGAAAACGGCGTATGATTCGGTGGATAGAACCTTAATGATTGAAAGTTTGAAAGGGAAGGGATTGTCTGAGCAGGTTGTGGAGTGGATAAGGGAAGTATATAAGGAAACGTGATGTGAGAGTGGAAGAGCATGTGTAGGGCCATTTTCAGGTGCAATGTGGAGTGAGGCAGGGATGTCCATTAAGCCCACTGCTATTCAACCTATACGTCGCAGACATAGAGAGGGTGGAAGTGGATGCAGGCAGGGGGAATAGTGGTGAGTGGAAAGAAGGTGTGGAGTCTGGCGTATGCTGATGATGTGATAGTGATGGCGATAACAGTGAAGGAAATGAGAGAGATGTAGGTGAGATTGGAAGGGTACTTTGGAAAAAGAAGATTGACTGTGAATGTGAGAAAGACGAAATGGATGATTTGTAAAAATGTAGGAACGAGAGGAAAGGAGGAAGAATTGAGGTCGCTGGGAGAACAGATTGAGCGAGTGAGTGAGTTTAAATATCTTGGGTATATGTTCAGTGAAACAGGGACGAAAGCGCGTCATGTGGAATTTGTGTGCAAGAAAGCGAGAGTGGCTATGGAGCGTATGCGGGGTATATGGAACGGGATGCTAGATAAGAATGTAAGTATGCAAATGGTATGGTGGGATGCTTGTGTGAGGGCAATAATATTGTATGCATCAGAGGTGTGGGGAGAGAGTGGACAGGAAAAAATCGACAAAGTACAGATGCAATACCTGAAGAGGATATTAGGATTGGAGAGGACCACGCCAAATTATATAGTTCTGCAGGAGAGTCAGCGATTGTCGGTAGAGTGCGAAGCGGCCAGAAGTGTGGTAAAATTTGAGAGGAGGATATGGGGCTCAGGGGATGAAAGAGTAGTGAAAGAGGTATGGAAGGTGTGTTACAGAGAATGGATGAGGAAAGATGAAGGAATAAGATGGATGCATGAGAGGAACAAGTTGTATGTCAGGGCGGGGTGGTTAGCGACGGTTTTCGAAGAAAAGGTATCAAGGGGGGAGCTGATCGAGAAGGAGGTGGCGGAAAGGTTACTGTCGGTGGAGTTGCAAGAGAGGCAAAGCAAAATTAACAACAGTAGATATAACCCGAAGTTCCAAGGTCTGCAGGTGTTCGCAGGCCCGCCTCGGTATTTTAAAACTTGGAAGCCTGACGAAGTGCGTTTGTTGGCAAGGTTCAGGTGCGGGAACGAGGAGAAGGGAAGGAAGGTGTGGATAGGAGAGAAATACACGAGGTGTGGGTTTTGCGGGGAAGAAAGAGATGAATGGGAGCACTGGATGAATGGATGTGAAGAAGTGAGGGAGGCGATAAGGATGAGAGTGAAAGAAAGAAGTAGGAATGTGTGTCTGTATGAAAGCGGCACGTTATTGGTGAGATTGAGAACAGAGAAGTGTAGCTAACTGGAGGTCGAGAGGACTGTGAGAAGAGATGTGGGGCGGGTAGGTAAGGGATATGTGTGTACATGTAAGTTAATTTTATTCTGCGACACGAAGTCTTTAAAAAAAAACTATTTATTCGGTTAAACACAACTTTACTCTAAGACGGTTATAATACAATTAAAATATGGAATATACAATAACAACTTAATCTACGCGAACTGCGCGTCACCTAAGATAACGTGAAGCTGACTAAGCACTAGAACTACTGACGATGCACGCAGGCTGGAGAGTTATACTGGGTAGAGAAGTATACTGGGTGATCGATAGATAACTCCTTATGGCTTAGATTTTAGCATCTCCTGGAAGTTGGAGATTTACACTCACAGGTGATGATGATGCGGTCTGTTGCTTCCTTTTCTTGTAGAGTTTGACAGTCAAGTATATGAGGAAGCCGATTCCAGCGGTGTACAGGATAATTGTCCAAAAACTTGGAGAATAAAATTTCGTGTTGAAGGTTTCCATCGAGAATTGTTGAAGGACAGGAATTTCCTTCAAGTTCAGCCTTTTGAGCTTGATTTTTCCTACGGCGAACTTATGCGTGTGGAACTCAATAGGGTTGGAGTTGATTAAACTGGGACTGTCAATGGTGTGTTCCAGGTACTCTAGTTCTGATTCCTGAAGATTATTTCGCAGTTTCCTTTTTTGATGAAGAAAATTCCCGTTAGGGATCTTGTCTCGGTGCTATCGTTGTAGCGGATCTTGATCTCTTCTTGTTTCGGGAACACGGCCAAAAATTGATTGATTGGCGGTATTAGTTCCAGGTGATTTTCAGAAATGTCGAGGGTTATGTACTCGCATTGACAATTATTTCCGGACAGTAGAACTTGAGTTTCACACATTGCTTTATTATTTATTAGCAATTGATTAGAGCATTGATAATATTTTATACCTTCAGTACACAATTCTTCTAGAGGTTGAGTTTCATTACTCATTTTTGATTTTAATAAATACCTAATATTTGGTATTATTGTCGCATATTCATTTTTATATTTAGTCGGAATGGAAGTTATTTGATAAAGGTAGAACTCGTGTTCGTAATTGATTGGAATTGAAAGAAAATAATTTATTTTTGACAACTTAATTTTACAGTGTACTTTAATAATAGATTCAAAAAGCATTAAATTTTCCATTCTTAATGCGAAAGGTAATTGTTGATTATAATGTTTAGCAATTCGCTGTAATTCTAAGAATAAGTCAATAGGTTTTATAATACTAGGGCTTAATACATTTAATTTACAAAATAATATTGAATTTTCGATTTGTTCTAAAATATTTAAAATAGTGTTATAAAGAATAATTAATTGATTAAATAAGTCTCTTGCAACTAATATATTTTGAAGCTCAATTTCACCTTGCATTACAATATTTAACTGTGTTATTCTTGATTTTAAAATTAATTCATTATGTTGTATATTTTGCAGAGTATCATTAAAATTTTTCATTACTTATGTTGTGACACTATATCCATTATTAATCTGATTTTTAATATAGTTTTCATTTGTTTCTAAATGTTTCAAAATTTCGTCAATTCTTTTTCCATCATTCGCGTCTAAATTTCCCGTAACGGATTTAAAAATAGTACCTAACCCATTAATTAATGCTCTCTTGGATCTAGTTTGAGTTAAAGAATATAATTTTATGTTATTTATCTTATCTGTTATAGCGTTATAAGTAAAGTTTATGCTATTATTATAATTCACGAAATCTCTTTCAAATTTTGAAATATTCTTAATAGTAGTTTTTAAGTAATTATTTTGTTTACTTAGTTTTTCGAATTCTTGATATAACGGACTTAATTCGAAATAGTGGACAAAGGTATGCTCAGATTTTTGTATTTTTGCGAGACCTAAATTAATAGGAAGTAATCCTATGTTTGACGTTATTTCCTTTATTTCAGCAGTATCCGTCATTGCCGTGAGGAATGACCTGGAAAAGAATTATCATATTCAGGTTTGTTTAAATAAATTTTAATATTAATTTTTGACTTATTAAAAATGTATTCGATCATTGGTTTGACTATTTTATATTTTAATTTATCTAGTCCACACCCTAATTTTGGTATAGCTAGTTTTGTTATGTTATTAGCATGACAGAATTTTCGCAAGTTTATTAATGTTTTAAATAAACACTCATGAGAGGGTTTGTCGTCGTATTTTTCTTTTGTTATTAGATAAAGTATATATCGACCATTTTCGTTTATTCCATTCGCGCATAGCGAATATAATTCTGGATCTTGTGCTTTTAGTAATTCTACTTGACCGAATTTTTCCTTAAAATCGAGTGCAATTCCGGCACCCATATACAAGTCTTTGCTTACGCAGTGAGCAAGTGAGAATGCTTCAGGAGCATGAAATAAATGATCTGCGATCTCAGTAACGTTACTTATAAACGGTGTAGGTTTATTCAAAAACTGTTTAAAATCTTTAAATTTCATTTTTTCATAACTTTCTTTAGTAAATAATTTATTTTTTGCTTTTAATTTACGCGGTCTCTTAATATAAGAAACGTGGATTTTTTCCACAGTATTAAGATGTCTAGGGATTATTTCCGCTGTTTTTAGTTGTGAATTAATATTTTGTTTCTGGTTTATACTTATTTTTCATTTTAGGTTGCTTTTGCTTATTTTGCACAAATATTTTGTCAGGGACTTCAGGAATTTCTTCTCTATCTTCATTTCGTTTATTAATAATATTATGTTTATTTTCAGAAATTTTCTGATTTATTTGTTCATATAGAACTTTAACTTTATCTCTATGTTCATTGACATAATTATTTACAAGTACAGATTCTACATTAATATTTAAAGTAGTATTTACTTCAGTATATCCTGAAATTATTTCTTGCGGTTTCAATTTTGTAACGGAGTGAATACAGTTATTATATGCAATAAGTGCGTAATTTATTTTATTTTCAATTGGTTCCCTTTTGAATGAATCTTGGTTTTTAAATAATCTGATATGTTCAATCATGGTTGAATGTACTCTTTCAACGAGTCCATTAGAATTGGGGTGTTGGGAACTAATAAAATGTAAATTAATTTTATGTAATTCTAATAATTCCTTGATTACTATGTTTTTAAACTCTAAATGACTGTCAGAGACAATTTGTTTTGGAATGCCATGATGGCTGAAGTATTTTAATAATTTATTAGCAATTTCTATTGCTTGATGAGAATCGAGTCTATACATTTGTGTGTACTTGGAAAACGAGTCGATTAATGTTAGGAAGTTAGCTCCTTCTATTGAAATGCTATCAATATGTATTATTTGGAAAGGTTTGGTAGCAGTAGGGGTTATATTGAACTTTGGCTTTAAGGGGTTTCTTTCATATTTGCTAAGTAAACATACTTCACATTGATTTACATAATTTTGGATTGTTCGCCTCATATCTGGCCAATAAAATATACGTTTTAATTCTAATTCTATTTTTGAATTCTTAAAGTATTTCTGCATTGTTGCAGTAAATTTTTCATAACATTGATTTTCAAAATACAAATTATATTTTGTATTTGGAACAATATATTCCTTTATAAAGTTGATTAATTCTTGTTCAAAATTTACTTTAGAAAATTGGACAAATAATCGCATTTTCTTATTATCGAATAAAGTAACTCTTTTTAATTTTGAAGGGGAGTAATCCACTTCTGAGATTATAATTTGATTATTTCTAAAATTTACGGGTTTTTCCGTAATTGGAATTGTTAAGATTGGATCTTCTACATTTGAGTATTTTGTATCACCTTCGTGATCATTATTATAAAATAAATCTTCAAAATCTATATCATCCAGATTTCCTGGTTCAACAATTAATGATCGTTCAATATTTTCACGATTTTTATTACTTACAGGTACGTCATTAAAGAAATTATCTAGAAACTCGTTTACTTCATTTTTATCTGTAACGTTTAATTCTATTCTCGATAGAGCATCTGCATTTTTGTTCAATGAACCCTTTTTATAAATAATTGAGTAATCGTACTCGGATAATTTTAATCGCCATCGTACAAGTTTGGAGTTAGGCTCCTTAATGGACATTAACCATTGAAGTGGTTTATGATCCGAAACAATTTGGAATTTTCTGCCAAATAAATACGACCTAAAATATTTAACTGCCCACACGATTACAAGGAGTTCCTTTTCAATCGTGGAGTAGTTTACCTCGGAATCGTTTAATGTGCGACTCGCATATGCGTTGGGTTTTTAGAACCAATGGTGCCTTGCGATAAGACGGCTCCGATCGCATAATTACTTGCATCTGTAGTAAGTACGAAGGGTCTAGTGAAATCGGGATATTGCAATAATGGTTCATTCATTAGCACATGTTTGCATGTATTAAAGCAATTTTGGTAATCGGGGTTATTTACATTTATTATTGCGTCTTTTTTTTAGGCGTTTTGTTAAGGGTTTCGTTAACCCTGCAAGGTTCTTTATAATTCTTAGGAATTGGATAGTTTTTGATAGCTCGAATGTTTTCCGGATTTGGCCTTACGCCGTCTGGTGTAACAATATGGCCCAAATACGTCACTTCTTTTTTTAAGAACTCCGATTTGTCGATTTGAATTTTGAAATTTGACTCGCGTAATCTTTTAAAAACTTCTCTTAAACGTACGACATGCTCCTGCAGACTAATGCTGAAGACGATGATGTCGTCAATATAAACTAAACAGCTAGAATTTTGAATTCCCTTTAAAACACTGTCCATTACTCTCTGAAAGGTAGCTGGAGCATTTTTCAACCCGAACGGCATACGTAAAAATTCGTAATGACCGTTTAAAGTGTTAAACGCGGTCTTAGGAGTGTCCTTTTCATTAATTTCGATTTGGTGGAATCCCGACGCGAGGTCTAGAGTTGTAAAGTACTGACAACGTCCGAGTTTGTCTAGTAACTCATTAATATTGGGTAACGGGTAGCGATCACAGATTGTCTTATCGTTCAGTTTCCTATAATCAATAACAACTCGCCATTTGCGTTTTCCCAACGCGTCCATTTTTTTTGGAACTATCCATATCGGAGACGACCAAGGAGAAAATGAGGGTTTAATAATATTTTGTTCAAGCATTTCTTGAACTTGACGATCTACTTCTGATCTATGTATTTCGGGATAACGATACGTTTTCGTATAAACTGGGATTTCATCGCTCGTGATTATATTATGTTTAATTTGATTGGTAAACGTTAAATTTTTTCCATCCTGATGGAATATATCTGCGTATTCTTTTATTACTTGAAAAATAGCGTGTCTCTCTTCTTCGTTCATGTGCGTTGACCGAATTTGAGAGATATCAAATTTATTATTAATATTGTTTTTATTGTTAAATTGAATATTGTTTAAATTCGGATAGATTTTTTGATCATATTCGTCGATCGGTTTTACTATCACCGGTCTTTTAATATAAACCGTAACATCTTTATTTTCAGGATTTTTTATCATACATCGAGCTTTACTATTTTTAATGTGAACTACACATTCTGGAATTTGAAGTTCATTACATTTTGTAAATGGAATTATACCATCGCCATTTATAATATTTTTTTATATCTAACTGTATTATTTGTTCTGACATTGCACCTACTACTATACTTTTCGTAGTGAATTCTTGAACATTATTACTTATTAACTTAATTTCACAATTATTTGTGATAATCTTGTTTTCATTAAGATCAATAACGGCATTTAATTTTTTTAAATTATCAAAGTCCAATAAGACATCAAAATTCGAGTGGAAATTAAACAGAAAGAATTTCAAATTTGATGCGGTTTGAGATTTAAATAAACTTTACCTACGACAACTTGGATATATGCTCATTACATGCTTGGTAATGATTAGTATATGTAGTGCATTGCTCAAGCATTTCATTCTCGCATCGATTATCTGTGCTAGAATATATTCCAACACTGTACTGTCATACGTGAAGCCTAACCTTCAATGTGTCAAAATGACGGAGTAGATTTAAAGATGTTTGCTTCGCCGATTCTACATACATGGGGCGTTAGTTGTAGTACCTTGGCAAATTTGTTGTTTTCGATGTTTGTCTCCATACTATTTATATATACTTTTAAACACTAAGAATGTATAAACTCGAGAAATGATATGAACCATAAATTATATTGCGGTTGGCGGCTTGGTTTTTGACCGACGTTTGTTTCCGCGGTAACGGTAAGCAGGTGCCTCTGATAAAAGTTATCGCGTACGAATTGTCCGCGTTCGGTTTGTAATTATCTTAACTATCACAATGAAGCTCAACAAAGTTGTCGTAGGTAAAGCATAGTGTACAACTCGCATGGAATGACTATTTCTCGCTCTTATGAATTGCAGCATTCGCCTTTCGGCTCATGCTGCAAACTTCATACTCGCGAGAAATGTATGTCATTCCATGCTCGTTATACAATATACTATTGTAATTGTATTATAGTACTATGATGACCATGAGATAAACCATGTGCGCTGGCTACCTCGAATTCATCGTACTTTATATTTATTTATATTTTTTACAATTTTTCCGCAACTAACGGATTTACAAAAGAACGCGAACTCGCGGTATCTATTAAAATCTTAATATAATGCTTAGGATCTATAATATACGGTAAAGAACTAGCATTGTTAATAATATTCATTGATTCGATGGGGAGACCTCGTCTAAGCCTTGCCCTAAAATGCTTCTTGTTGCTCATCAATATTATATAATTGATTCTGGTGGTAACGACCTGTCGCAATAGACACCGGAGTCGGAACGTTTTGATTTTGATTACCACTTGGATTTGGATTTTGATTTTGATTATGATTTATATTACATGTCGTTGTGGACATGGGTGTTGCATTAGCATTATAATTGTTATTTCTGTTAAATTTAAATTTATTATTATTATAATTATTATTTCGATTAAAAGGAAAGAAATTCCTCGGCTGCAAATGTTGTACTTTATTTACAAATGGTTTTGCATTATATTGTGAATTAAAATTTCTCGGTGGTGAATTATTAATTTGCACCGGACGTGGTTGATACACTGGTTTTTGATTTAATTTGATTTTATCAATTTTGTTCGATACCAATTCTAGCTGAAAATAATTAGTTAACATGTTAAGCGCGGCGTTTAGATCTTGTGGATTTTTAACTCTTAGGTGAGAGCCTATTGGATCTCGTAACCCGTGTAAAAGTACGCGTAACGCATTATTTCTACAGAAATTGGATAAATAACGACGCTCTAAAATATCGTTAATGTGATTTAACAAATATGACATTTGCAGATTTAACAAACTCTGCAATTTATTGAAAAAATCAAAAGGTGATTCATTATGGGTTTGTTTTAATTGCGTAATTTCGCTATTTAAACTGAATAAATCCCGTTTGTCGGAATAAGAATTGAGAAGTGCATTTTTCAGATCTTGCCAGTTGTTTATAATGCTAGATGAAATATTAATTGCGGCTTCGCCCTTACCTCTTGCGATTATGCTTGACATTAGGTAATCATTTTGGAAGCCCGTCGGATCTCCAAGATTGTAAAATTTATTTACAAGTTTCTCGCAAATTTCAACAAAGCGCGATATGAGTTCAGGTTCCCCGTGGAACTCTGGAATCATGTTAATGTACTGCGGTTTGAGAGCCATTTTTAATTGTTACTTAATTCGTGCGATTCGACAATAATAACAAATGTACAGAACGCAAATTTTTCAGCTCGTAATTGAATTGATTACAACTAGAGAATTACAAGTGTGAGTCGAATAGTGTACTTACAGCAAAACTATTATCTTACTCATCCGGAACGATTGATTCGTCTAAGATGGTAATTAGAGATGTGGGCCTCGATTGAGCGGCTGGACTGTCTGTACTGGTTTCTCGATGTTCGGAGAGCCTTGCGTCCGTCTTGATCCCGACTGCTAGTGGACCCGTTCAGAATTTCCGGTTAATCGTAAAAACGAAAAAAAACGTAATATCGATATTCGTTCGATAGACTTTTTCCCGAAAATCCTACCGACTGCGCCAGTTAATTTTATTCTGCGACACGACGTCTTTTTAAAAAAACTATTTATTCGGTTAAACACAACTTTACTCTAAGACGGTTATAATACAATTAAAATATGGAATATACAATAACAACTTAATCTACGCGAACTGCGCGTCACCTAAGATAACGTGAAGCTGACTAAGCACTAGAACTACTGACGATGCACGCAGGTGCATGTAAGTCTGTGGCTGGAGAGTTATACTGGGTTGAGAAGTATACTGGGTGATCGATAGATAACTTGTATATATAGAAATATGGAGGTTGAGTTTATAAGTTTTGAGTTTTTTTTTTGAGTTGTTATACGAGGTTATGCCAAATAAAGGCTTTTTTTTATTGGCATCAATGAAATTGATGGGTGTTCAAAAATACCGTTTTAGTGTCGCGCACGACATTTGTAATCGACTCTTCTCGCATGCGACACATGTCGACTACTTTTCAATAATAGCACCCCTGTTGTGCCGACATAACCAACAACGAGCTGGACCATATGAAAATGGAGACGCGACGCCGACCGCTGAAAAGGAGTTAACAATAGACTTTCTACGAATGGAAATATTGTTGTTGAAAAATATAATCAAGGAAAAGGTTGATAAGTACAGGGTCCGGCATTGAAACTTTCTTTTTTTAAAGGTCAAAAATAAAACTATAAATTGTACATTTTGTTTTTTATTATTAGTATTAAGCATTAACATGGGAAGTTTTAAATTAAGATGTCTTAAAAAAACATATTTGACAAGTGTCTGCCGTTGCTGTCGATGCATTGTTGTATTTCTGAAGTTGATGTGGACTCTTTCGAGCATTGCAACCGGTATATTGGCTATTTCGTGACAGATATTGTTTTTCAACTCTTCCACAGTTGCAGGACGGTTGTTGGATACTTTAGATTTAAGGTAGCCCCATAGAAAAAAATCACATGGGGCTAAATCTGGTGAGCGTGCTGGCCACGATATGTCACTCCTGTTGGAGATAAGTCGCCCTGGAAAATTTTCCCGCAAAACAGCCATCGAAATTCGTGATGTGTGGGCCGAGGCCCCATCTTGCTGAAACCATACTTCGCCTACAGCCATATTTTCAAGAGCTGGTAGAAAGAAGTTGTTAATCATTCCCACATAACGCTCAGAGTTTACTGTAACCGTGCGATTGCCCTCCTCAAAAAAATATGGCCCAATGATTCCCACGCTTGATATCGCAGCCCAAACTGTGACCCGATCCGAATGAAGAGGCCTCTGATGAACTTCCCTAGGATTGATATCGCTCCAATAACGCATATTTTGTTTATTAACACAACCTGCGAGATGGAAGTGTGCCTCATCGCTAAAAAGCACAACTGCTTTAGGGGGCAAATTATCAAGGAGCCTTTCGCATGCTCTTTGTCGTGAAACAAAATCACGTTCGGAAAGTTCTTGTGCGACTACCATTTTGTAGGGGTGAAAGTGAAGATCGTCATGAAGAATTCGGCGAGTTGAACGCTCCGACAACCGCAGGGCAGCTGCATGTTTTGAAGCAGAGGGCCTAGGAGACCGCAAAACCGACTCTCGGACTGCCTCGATGTTTGCGGGTGTTCTAACGGTCCTCCACCCAGGCTAATATGGATCTCCGGGCAGGAACAGCTCCTCGAGGGGGAATATTGTACCGTAAACGGAACGCACGCTGCACCGCAACTATTGAGGGGCCTCGTGAAAAGACAACTGCAAACGCGCGTTGCTCTCTCGCCCAAAGCATTTTAACGACTGACGATGGTTCGGACGGTTAAGAAATAAATCTCCCCACCAACGTTCTTCGTTAAGAGCACTGCCGCGCCGCAATTATCTCCAGTAGCGTCCTCACGTCTCATTGAAAAAAGAAAGTTTCAGTGCCGAACCCTGTATAATTTAATTACAAAATTATTGTCAGATAAGGAGGAAATTATAGCCTTGTTAAAAAAAACCCGTAATCGCTACTACAAGTTATACTTCAATTCCAATTAATACCACCGTACCAGGGGTAGCAGCACAACCTAAAAATGGCGACAAAGATCGACAACAATTATATGTTTCTAAACAAAATATTACTCCGGACATTAAACCAACAAAAATTCGCAAACCCCTTATTTCGATGCCAATTACTCTGAATGAAATTCCAACAGTATCCGTAATAAACCAGAAGGTCATGGATAAGGATATTAATGTAAACAAAAATGAATGGACTGAAGTTTTTCCACGTAAATTGAAACGCAAACACCATAATACTATTCTAGACACTGCGAATAAAATCGGGCCGATAGAAAGAGTCACTTTATACAATTTCCTGCATGTTTATAATCTAGATCCAGATACAACCGCAGATCAATGAACAAAATACCTGGAGGAAATAGGCTTTAAGGACATTAAATGCGAGTCAATCAAATCGAAATATCCGGAACGATATTCATCTTTTAAAGTGGGAGTGCCAGCCAGTCAGTTACAGGACTTAAAAAAGCGGAATTATGGCCAGAATATGTTAAAATTAATATTTTTTTATGGCACATAGAGAGGAGGCAATCAACAAAATGCGCAATCAATTCGAAACAAAATAAATGAACCCGAATCACTCACTATTGATAATGAGCTATACTCAGTATAGCAGCAATCAGTGAACACCGGTTATCTCGTGAAGAATGTGAAGTTTCTAAAATTAATATCTTGTCAGCCAAGGCATTTTACTTGAGAATAGAAAGTAAACATGGGGGTACTATTATATGCACGAGGTATGATTTAATTGTAACAGAGTATAATGCCTTAACTGATAACATTGGCATAGACAAATCCTGTGAATTGTCCATGGTATTTGTTCCTTTATTAAAATTATATTTTATATGTATTTACAGGTCACCTAGTGGCAATTTTAATGTGTTTTTGAATAAGCTTGTGTCTCTTTTAGATATCGTCAATTATCGAAACTGTGGTGAAGTAATTGGAGGAGATTTTAATATTAAATTTAATGTGGAAGATTCTCGAGAAAATGAACTATAGAGCTATTCAGCAGAGATGGCGGTCGGAGTGTCTTGTCCGTCCGAATCAAGTAGTGTCCGTTGCAATTTTCCACCATAGGCGTGCGCAAAAACGCCAAAAATAAAAGTAAAACCGGAAATATCACAAATTAAAAAAATATATAAGTTCATACCACATAAAATTACTTGATTTATAGCGTATATAATTGGCAACACGTTTTATAAAGGGTTTAATATTCTTCGGCCAATTTTGAACAGGAATAAATAACCGGATTAGTTGACCTAATTGTTCTTTAATAATGATATAATACCATGACCGAGAAGTAATGAAAATCTTAACAAACAGCCCCTGGGGCTTGTTAATGTATTTAGTACATTAGGCCGAAAGGGACGCAAATTAATCTTCGCAATGGATTATAAATTCAGAAAACCCGATTAAATCTGGGAATTCCCTTATTAAAAATTTGCCTGTTTCCCTTGTATATATACATGTTCACTTAATAATGTAATTTACATTCCTTTTGATAACTGCAATCAATACAACACCGAAACATTAGTACTCCGAGACGTCTAAAAATGCCGAAGTGTTTAAACTCTAAATGTGACAGTTTAGCTGTAAACTTATTAGAATATTTTGAAAAGGAAAAAGAATATGGAGGGTCAATTACAAATATTAATCGCGTTCGAGAGAGAGTAGCGGAAGCTTTAAAAATAAGTTTACGATCGGTGGAGAGAATAGTTCAGCGCGGAAAATATGAAAATGGAAAAAGGAACTGCAAAAATTCCCGAAGAAGAAAAAAATCAAAAACCGAAGATCTACCTGCATGTGCTCAAAGTGAAATTCGCAGTGGTATTTATAACATGTACATAAAAAAGGAACATGTTAGTGTGGCTTTAATTAATGAACAATTGACAGAAGGAGGGAATGTGCAAATTAGCAATTCCAGTCTATTGCGAGTTATCGCAATAGACTGGGGTGGTCTTTTAAAACTCATGATAACAGACGTGCTCTCTGCGAAAAACAGTCAGTTGTAAATGCCAGAATCAATTTTCTGCGAGAATACCACAGAAATTTAAATTCTGAGAATGCATTAAAATGTATTTTTGTGGACGAAATGTGGATTTTTCAATACGGAGGACCAAAGAAAATTTGGCAGGATGAATCTATGAATAGCGTGTAACATTCATTTGCGTCAACTGGAAAGCGCTATATGATAGTGCACGCATGTTCCTCGTCTGGGTGGGTACCAGAATGTGGATTAATTTATTGTAACACATCCAAAAGTGCCGATTACCATGATAATATGAATGCTGAAGGTTTCGAAAAATGGTTTGAGAAATTATTAATACAATTAGAAGAACCATGTTTAATAATTATCGATAAATCTCGAATTTTAAATAAACAGCCCACAGGAAATTGGAGGAAGAATGATATAAAAAAAAACTGGCTAACTGAAAATAATATTGCATATTCTGATAGCGATTAAAAAACAGATTTGCTAGAAACAGCCCAAATGCGAAACGAAAGCAGCCACATGTATATGCTGTAGATGAAATGGCATTAAAGTTTGGACATAGAATATTAAGACTTCCACCATATCACTGCCAGTTTAATCCAATAGAGCTTGCCTGGGGAACATGCAAAAATTATTATGATCATCATATAGGTTGTGAGGGATATAGTTCTGAATCAGTTTTGAAAATGTGGGAGGAGGCGCTTAAACACGTACCGAAAGAGAGCTGGAAACAATATATTAAACACACAGACGCTGTCATATTGAATAATTGGAAGAAAGAGAAAATAATCGACAATATTCCAGAGTTTATCATACATGTAGGAGATTCAAGTGACGATAGCACTGATAATTTTGAAGAATTTGACGATAATGAATGATTAATTTATTTTTATGTATTATTATTTTATACTATTCATTTAAATAAAATGAATGTCACAAATTTGTTATGTTTTCATATTAGTTACTTCATATTTCATTTATATTATTGTATTAGAAGAATAAGTATTTTTTAATGTTATATTAATATCCATTTCCACATTTGATAAAACGTATAAAATAAATTCATTAAAAACATATTTTCTTTCAATTAACCTGCGTAATTGCAATGGTTGACTAAATCGCGCACGCCTATGAAATAACCGGTAAGTAAGAGACGCCGTAAACTATTTCTTTCTCCTTCTACTGCTCGGTCTAAGACCGAGCTACGCAGGCCGCGTGTTCTAGATACGGCCGACGAAATCGTACGTCTTGGGAATATCCGCTCGGTTATCAGGTAGTAGAAAAAGATACCAATATTATTTGAATGTTCCGAACTTAGTTCGTAAACCGCCCATACTCATGAATATGTCTATAACTGATGTTTTAACATCTTTTGGCCTCTACAAGACAGTGGGCTTCCATACACATAAGAACAATTGTCTTGGAAATATATTTACAAATTTGAATAGAAATGAAATAAATGTTGAATGTATTAATACATGCTTATCACACCATATGGGTATAATGTTGACTATATCTATTAATAACACCAGTTGCATTACCGAAAAAATAAGCAGACCTATTACATGTTCAGGTAAAATGATTTTCTTTAACCTTGTCCAAAATATAAACTGGAATTTCGGTAATGACACTGATACAAACATAAATACGAAGTGGAGCCATTAACATAATTTATTGATAAATACCTTAAACCAAGCTTTTCCTATAAGAAAATTAGGAAACAATCACAAATCATTGAATAAATTACACTGGTTCAACAGTGAAATTAAACAACTCAGGAAAACCCTAGTTTTAACTCGCATTTTGTTAATATTGCCAAGCAACTTCTGAGTAATCTGTCCACTAGTCAATTAAACAATGACAATCCAAATTTTAACTCAAGCGGCTTATCTTTTACATTTATAGAAACAACATGTATTAAAGTTCGTGATACAATCAATAGTCTTAACCCTGCAGTAGTCGCGCCTAAATTTTGGCATAGAACGGTCGCGCGCGGAGTCACAGTCCGCATATCTAGAATTGTTTCAGAATCAATCTATTAGGCACAAATAATAGTAAATGCAAGTTTTCTGTAATTCTATTTTATTATTAAACTGAACTGAACAAAATATAATAAAAAAATGCAGAAAATATCGGATAATATGAAATAATATATCAATCCCAGATTTCAGATTTAAAATCTAATACTTTGATTTGCACTCTTGGCACATAAATAAACAATGTTCTAATCAAATAAATGTACGACAATCTACACATGAATCACGAGTGAGTCTATTCTTCTTACGATCACAAAAGGAATACCTGCCTCGTTGATTGTTAGCTGCGGGAGTAGTCTCAGCTGCTTCTATGGCAAAAATTTCTCGGATTCTCTGGCTCATTGATCTTGGAATATTCTGATTAATGCGGCGACGAGTATGAGTTTCCACCAATTGGAACGATAATCTTTGTAGGAATTTTCGTCTCTGCACATTCACCTGGTTATTCATGGCATAAATAATGAAGGAATTGATCCCAGCAACATTTAGGATGGAGTAAAAAATTACCATTGGCCATCTTCTGGTATTTCTGGCGCAATTATATGATGCGCATAATTGATCAACAGAGTCAACTCCTGACTTTGTTGAATTATAATCCATTATAATTTCTGGTTTATTTGTGTCTTTGTCGATTTTGTCACCTGAGTGCATGCTGAAGACAAGAAGAACATTTTTATTTCTTTTAGGTACAAAAGAAACTAATGTGCATTTGTCACGGAAACCGAACATACTAGACAAAATAGGACGTCCTTTAGAATTAACGAATTCCTTGGGTAACTCTCTCTTATTTTTTCTAATAGTTCCCAAAAGAGTTAACTTAAAATCGTTATACAGGGTGTAAAGCAAATCCATACTTGTAAACCAGTTGTCTGTTGTTACGTTTCTACTGGTTCCTTTTATTGGTTGGCACAGTCTTTGAACTACTTCCTTTGGGGAATTGCTTTGACTGAAAGGACCATCTGGTTGCTTGCCCACGTATACTTCCATATTGCAAGTATAGAAGGTTTTGGCATCTGCCATGGCAAATATTTTAATGCCATATTTATTTGGCTTCGACGGGATATACTATCAGAAGCTGCATTTTCCTCGAAAACCTTCCAACTTTTCATCAATGGTGACGTATTCAAATGGTATGTAGGCACTTTTGCATTGATTCACGAACCCTTCAAACACGTCTCTTAAGGGTGCTAATTTGTCGACGTTCTTCCTTTCTATCCTTGTTGACGAATCGTCGAAACGTAAGTGCACAAGGAGAAACCGGAATCTCTGGATAGACATGGTGAGTCGAAATATCTCCACTCCAGTACCATTTACATTCCATAAATCCTCAGTATTTAGACGATTGGACTTCAAAACTCCTGCAAAGTACAGCAAACCAAAAAGAGCTTGAATTTCTACAATATCGGTGTATTTCGCATCTCTTTCTCGTTCATAGTTTTCCCTTGTTGACTGAATATGTTGATTGGTCCAACGAACTATCAAAATCAATGTTTTTTCAGGAAAAAAGTGTTTCCAGATGTCAATTTCGGATTTCAATTCTTTCGCGGGTCCTTTCACACCTGGGAGGTGTTTGATTAAATTTTCCGCTCTAGTTCGGACCTTTTGATTCGGAACATGTTTGGCCCACTCAGTACCATCCTTTCCGGTGAATGTAGGCCCATAAATGACATTAAAATCTTCAGAATCAGAAGTTTCCTGCTCCGTGTCCGTATTCAAGTCATTGATCTCCAATTCATCAACTTCTCCCTCATCATTACTGCCGTCATATTCAACTGCTGATATGTTTTCAGTATCCTCATTCACTCTTCCATGAGTCTGGATAGCCGATCCTGCTCTTCCTCATAAGACATCTAAAGAAAAACTTGTTTTATAAAATATGCACAAAATCAGTTTTAGAAGAATAAATTATTCAGAACAAAATCAGTTAAAGTCAGATTGGGAAAAGTATAATAATGTACTATTATGTTTTTATAAAAAAGAAATATTGGGTCTTAAAATTACCAAGAAGAATAAAACTGTCAAAGTACCTATACTAAAGGAAAAAATTAAAGAAATACTTACATCTGCTCAGAATACACACCAAAAAACACGTAAAGAAAGTACCTCGTATACAGTCGCGCGCGGACTGACACTCCGCAAAATAATTATTACGACAACGAATAGCCTCCAGCACGTTCGAATCATCACTGATTGTTTTCTTCGTCGGACTTCGGGTATCTCGGACCCAAACAGGAAGGTATTAGGTGGGGCGAGCCGCTGCGCGTAAAAACACTCGAATTATAGACAAAAATATTTGAATGCGGAGCGGGAGTCCGCGCGCAACTACTGCAGGGTTAAGTCTAGCAATTGTACAGATATTTATGATATATCAGTCGATCTAATTAAATGTGTTAAAGATTCAATAATTGTCCCACTAACCAAACTTATCAATTACACAATCAGGTCAGGTCTTTTCCCGGACGTTCTGAAATATGCTAAAATGGTGCCGATTAGTGATAAGATAAACGGTTATTCTCCAGTAACGGTTATAACAGTTACTGTTACCACAAAATAACTAGTTATTTAAATGGTTATTTAGTAACCGTTATTTAAAGTAACCTCGAAGAACTTGATGTACATTTTTGTATATATTTTAAGAAATATTTTTATTATCGGTAGTAATATACATAGATCGAGGTTAATTATCAAAAAATAGTTTTTTGAGTACCTTGTTACCTAGTAATTTAACGAGACAATAACCAGTTGACAACAAATGTTATGTCGAGATGAATTACTAAAAGGTAAAAGGTACGAAAAGAATTTGTTTTTGATAATTCATCCAAGCTCGCGGTATATTTAGCTAGATAATTTATCGAATGAAATAATAATAAGGATCAGGAAAAGTTATGGTTTATTACAAGCTGAATAGTTTGGTTTGCTACAAGAGTAATTGTAAAAATTAAAACTTAATGACAGTGACGTAACGTCATGAACATCATGTTTTTATAACCTTAAAATCTACTCTCCTAATTACCGTTTTCCTGTTATCGATTATGACAATGCAAAACATTGTTGTAATGTCAAGCTACCCCATTAATTATCGATTTTCTGTTATCGCATCTATTATTATGTGATAAATTATCCAAGTAACAAATTTTAATATGTTAAATTTTAATTTTTTATTATTGACATTTAAAAATTCTCCTTTAAACGAGATCATCTCTCTGATAATTGACCCGCTTTAGAAAAGAACCTAGAATACATGGTTTATTTTTTGCCAAATGTGATAAATGGGGAAATATTTGTGTATTTTCTCTCCACCATTTTAACGGATACCACTAGCTAAGGTAAAATGTCATCGATAAATCTCTGAATCTCTCTCTATGAATAAGAGCTCGCGATTTCAGAGTTCTTCTTGGTTTTGTACAAGCTACACGTAAATCATGTCAGTACCTATATGACAATTCACCCCGACATCGAATATGCGTTTGAATCAGAACGTCTGACCCACCATTATTTTAATGTTTTCATTTCATCAAATCCCGACCTAAACGCAAGATTGTCTATCTTCAACCATCATCTTGGGCGGAGAATTTGGAAATTGTACATACTATTTGTCAGGTAAACAGGAGCAGACCTCATAACTCCCTCGGGAGATATAACTCATATCTCGCGAGGGAGTTATGAGTACGTTTCCATACCTTGTATTATGACGATAATAGTAGATATTATACTACTAAACAATAAAATAATCCTTTGTTTTGTTTTCGTTTCATATACAGTGCTATAAAAATAACGAATTAATTCAATGGTACGTTATCAAGGATTACTTCGATAGTATGGAAAAAATTATGAAAAAAAACAGTATTGTATGGTATTTTCAAATGCGATAATTTAAATGTTTATTAATTGATTTTCCCGTTCAAATAAACCAGGCATCAGTAGATTTATTTGAATTCGAAAAACGTTCAAATTACCACATTTGAAAATATTATTTGCATATAATATTGAGAAGTTTGAAAGCATGTATCTCTGCAACATTTATTTGATGAGCCAGAATGTAAATAATCACTGTTAAGCAGATTTTAAGCAATGAAACCATTTTCTCTACTGTCTTTACATCTTCGAAAAAATACAATACCGTTTTTTTCTATTATTTTTTCCATACTCGACAACGTACCAGTGAGTTAATCCACCATTTTTACAACACCCGGTATATTAATTTTTAGGTGAATTTTAATAACTGTATCTATTCAAATTCATGTTTGTCTTTCGCCGTCGCCAACATATTAAGATAGTAATTTCAATAAAAATAATTTTTCATTTTGTTTTTATTTCAAATATATATATATATATATAAATGTTTAGGGAAGTAACGCCGTGAAGAATGTAATTGAAGTGGATTTAATATGCGGGTTGGAACGGCAAGAGGGCGATTTAAATAATACTCCTAGTATTTCTGTGTCCAATATTTCGCTGTCCTCGACAGCTTCATCAGGGATCAAAAATTGGCGGAGTTGGTGAATAAATTGACTTAAATAACATTACAACTTGTGTCGACGCACTTATTAATTGTATATAAACATGATTAGATTGAAGCAGAAATGGATGTTGTTAGATTTTAAATGGAGATTGACATGGTGAATGTAAAACAAAACTAAGACGTGACCGCCATTTTGACACTCTGCTTCAAATGCAAAAAACCACTGAAAAACGCAAATATTGATACATACATTTTCAATTTGCATTTTTAGCGAAAACTATGCGTTTTTGGCAAAAATTGCTTCTATTAAGAGTTGTAGAGCGGAACATTTTGAATCGATATGGGCCATTTTAATATCCCTTTAATTTCCCGTTTTTCCGTTAGAGGGTGCGAAAAATAAAGTAAAGTGCAATTTTTTAATAAAAAATTTGAAAATAAAACGCTATAATGCATATATGTTCACACCCTGTATAGCACTATGAATAAAGAAAAACCAAAGCCCATGTGTATTATTCTTTATGATGTGGGAAATTTTCTAGTGTATAAATAATTATGCTATCTTTGCTACGAACGCTTCTGAAATATTTTCAATGTGTACATGTTTTTGCCACAAATTTGCCCATAACTAACCAACCGTCCATAATAGACCCATACTATCTTATACTATTTTTATCAGCTTCTATAGAGGGTTGAAAATAAAGTATAAAATATAGGGTGTTCCTTTTAAAAAAACATAACTTTGTTCTGTTATGTATATTGAGACACCCTGTACAAAAACATACATATTTTCAAAATATGTAGAATAAGTGTGGGTACCAGTTTAAGAAAACTAGAAGTCGATATCTCAAATAGCAAATAAGTTATGGGGCTTTTACAGATCGAGAACCGAAATGAATCTTGATATTATTCACCACTGGGTGGAGCACAAGTCACTTTTGCTACTACATTCCGCTTCGCTTATATGGTTGTAAGCTTCCACAGAAATTGCGGCGGTGGACAGCCAACCAGTGGATAGATTTAATTGTTTTCTCATTGTTTTGCGTATGTTGACACCCTGTATAGCAGTATGAACAAAAAAGAACCATCCTAGATTTCACGCAACTACAGTTACATTTGCATTGTTATTTTAGATAAAAAAAAGAACAAATTTTTTTACATGTAATTGGATGTAATTGCATATTTGAACGTAGTTTTTAGTTCTGATCAACTTTTCTTAATAACAATTTTCGATATTGTCAAAAATAAAGGAAATTTATTCTTGAGCCAAGTTCATATTTTTTGAATTTGCAATTTAAGTTTAAGATCATGCAGAACTTTTTATAAAGAATAACGTTTTTCGTTAAATTAATAATATGGTGCGAACTTAAGCAGACACATTGTATATATATATATATATATATATATATATATATATATATATATATATACCGGGTGACCCAGGGTTCTGTAAAAGCCCCATAACTTATTTGCTATTTGAGATATCGACTTCTAGTTTTCTTGGACTGGTTCCGACACGTATTCTACATATTTTAAAAATATGTATGTTTTTGTACAGGGTGTCCCAATATACATAACAGAACAAAGTTATGTTTTTTTAAATGGAACACCCTATATTTTATACATTATTTTCAACCCTCTTGACAAGCTGATAAAAATAGTATAAGATAGTATGGGTTTATTATGGACGGTTGGTTAGTTATGGGCAAATTTGTGGCAAAAACAAGGACACGTTGAAAACATTGCAGACGCGTTCCTAGCAAAGATAGCATCATTATTTATACACTAGAAAATTTCCCACATCATAAAGAATAATACATATTGGCTTTGGTTCTCTTTTATTCATTGTGCTATACAGGGTGTCGACATACGCAAAACAATGGATAACTATTTTTTTTCAAATGGAACACCCTATATAATTTGCCACGAATCTATGGCATTTTTAATAAGCTTTCCAATGATATATAGTTTGTATAACAAAATATTAAGGATTCTTGAGATTTATCAATAAAAACATATTTCTTTTGTCACTATCTGCTGATTTTTGGATTTTTAGCCAAAAATATGCATTTTCAGGAAAAATTATAAGAGATCAAAGTTGTAGAGCAAAAAATTTTCGGTGGACATAGGTCTTTAAACTTTTAAGATAATGCGTGCATGCCCGCCACAGCGCGCAAAATCATGACCGTATATGCATTTAGCGTTTTCTTTTCAAATTTTTTATTAATAAATTGCACTATACTTTATTTTCCGCACCCTCTAGCAGAAAAACGGGAAATTATAGGAAAATTCAAATGGTCCATATCGATTGAAAATGTTCCGCTGTACAACTCTTAATAGAAGCAATTTTTGCCAAAAATGCATAGTTTTCCCTAAAAATGCAAATTAAAAATGTATACATCAATTTTTGCGTTTTCCAATGGTTTTTTGCATTTTTAGCGAAAACTATGCATTTTGGGCAAAAATTGCTTCTTTTAAGAGTTGTAGAGCGGAATATTTTCAATCGATGTAGGTCATTTGAATATTTCTATAATTACCCGTTTTTCTGCTAGAGGACGTAGAAAATAAAGTATAGTGCAATTAATTAACAAAAAATTTGAGAAAAACGCTAAAATGCATATACGGTCACGATTTTGCGCACTCTGGCGGGCAATGCACGCATTATTGGAAAAGTCGAAAGACCTATATCGATCTAAAATTTTCCGCCCTACAACTTTGTTCTTTTATTATTTTTAAAAAAAATGCATAGTTTTGACTGAAAATCCAAAAATGAGCTGGAGGTGACAAAAGAAAAATGTTTTTATGGATAAATCTTAAGAATCCTTAATATTTCATTATACAAATTGTACATCATTGGAAAGCTTATTAAAAATTCCATGCATTGGTTGCAAGATATATAGGGTGTTCCATTTGAAAAAAAATAGTTATCCATTATTTTGCGTATGTTGACACCCTGTATAGCAGTATGAACAAAAAAGAACCAAAGCCGCTTTGTATTATTCTTCATGATGTGGAAAATTCTTTAGTGTATAAAAAACGACGCTAGCATTGCTAGGAGCGCTTCTGCAACTTTTTCAACGTGTCCTTGTTTTTGCCACAAATTTGCCCATAACTAACGAATCGTCCATAATAGACCCACACTATCTTACACTATTTTTATCAGCTTCTCAAGAGGGTTGAAAATAAAGTATAAAATATAGGGTGTTCCATTTAAAAAAACATAACTTTGTTCTGTTATGTATATTGGGACACCCTGTACAAAAACATACATATTTTTAAAATATGTAGAATAAGTGTCGGAACCAGTCCAAGAAAACTAGAAGTCGATATCTCAAATAGCAAATAAGTTATGGGGCTTTTACAGAACCCTGGGTCACCCGGTATATATATATATCCAGAAAGGGAGTAACGCCGTTGAATTTATATTATGTAGAAATTGAATAACGGGTATTACGGCGGAGGGCTTAGTGGAGAAAGTCCATATTACCCGTTGAGATACCAATTTCTACGCTTAACAAAACAAAGCCCCATATAAACCAAATGTTACTTACGTGGCCTTCATCATCCCTGTTGCCTGTCCGGAAGAGTAAATAAAGTGGTTACTCAATCTTAACCATTTTGGAAATTACGAACGTCTATAACATATACCTCACGCTCGTACATCTAGGCAACCTCACATACAATTCTCCCCGGGTCACTCGGTAACCTAACATCGCGCCAGTTTTTTAAATGTTGACAGCCACGCTCGTGACTTACCGCCGTTCTTTCCCGACCAAAACCCACGTGATAACACCGATTCGTCGTTCCCGTTTTCGTTTTCCTAATCAATCTTTTTTTTTTTTTTTTGCAATTTTACCTTTCTCATCGTTTCCATTTTGTTTTCAACACGCAATTAACGAACAACTTAACGTTAATTTTTTAATCTTATTACATACACAAGTTATTCAAAAATGTTTATTACAAACAGTTTTATAAATTGATCATTACAAGTAATATATTTTTTTAACCGCTCGGGAGATGGACGATGGTCCTCATGTTCCCCGATTTTAATATGTTTTCACCGTGTGTTGCTGCACCATGTACCATGTTGGTAATTGTCCACCACCGTTGATGTTACCATGTTAATCTGTAAGGCATGTCTAGCTAGTTACACCCTAATCACTCAATTCGTAAGTTTTTATATACTATTTTATATTATTTTTATAGAATGTAAATTTCTAACCAAAATTGGTAAATTCATTTAATTCATAGAATGTTAACTTCACAATCATTGTCAAATTGTTTATTCTACTCTTCATTTTAGTTGTGTCTGATGAAGCAATAAAACCAATTGCGAAATATTACACGTGAAAAAAGAGTTTCTACTTTCTCCACTAAGCCCTCCGCCGTAATACCCGTTATTCAATTTCTACATATTATATATATATATATATATATATATATATATATATATATATATATATATATACCGGGTGACCCTGGGATCTGTAAAAGCTCCGTAACTTGTTTGCTATTTGAGATATGGACTTCTAGTTTTCTTGAACTGATACCCACACTTATTCTACATATTTTAAAAATATGTATGTTTTTGTACAGGGTGTCCCAATATACATAACAGTACAAAGTTACGTTTTTTTAAATGGAACACCCTATATTTTATACTTTATTTTCAACCCTCTTGAGAAGCTGATAAAAATAGTATCAGATAGTATGGGTCTATTATGGATGGTTGGCTAGTTATGGGCAAATTTGTGGCAAAAACATGTACACATTAAAAACATTGCAGAAGCGTTCCTAGCAAAGAAAGCATCATTATTTATACACTAGAAAATTTTCCACATCATAAAGAATAATACACATCGGCTTTGGTTCTCTTTTAATCATAGTGATATACAGGGTGTCAACATACGCAAAACAATGGATAACTATTTTTTTTCAAATGGAACACCCTATATAAGTTGCCACAAATCTATGGCGTTTTTAATAAGTTTTCTAATGATATACAGTTTGTATAACAAAATATTAAGGATTCTTGAGATTTATCAATAAAAACTTATTTCTTTTGCCACCTTGCGCAGATCTTTGGATTTTCAGCCAAAACTATACATTTTCATGAAAAATTATAAAAGACCAAAGTTGTAGAGCGAAAAATTTCCGATCGATGTGGGTCTTTTAACTTTTAAGATAATGCGTGCATTACCGGCCAGAGCGCGCAAAATCGTGATCGTATATGCATTTTAGCGTTTTTTTATTAATAAATTGCATTATACTTTTTTTTCCGCACCCTCTAGCGGAAAAACGGGAAATTATAGGGAAATTAAAATGGCCCATATCGATTGAAAATGTTCCGCTCTACAACTCTTAATAGAAGCAATTTTTGCCAAAAATGCATAGTTTTCCCTAAAATGCAAATTGAAAATGTATGTATCAATTTTTGCGTTTTTCAATGGTTTTTTGTATTTTTAGCGAAAACTATGCATTTTGGGCAAAAATTGCTTCTTTTAAGAGTTGTAGGGCGGAATTTTTTCAATCGATGTAGGTCATTTGAATAATTTTATAATTACCCGGTTTTCTGCTAGAGGACGTGGAAAATAAAGTATAGTGCAATTAATTAACAAAAAATTTGAGAAAAACGCTAAAATGCATATACGGTCACGATTTTGCGCACCCTGGCGGGCAATGCACGCATTATTGGAAAAGTCAAAAGACCTATATCGATCGAACATTTTCCATTCTACAACTTTGGTCTCTTATTATTTTTTCAGAAAATGCATAGTTTTGGCTGAAAATCCAAAAATGCAGGAGGTGACAAAAGAAAAATGTTTTTATGGATAAATCTCAAGAATCCTTAATATTTCATTATACAAATTGTATATCATTGGAAAGCTTAAAAATTCCATGCACTAGTGACAAGATATATAGGGTGTTCCATTTGAAAAAAAATAGTTATCCAATATTTTGCGTATGTTGACACCCTGTATAGCAGTATGAACAAAAAAGAACCAATGCCGATTTGTATTATTCTTCATAATGTGGAAAATTCTTCAGTGTATAAAAAATGACGATAGCTTTGCTAGGAACGCTTCTGCAATTTTTTCAATGTGTCCTTGTTTTTGCCACAAAATTGCCCATAACTAACCAATCGTCCATTAGAGACCCATACTATCTTATATTAGTTTTATCAGCTTCTCAAGGGGGTTGAAAATAAAGTATAAAATATAGGGTGTTCCATTTAAAAAAACATAACTTTGGTCTGTTATGTATATTGGGACACCCTGTACAAAAACATACATATTTTTCAAATATGTAGAATAAGTGTCGGTACCAGTTCAGGAAAACTAGAAGTTGATATCTCAAATGGGAAATAAGTTATGGGGCTTTTACAGATCCCTGGGTCACCCGGTATATATATATATATATATATATATATATATATATATATATATATATATATATATATATATATAATTGAAGTGGATTTAATATGCGGGTTGGAACGGCAAGAGGGCGATTTAAATAATACTCCTAGTATTTCTGTGTCCAATATTTCGCTGTCCTCGACAGCTTCATCAGTCCTTATTACCAAATTATTATTACCCTTCCTTGACACTTTGGTAATAAGGACTGATGACAATCACATCATGCTGGATTGGTACCAGAAACCGACATCATCTGGTCGTTTCATCAATTATTTCTCCAACCACCCTATCACACAAAAAATTAATATCTTAAAATCCACGAGAAATCGTGTTGCTCGTATTTGTCATCAGTCCTTACTGCCAAAAAATCTCAATATTCTCAACAACCTTTTTTGCAATAATGGTTATCCCTCAAATTTAGTTAAGAAAATCCTATACAATATTTCACCAACGTCCACCCCTGCTCCTGTGGAGGAGATCTCAAATGTTAAATACAGAAAATTACCTTACATCCCCTAATTAACGGTTAAATTAGTCAATACACTGAGGAGAGACGACCTTAGGATTGCCAAATATAATACAAAAACAGTCAATCAATTATTTTCAAAATTAAAATGTAAAGTCCCTTTATCTCAGGTTAGTGGTGTGGTTTATCGCATCCCCTGTAAAGATTGTAACCTAACCTATGTCGGTCAGACGGGCCAGTGGTTGAAATCACGCTTAACACAACACAAAAGTGATATCAAACATAATAAGAAATCTTGCGCATTATCCATCCATGCAAATTCATTACTACACAATGTCGATCTAGAGAACGTCGAAATCCTAGAAAAAGAACCCTTTTATAAAACCAGGACCTTCCTGGAAATGGTATGCATTGCGAAAACACACAATACCATGAACTTTAAAACGGATATCGACGGTCTCAGTTCTGTGTACGCCTACCTTTTAAGCGAAGATTTCACACGTGATTCCAACCACCCTCGTCTGCCCCCCATAGTGCCTTAGTCAACCCTTCTCAATTTCAATCATTTCATTACATTATTGTTAAGCATCAACAAATCACACAGTTTCATCATTCATTATTTAAAAAAAAAAAAAAATCCTTGGCCCTCAGCTAGTGAATAAAATTTGCCACTCTTTAATTTAATGCTCTGTGATTCGTTAATTAATATTTCCACATTAAACCTGCTTATATGTTTGGTTGCCTAGTTTTCTTTTCAATTTCAATTTCAATTTTGTCAGTTTTAAATTCTCACTATGAATATTAGCGCCTTGGTTCCATGCGGGACGAGCGATTTAAGAACTAATTTTATGATTTACACTCTCATTTGGCCTTCTGCCTACATACTTTCTGTGCGCCGACAACCAGTTTTTACACTCTGCTTCAAAATGGCGGTCACGTCTTAGTTTTGTTTTACATTCACCATGTCAATTTCCATTTAAAATCTAACAACATCCATTTCTGCTTCAATATAATCATGTTTATATACAATTAATAAGTGCGTCGACACAAGTTGTAATGTTATTTAAGTCAATTTATTCACCAACTCCGCCAATTTGTAAGTACCATCCACATGGCCTCTAGGTTATGTTTATTATAAAAACAATTTTGTCTATTATAAAATAAATTGTAGTTGATCCCTGATGAAGCTGTCGAGGACAGCGAAATATTGGACACAGAAATACTAGGAGTATTATTTAAATCGCCCTCTTGCCGTTCCAACCCGCATATTAAATCCACTTCAATTACATTCTTCACGGCGTTACTTCCCTAAACATTATATATATATATATATATATATATATATATATATATATATATATATATATATATATATAGAATTGGGAAAAGGATAATTCTTGAGCTGTATTTTTTTGAAAAATGTGCAAACATATATGGGAGAGCAGAAGACTGAGACGCGTTTCATCGCGTTTCAAGCTTATTAAAAATGCCATGCATTGGTGGCAAGATATATAAGGTGTTCCATTTGATAAAAAATAGTTATCCAATATGTTGACACCCTGTACAGCAGTATGAACAAAAAAGAACCAAAGCCGATTTGTATTTTTCTTCATGATGTGGAAAATTCTTTAGTGTATAAAAAATGACGCTAGCATTGCTAGGAGCGCTTTTGCAATTTTTTCAATGTGTCCTTGTTTTTGCCACAAATTTGCCCATAACTAACCAATCGTCCATAATAGACCCACACTATTTTATACTAGCTTTATCAGCTTCTCAAGGGGGTTGAAAGTAAAGTATAAAATATAGGGTGTTCCATTTAATAAAAACATAACTTTGTTCTGTAATGTATACTGGGACACCCTGTACAAAAACATACATATTTTTAAAATATGCAGAATAAGTGTGGGTACCAGTGCAAGAAAACTAGAAGTCGATATCTCATATAGCAAATAAGTTATGGGGCTTTTACAGATCCCTGGGTCACCCGGTATATATATATATATATATATATATATATATATATATATATATATATATATGCATATAGTACTTATACACCTCCGATTGATATATGAAGCTAACCACTTTGCCTCCGAAATTACGCTTTCGCCTCCGGTTTCGGAGGCGAACGCGCTAGCCGCATTTTCTAGTGTTTAGATACTACTACAAGAAACATAGTAAAATCTTGGCTGGAGGCAATTTGGAGCCCTGGTCGAATATTTATATACAAATTAGTTCGGTGATCTGCCGCCTGGAACGCCACTATTATATATATATTTATACGTCCGCTACGCCGAGCGGTTGAGCCTACATCCGCATATCCATCGGTTCAAGCTGCCTCCAAAATAGCGGCAACGGTGCATCAGAATTTACTTTAACTTTTAGGCTGTAAGAACATTTCGATTGATTTGTAGTGGTCTGTGATTATTATTATTATTCAAATTATTCTCTCAAATTAATATTTATTTTGAATTTATTGAATTAAAAATATAAACTTCTTGCAGAATGTTAACTTAATGCATCGGATTTCGCAATTAATTTAAAATGTGTATTACAACAACACAATCGAAAAGATCTGTGCTTAAAATTTCCGAAAAAGTAAGATTTTCTTTATTAGTGCGGCGACGCATTTCTATTAATAATCTCGCACATTCTCTCAGTTTATTGGAACATGCGATAACAATTTGCGCACGCTTATGTTTCTTGAAGTAATTTTCTCCAAAATATATAATCAAAGGATCTTTTTTGGCCACTAAGGATATAGAAACGGCTCTCATCTTAGGAAACACTTTCTTTTTAACTCTTACAGTTGCCGAAGTATTTTCTGAATCTGCAACACTTACAAGAAGAGTTTGGTATAATTGTTGATGTTGAATTCTGCCAGAACTTTTATTAATTGGTTTCACAGAGCATAATTTGTAATGACGTCGTAAGTACGTTTATGAGAGCAGTTTTTTTGCAATGAATGCACGATAGTGACTGTTATCATAATGTTTAACATTTTTGTGAAGTAATGGACATTTATTTGAAAATGTGTATGTGTATATTTGGTTGAGTTACCAATGAATCTTCAACTTTATTTTCAAATGCATTTTTTAAATCCCTTTTCTGCAAAGAAATATTATATTTTTCATATGAATATATTTAAAGATAATTGAGTTTTCTTCTCCCATTTTTATTAACCAGCGAAATATAAAAAAAATGATATAAAAAATGTTACTTGTTATAAATTTAAAAAATATGCGACTTGTACTTATTACACATTATACTATATTTATAATTAATCAATATTTGATCGACTAAAGTAAAGTTCGTCTAAATGCTCTTAGATGAATTTCACGATTATTCATGACCAAATATTGGTTTTTGTTAAAAATGTCAACCGTTTTCGGGAAAACGTGTTACAAAGATATAACCATTAGTGTTAAAAACCGCACTGTAGCGTTGGTAAAAAAGAGTAAATGTCGTATATATTACATAACTTTGTTGCTTAGTTTTAATTTTAACAACACATTTACTAATAAGCAGAAGTTATTTATTTGCAAGACTGAAACATGTGTTGAATTTTTTTTTTTTTTATTATAAATTATAAACCTTACCTCCGTTTGTTTAATTTTTTTTTTGATAATATAAAGAACTGAAAAGCATTTGGTAAAATTTCATACACCGGAAGTGTATTAAATTTCAAAAATACCACAAAAACATTTAAACAAACTTCAAAGATAACAAAGAAATGAACAACTTTTGCTTGAAAACATTTTTCATAAAATCATTTTTAATCGAGAAAAAAATTTATTATTATTTTTTTAAATTTTAGGTTTATAATTATAAAACGATAATAATTACAGCAAATTTATTATTATAATAATTGCAGAGAATGCTAAAATGAACAACTTATGAAGAATAAGTTTTTTTCGAAATCCCTTTAGTTTTTGAGTAAACTGAGTTTTTGAATTTGAAGTATAATTTTTCCATCTTTCATAATTTTGACGTTTTAAACGTCAGTTTCATCCGAGTTTACACAACGCCAGATGTACATTTAAAATATGATTTCAATTGAAAATAAACCATGAAAACGTAAATATAAATGGCTATGATACCATCAAATCGGAGAAAGTAACATGATGGCCACATCACCATTTTTTTGGGGTGAAGTTCTGCTTTTGACGTCGTTTTGGGGCAACTATTTTTAGGTCTCCAGGATCTCTGGCGCGCAAGGATATATGTACTATCCAACTTTATTTCTCTATAATTTTCTTCCTTGTGTTTTTCTTTGCTTATTTCATGGTCAAATTCTTCTTCTAAATCTTCGATCATTTTTGTTTTTTTGTTTTTCTTGGCTCGATTATATGGGATTCAGATATTTCTAAATAAAAGAACAATTAATTTTTGATTTGTCATTTTATTAGTTTTTGTTTTTAATTTCATCTGTATAATACTTAATTTAGAGTATATTATAACATGTAGAGTCCGGATTTATATGTGCTAAAAAAGCATTATAATTTTTTTATATGCGCTTAAAATTAGTCAATATATGCGATAAAATGATTCAAATATGGATTTTATATGCGGTTTAATTAAAAATAATATTGCAAAATAAAAAAAATACGAATAGCAAATGATGATAATTTATTTATTGAAATGACAATGTAGAACCAAAATTTGATTTTTATTCTCATTTTAGGTTAGTTAAATGACATGGGGTTCATGTTAAAATTTATTATGTCCTCCCAAGTCTCGCCCTTTCAAAATGCTACAAATAATTTTAATCTTTTCGTATCCCGGATTTCGATATAATACGCATCAAATTTTATCTAATTTTAGTTAGGGAACTAATTTTAAATTTTCGTACAGTTCTTCCATACTTTTAAAAGCCTCAAATAAAGGCATAAGAGCTGTTTCTAAATTCTTGATTGCAGTTATTAAGATGCAAAAATGAGCAATAAAAGCTAATTGTTGCAAAATATTTCCACATGCAACACATCTTTACATTTTTTAAGTGCTGCCGATTCTTTATCAATAAAATTAAGAAGAATATTTTCTAATTTTTTTAAATTATCAGCGGATGGCGTAGAATAAAGCATTTTCCAACCAAAAACAATTACCGGGTACAGTTGCATCGAGTATCATCTGCTTATGGGGAAATCACCTTTTTCTATATAATTAATATAATATATACATATCTACATAACACAAGGTTACGTTCGCTAGTTAGGGGAATCCCGTAAATGTATCTTATACGATTTTATAAAAAAGATTTCTACGCTGCCAAATTTGATCAATAAATTACAACAAAATCAATTACAATTAATGGAAATATTGACTGTACATGTAGTTATATGCGGATATATGCTTAAATAAGTTTAATGTGGCAAAACCTACAAATATTAAGTTATATGCGAAATAAAACACGGGTACTTTGACTTATTTCCGACAGAAACGTATAGATACAATTCGCCAGTTCCATACGAAAGAGCAAATAAAACATGTAAAAATATAAATCCGGACTCTAAACATGATGCTATAAATGGAATGCACCCAGGAATGAGCCATATTATTATTATTAGTATCATGTATTATATTAGCCAGCTGTACTAGCTGGTGTCCTCTTGATAAAGGCAAACATTTATTTATTCCGATGTAATTCGACATCTTTACCGACAGCGGTAAATCACAACCGAATAGAACTATTTAATAAGACGCACTGGGCAAAGGGCTCAGTTACGTACGGCAACATCGCCAGAGGTACAGTTACTACGTTTCCATGGGTATTGAATCCGTTTTGAAAACTCGAATCTGTTTGAATATTGAGGCGTTTCCATGATTAGAATTGACCTCGTATCGAAATACATTTCAATACTCTCGCTAGAGGGCGCGTTTAAGCGAATCTCGAAAAAATACAAACATAACCTTATCGCGTTGTTTACACCGTGTTTAGTTCATAACATAATACAAATTTTTAGATTATAACGCGAAATAAGCAAAATCAGCATGTGCCACTTGCATAGCTAGAGTCTTCGCATGATCGTATTGAATATTCGACACTCGTGCGTTTCCATGCACTAGTTTTGAATCCAAAACTCGATACGATCCCAGAAATTTACCGTATCGACCTTGAAATTCAATACGGTTTCAATACGTTTTGAAGAGTGTTTCCATGCGGTATTCAAACTGAATCGAGTTTTCAAAACGGTTTCAATACCGCATGGAAACGTAGTAAATGGTACATTTCATATAGCAAAACACATATGTTGGAGACGAAACCGTCCGCTCCGTGTGCGGAGGCCAAATCGTAATTCCAATATAGTAAATAATTGTATATAGAAGTATTTGTATATTATTACCTCTCCTTTGATATTCTGAAAGTTATATCTGAGATTAAAACATGCGTAAAAATTCCTAATCCTAGCATCATTATTTCTGGTGGAGGTGTGGTCGCCTTTTTTGTGTACGGAGGTGAACGCGATACAAATGCACATATATACATATATATATATATATATATATATATATATATATATATATATATACCGGGTGACCCAGGGATCTGTAAAAGCCCCATAACTTATTTGCTATTTGAGATATTGACTTCTAGTTTTCCTGAACTGGTACCGACTCTTATTCTACATATTTTAAAAATATGCATGTTTTTGTACAGGGTGTCCCAATATACATAACAGACCAAAGTTATGTTTTTTTAAATGGAACACCCTATATTTTATACTTTATTTTCAACCCTCTTGAGAAGCTGATAAAAATAGTATAAGATAGTATGGGTCTATTATGGACGGTTGGTTAGTTATGGGCAAATTTGTGACAAAAACAAGGACACATTGAAAAAGTTGCAGAAGCGCTCCCAGCAATGCTAGCGTCGTTTTTTATACACTAAAGAATTTTCCACATCATGAAGAATAATACAAATCGACTTTGGTTCTTTTTTGTTCATACTGCTATACAGGGTGTCACTATACGCAAAATAATGGATAACTATTTTTTTTCAAATGGAACACCCTATATATCTTGCCACCAGTACATGGGATTTTTAATAAGCTTTCTAATGATGTACAATTTGTATAATGAATTATTAAGGATTCTTAAGATGTATCGATAAAAACATTTTTCTTTTGTTACCTCCTACTCATTTTTGGATTTTTAGCCAAAACTATGCATTTTCTGAAAAAATAATAAGAGACCAAAGTTGTAGAGCGGAAACATTTCGATCGATATTGGTCTTTCGACTTTTCCAATAATGCGTGCATTGTCCGCCAGAGTGCGCAAAATCGTGACCGTATATGCATTTTAGCGTTTTTCTCAATTTTTTTGTTAATTAATTGCACTATACTTTATTTTCCACGTCCTCTAGCAGAAAAACGGGTAATTATAGAATTATTTAAATGACCCACATTGATTGAAAATATTCCGCTTTACAACTCTTAAAAGAAGCAATTTTTGCCCAAAATGCATAGTTTTCGCTAAAAATGCAAAAACCATTGAAAAACGCAAAAATTGATATATACATTTTCAATTTGCATTTTTAGGGAAAACTATGCATTTTTGGCAAAAATTGCTTCTATTAAGAGTTGTAGAGCGGAACATTTTCAATCGATAAGGGCTATTTTAATTTCCCTATAATTTCCCGTTTTTCCGCTAGAGGGTGCGGAAAATAAAGTATAGTGCAATTTATTAATAAAAAATTTGAAAAGAAAACGCTAAAATGCATATACGGTCACGATTTTGCGCGCTCTGGTGGGCAACGCACGTATTATCTTAAAATTGAAAGACCTATGTCGATCGGAAATTTTTTGCTCTACAACTTTGGTCTCTTATAATTTTTCCTGAAAATGCATAGTTTTGGCTGAAAATCCAAAAATCAGCAGAAGGTGACAAAACAAATATGTTTTTATTGATAAATCTCAAGAATCCTAAATATTTTGTTATACAAACTGTATATCATTGGAAAGCTTATTAAAAATGCCATAGATTGGTGGCAACTTGTATAGGGTGTTCCATTTGAAAAAAAAAAGTTATCCATTGTTTTGCGTATGTTGACACCCTGTATAGCACTATGAATAAAAGAGAACCAAAGCCGATGTATATTATTCTTTATGATGTGGGAAATTTTCTAGTGTATAAATAATGATGCTTTCTTTGCTAGGAACGCTTCTGCAATGTTTTCAATGTGTACATGTTTTTGTCACAAATTTGCCCATAACTAACCAACCGTCCATAATAGACCCATACTATCTTATACTGTTTTTATCAGCTTCTCAAGAGGGTTGAAAATAAAGTATAAAATATAGGGTGTTCCATTTAAAAAAACATAACTTTGTTCTGTTATGTATATTGGGACACCCTGTACAAAAACATACATATTTTTAAAATATGTAGAATAAGTGTGGGTACCAGTTAAAGAAAACTAGAAGTCGATATCTCAAATAGAAAATAAGTTATGGAGCTTTTACAGATCCCTGGGTCACCCGGTATATATATATATATATATATATATATATATATATATATATATATATACCGGGTGAATATTCCAAAACCGAACATAGGCATTTAACATGGGAAACGTGTTTTTTGCAGATTCCTGCTCCCCATTTTAACTAAGAGGATTTATAATGACAACAATCGAAAGAAGATTTTTTTCCTCATCTAATGATATCCGAACTAGTTAATTTTCAGGTGTAATTCTCTATTATTTTATCAAAATATTCGCAATTTCAATTCAGAAAATCGTATTGAGCCATGACTCGTAACATAATAAATAGATTCATGGTGTGCCATGGCTTGCCTTAAAACAAGTTATCAGTATATGATGTCATTATTTTTTTTTATAAAATGTATTCCATCGAGGAAAAACGTTTACAGCGGAAATAGTTACCGTAGCGTGCGAGATTTATTCTCCGTGCAGTTTAACAAGAGCTCCATACCGTCAGTGTCGACAATACAATAAATAGTCTTTCAATTAGAAAATTCTGGTTGTTTAAATTCAGGTAAATATTATTCACTTTAATTGATAAAATTATTTCATTGTGGTTGTTTATTAGAACATCGTAGAATAAATGGCAACAGACTGGAAAACATTGACGAAGAAGTTCTTATTGGGCTGGTATCCGGGAATCCTCGACTAAGTACAAGATCTATTCCTATAGAATGTGGTATATCGCAAGGAACGGTCTGCAAAATTTTAAGAAAGCACGGCTACCGTCCGTACAAGTTTCAATGCCATCAAGAAATGTTGCCGTTTGATGAAGAACCTAGGCAAACCTTTTGTGAAATTATTCAAGATCGTGCTAATGCTAATCGCAATTTTCTCTCGTCGATTTGCCTTGCTGATGAATGTACCTTTGCATTAAATGATGATACTGGGCACATGAAAATCCCCAGCTGAATTTAAATTTTAGAACCCAATATCCTCAAAAAAATCCAAATTATAGGAAATTTAAATTCAGAAAATTATTTAGAATTGTTAATTATTCAGGTTGGCCCTGCAATAGAAGAAGTGGCAAGTCCAAACCAGAATATCTGGTTCCAACATGACGGATGCCGAACACATTTCGGAATAAACGTCAGAGAACATTTGAATAATGCATTTCCAAATCGGTGGATTGGACGATGAGGTGAAATCAACTGGCCTGCTAGATCTCCTGATTCTAGGCACCGTGCGATTTCTTCTTGTGGGATCACCGGAAAAGCCAAATTTACAAAACCCGTCATCCAAACATTCATTATTAGATAACGAATATACAGTTGGCAAACGTCAGAAATTCGTTCTACAATAGGATGGGGTATTGTTTAATTCAGAATTGAGGTTTATTTGAGCACTTGCTTTAATTATTGATTTCTAATTATAATTGTTAACACGTGTATCATTATGATCTTTGTTTCTTTAATTTAAATTGATCAAATTGGATACTGCGCTCCAGCAATAATAAATGTTGTTATGTAACTTCTTCCATTTATTTCATTTATTAAAATGTATTTATGTTATTTTTGTATTTTTTTTATAAACACGATGCGATCGATGCTATTGAAGTTTACTGAATTTTACATTTACCAGAAATTCAACCATTTTTTTTTAGAAAATTGCAATTGATTTCAGTGAAGAAAATTGGAAATCTTAAAATCATCGCCAACCGCATAATGAGTTTGTCACTCGAATGACGTTTGAATCAGTTTATTGTCTTGCGAGTCATGGCTCAATACGATTTTCCGAAATGTATTTATTGTGAATATTTTGGTAAAATAATAGAGAATTACAACTGAAAATTAACCAATTCGGATATCATTAGATGAGGGAAAATCTTCTTTCCATTGGTGTCATTATAAATACTGTTAGTTAAAACGGGGAGCAAGAATCTGCAAAAAACATGTTTCCCATATTAAATGCGTTAGCGTTCCTGGAAATGAATTTCAATTACATTAATCTAGAAGCCGTCGCATGGGTCTAAGTTTTTATGGATTTTTCTGAAAAAGAAAAAATCTGTAGAGTACTCTTTTCGATGATGATCAAGAATTATTACTTACCGGGAGCTGGATTCTATTTCACGGATTCAATGAACGATGGTACCGCCCAAATTAAGTGACAAGCAATTTGCAAGAAATTAATTACGTTAGCGGAATGGAGTTTTTGGCGTTGCACCTGGCGTTCACATTTTTTAATGACAAATTATCGTAAGGAACAAGAAAATTTCGGCAATAAATCAAGATTCACCAAATTCAACCTGAGGATAAAGAAAAAGCGTATTAACAAGAAAATCTTATGTATAACTTTTTTATTTCGGAAAGTCATAGTATTAGTGATCATAATTAGTTGGTAAATTTAACAGAGTAGACATTAAAATTAGTCCATCATTCTCATAATCATTTAAAATTAAGGCAAATCTGTTAAGATTTTAATTTAATTAGAAAAAGGTTTTATTTTCTCAGTCTTACAACTTTTTAAATCAGACTGAGTGGCGCCCATGAATAAATATTTAATCAAAATTATTTCAAACGTGTAAAAAAAAATTACTGAACCATGCGTGTCTCCGATGAAAAGCCGCCGTTTGCATTGTATCCCACGAATTTGAAAAATATCTCACTGACGTGGTAACAGCCGTTCCCCCAAGAATCAAAGAAAACCAAACAAAACAAATGACACCGTTGTATTCAGAATAAAAAAACTTTTCAAAGATATATCACTCGACCCACTTTCCCTATTTAAAATCGGGGGGTGAAGTGAGGGGTGGCTAGGGGGGTAAGGTTATGGAGGTGTAAATGTCAACAAAAGTTCTCCCCCTCCAAATAAAAATCGAAGTGTCTCGGCAATTTTTTCAAAAATGCCGCGTAACTCAACAAAATATCTTGTTACCTCTGAGATGGAGCACCCTGTATGTGTTTATACATGCACACTGATGATTTAAATATGAATCGACGTGCAATCCCAACGAAATATACTTGTATGTGTAATGTAATAGGAGAAAAAATAAAGCGATTCAAATATGAATCAGTACGTACTGTAAGGTTAAATAATTCATCCCAAAAATGTACCACTTGTGCAGTTTTCTTCTTCTTTCATTTTCAGCTCGATGTGACGTTTTCGCAAAAAAATACAATTGCTGAAGCTACTGTGTCACTAAGTACTTCAGTTACAGGTGCCACCTTCATTTTAGACATTTTCTACTCAAACATATGCTTTTCTTGCAGTTTCGGCATCAGTCCTCCGTTATAGTTATACTTGCTGTATTTCCTTCCCTTTTGCAGGTTGAACTTCTATTATTTCCTTTCTCCTATCTTAACAGATTGTTGCAAATGCATCGTGGAGTGGTATAATTACTTTCCCATCCATTGAAATGAACATAAATAGAACCATATATTTGATATTTCAAATCACGTGTAGCTATTCCTTCAGTTTATACACACCCTGTGTGTTCCATTTGGATGATTAAGATATATTTTCAATTGTTGCGCAGTCAATTATCATTTGTGAATGTTTTTTTTTATTCCTTAAGCGTTATTAACAAGAAAATACCAACCGTTTATACTGAAAACGTTTTCATTATTACTGGCAATAAAATTCCTTTTATTATTTTCTAGAAAATGTGATTCGTTTGTTTATAGTGAAGCAGTTGCACTTTCATAAATTAAAATTCGTAATGACTCATTGTCAGTGGTAATAATAACCTGAACCGATATGTATGCGGTGTTTATAATATTGTTCCATATATTTTTAAATACTGGCGGTAACATAACTAAACCAAACATATCCTCCGTCGAATGCATCGATGCAAGATTATTTATGTTCCAATCGCACAAAACTAATTTGTTTCACATATCACTAATAAACAGCAACAAAGCAGATTTTCTAATAACGAAATTTCCAGGTTATGCTGATAAACTAAGCATGATTTATGACATCAAACATGATTTACGCAATAAGGATACGGTGAATTTGCTTATTCTTATAGAAAACTTAATTGATTTGCAAGGATATATCGAACGCCTCAATAGGGATATAAATCAAAAACCAAACGCTGTTTCGGTGACATTTTACTGCCTCAATCAACACCCTGATCCTGATAATTTGTTGGAGCGTAAATATCCAGGCATCGCCCGATTTCCTATGATGAGACTTATTTTATTATACAATTCTAAGTGTGACGTAATTAAGGCTAATGCGGTGGACAACACATTTTCTGTACTACAAAGGAGAGGAGGTTGGAAAAGGGGCATCATCGCTATACTTCCTTTTGGGATTGATAATTCTTTATTCAATAATAAATGGACAACTTTTGAAACGATTACTCTAAACTCCACCGAAGACATACATAGAAGTATATCTGAAGGAACGGCCGATGTATCTTTTGTTAGCACATTTCCAAATACCTATGACGACGTCATTTATACGAGACCTATGAAACGAAACGATGTAAAGCTACTTGTTCCTAAATCTAAGGAAAAACCTGTGCTAATCAAAATCGTCGAAACCCTGAATGTAAAGACTTGGATCCTGCTCATCTCGCTCATCATTGCTTTATCCTTCGGAATATCATATGCCAGAGGCTATGCAGTACCTTCACTTGCTTTTCATTTAATAACGACCCGATCAGGCAGCTACGTAGAAAAACTCCCTTGGATTTTTGTACCCTGGCAAGTACTCTCCCTGTACATCTCAATCTTCATCAGCATGGGCATTCTAAAGGCACTAATTTCCACAGATTATTACCCTCAAATGAACAACCTAAATGATTTTTTACAATCTAATTTAACTGTTTTAACCCTAGACGAATTTAAACAGAAAGTTCCCACGGGATTTAACGAAAGAATTATCATCACCAGGAGCGATGAAATATTTGGAAGAATTCTAGAAGGCAACACGACGTACGCGTATGCATTGTTTGATTCACAAATTCAAGACTTGCTCAGAATAATGAAAACAAATGGTTCTTATATCCCTTTTCATGTCATTGACGAATCATTCATATATAGCTTTAGTGCTTACTATGTCGTAAGTTATTTTTTGAAAAATATTGTCGATACAGAATTCTATCCTTTAACTTATGAAACCGTCCCCAATAATGCCCTTGGTTTAAGATTTGATGATGTCAGTGGGGGCGTGCTGACGTTTGCACATTACGAAAGTATATTCGCCGCATTTCTGTCTGGATTGTGTGTAAATTTGTTTGTACTATTTTTAGAAATTATTTATGCAAAGCTAAAGGATGTTTAATATAAAATTAATTATTTTTATAGGTAACACAGTTCAATAGAAACATTTGTTTGTATTTATATTTTATGAATATGCAATCGCTGTGTTTGGCGTATTGAATAAGTAACTTGTTTTGTTATAACACGGTTTAAAAGTAGATAATGTATCAAGGGAGAGAAATACGATATTCTCTGTTCAAATTTGTATCTCGAGAGTGAAAGCAGGGCTGATACAACGCACCGAGGAAAAAATAGTACGACCCGTTTTTTCTGGGTTAGATTTTAGAAACGAACGTTTTACCAAAGAGGATTATACACATGCAATAATATAGCCATTTTTCATTTTTGTTAATAGTCAGTGGTTAGTTATCAGTAACTTACGTAACACTCGTGCATTTTATTGTATATTACTGTTTGCAATGACGAATATACTTTTCATGAATGCAGTGTGTTATTGCTAAATTACTGTTATGGGAGCAGTAATATTAGTTGATAAACTCTGCTTGATATTGTAATGTCCTATCTATCCTTAAAATAAATTTTAAAATCACAATTTTAAACCATTTAACCAAATAAAAGTTTATATAATGCCATCAATGTCTTGTTATTTACATATAATTGGGTATTTGAAATTGTTGAGTTCACTAACAAGTACTATTCACAAGTAAATTTATTAGAAAATTTTCCATTCCGCAAATCCGGCTTTCCTTCCATAATAGTGTATTACACAACAAGAGTTGTGAGTAGGAAATTACGCGCAAGTGAAAGACATTGCGGACGAGCCGCCTAGCGGCGAGTAACGCAATTTCACGAGCGCGTAATTGCGTTACAACTCGCGTTATGTACTATGCTTTACCTTCGACCTTACGTTTATTCGCTTAAACTAAAGACATATTGAAACTGAATCTTGTCCGGGTGACGTTTAAATTTGTATTCAATTAGCCGGTAATGGCAACGTAGGACGACTACCAACCAAACAAACGAATTACCGCTCGAACAATTTTCCGTCGAATAATATATTGTACAACACATTGATTGAGCAAATTTAAGGATACGGATCGTTGTACTCGCTCTGAAATGTTAATCTGCTAAGATTCCATTGCAATGAAAGTACCATAAGGCATGGCGTGAAGTTTATTGTGTCGGTTATTATTTTAACCAATAAGTTGTAATCTGACGTTTAAATGTCACTGTCACTTTTGATGTTTAAAGACGAACAGACGAATGCAGAGGACCGGCGGACGTTAATTGTAATTGGCTAATAAGTATATAATACAGCAAGGTACATAAGTGGTAATAGTACATGTTACACTTTTATGTATAACATTCAACATTTATATATGCTCTATATACTCGTAATGGGTCGCTTACGATTGGTGAAAACAATTCGGTAATTCATCAATTACAAAGTGGGAGTAGGTAAAGGTATTAAACATATCCTCTGTTCACTAGATATATAATTTTTTGGATTCTGCCATTATTTGGCCACAACTCGAATCTTATTTTGCAAAGAAGCAGAGTTGATGTTTACCGTTTATACGTTCCAAATTCGCCAACCGAATGGTGTGGAGTGGCGCGCATTTTAAGTCCCCAAAAAAAAACGTCTGTCTGGCATCGAAATGTACATTTTTTGCTCACAATTTCCCCAGTTTCACAATAAAAGCGAACAGTCAAAAGGGCCTAATAAACCCAGGTAAACCTGCGTTTTATAGATGCAATATCCCTAAAAACAGCGTGGGAAGCCTTTTTTTCAAATGAGCAGACGCACCCCATCAGAAATTATATAAATTATGAACAAATACAAAAATTATTGATATTTAATTTTTATATAATATATTTTCATTTTCTAAAGTATCCAACTTGATAAAAGTTTATACTGGCATCAAGAAGATATAAGGACAAAATGAAAGAGGTCAATTTTCAATCGGTGAGGACAGTAGAGCAGCTGGCGGAGACGGTTAAACAGGCGATGACGAGAAGGAATAGAGGAAAAGTGGGGCGTAGAAGCTTTTGGTTTGATGATGGGTGTAGGGAAGCGAAAAGGGTGCTAAGAAGAGCGATAAAGACTTGGGGGGAAGGGAGGAGGGGAGACAAAGATATGAAAGAGGCAAAAGTTAGGTTTAAAGAGGAATGCAATAAAAAAAAGGATATGTGTATGGGAGACGAGGTGAAGAGAGTAGGGACTTGAAGAGCGAAAAACAACTTTGGAGGTACTTGAAGGAAAGAGGGCCGATCAGGAAAGTAAGAGGAGAGGGTATAAACATCGAGACATGGAAGGCACACTTTGAAGAGTTGCTAGGAACAAAGGGAATTCGAGGGAATCAAGTCGCAAGAAGAAGGGTTTTCGAGAGGGAGGGTGATTTTAGTATGGCAGAGTTAGAAAGGGTGGTGCAGGAGATGAAGGATGGCAAAGCGGCGGGTCCCGATGGGATTCAGGCAGAAGCATGGAAGGTAAGGAGAATATGTTGGTGCTGCTGAATGAAATATGGAGAGGAGAAAGGCAGTTTTCAAAGGAGTAGATGGAAGGAGTCATTGTGCCAATTCATAAGGGAGGAGATGAGAGCGATCCGAAAAGCTATAGGGGGGTGCGTTGATGGATAGCCTCTATAAAGTAATCATGACGATGGTCAAGAATAGGTTGGAGATAGAGGCGGAAGATCAAAGGTGGCTACCGGAAATGCAAGGGGGGTTTAGGAAAGGGCGGTCCACGGTAGAGCAGATAGCTACACTTAACTGGGTGATTGAGAGAGAGCTGAAAAAAAGGAGAGATTGTGTTTGCTGTTTATGGATCTGAAAACGGCGTATGATTCGGTGGATAGAACCTTAATGATTGAAAGTTTGAAAGGGAAGGGATTGTCTGAGCAGGTTGTGGAGTGGATAAGGGAAGTATATAAGGAAACGTGATGTGAGAGTGGAAGAGCATGTGTAGGGCCATTTTCAGGTGCAATGTGGAGTGAGGCAGGGATGTCCATTAAGCCCACTGCTATTCAACCTATACGTCGCAGACATAGAGAGGGTGGAAGTGGATGCAGGCAGGGGGAATAGTGGTGAGTGGAAAGAAGGTGTGGAGTCTGGCGTATGCTGATGATGTGATAGTGATGGCGATAACAGTGAAGGAAATGAGAGAGATGTAGGTGAGATTGGAAGGGTACTTTGGAAAAAGAAGATTGACTGTGAATGTGAGAAAGACGAAATGGATGATTTGTAAAAATGTAGGAACGAGAGGAAAGGAGGAAGAATTGAGGTCGCTGGGAGAACAGATTGAGCGAGTGAGTGAGTTTAAATATCTTGGGTATATGTTCAGTGAAACAGGGACGAAAGCGCGTCATGTGGAATTTGTGTGCAAGAAAGCGAGAGTGGCTATGGAGCGTATGCGGGGTATATGGAACGGGATGCTAGATAAGAATGTAAGTATGCAAATGGTATGGTGGGATGCTTGTGTGAGGGCAATAATATTGTATGCATCAGAGGTGTGGGGAGAGAGTGGACAGGAAAAAATCGACAAAGTACAGATGCAATACCTGAAGAGGATATTAGGATTGGAGAGGACCACGCCAAATTATATAGTTCTGCAGGAGAGTCAGCGATTGTCGGTAGAGTGCGAAGCGGCCAGAAGTGTGGTAAAATTTGAGAGGAGGATATGGGGCTCAGGGGATGAAAGAGTAGTGAAAGAGGTATGGAAGGTGTGTTACAGAGAATGGATGAGGAAAGATGAAGGAATAAGATGGATGCATGAGAGGAACAAGTTGTATGTCAGGGCGGGGTGGTTAGCGACGGTTTTCGAAGAAAAGGTATCAAGGGGGGAGCTGATCGAGAAGGAGGTGGCGGAAAGGTTACTGTCGGTGGAGTTGCAAGAGAGGCAAAGCAAAATTAACAACAGTAGATATAACCCGAAGTTCCAAGGTCTGCAGGTGTTCGCAGGCCCGCCTCGGTATTTTAAAACTTGGAAGCCTGACGAAGTGCGTTTGTTGGCAAGGTTCAGGTGCGGGAACGAGGAGAAGGGAAGGAAGGTGTGGATAGGAGAGAAATACACGAGGTGTGGGTTTTGCGGGGAAGAAAGAGATGAATGGGAGCACTGGATGAATGGATGTGAAGAAGTGAGGGAGGCGATAAGGATGAGAGTGAAAGAAAGAAGTAGGAATGTGTGTCTGTATGAAAGCGGCACGTTATTGGTGAGATTGAGAACAGAGAAGTGTAGCTAACTGGAGGTCGAGAGGACTGTGAGAAGAGATGTGGGGCGGGTAGGTAAGGGATATGTGTGTACATGTAAGTTAATTTTATTCTGCGACACGAAGTCTTTAAAAAAAAACTATTTATTCGGTTAAACACAACTTTACTCTAAGACGGTTATAATACAATTAAAATATGGAATATACAATAACAACTTAATCTACGCGAACTGCGCGTCACCTAAGATAACGTGAAGCTGACTAAGCACTAGAACTACTGACGATGCACGCAGGCTGGAGAGTTATACTGGGTAGAGAAGTATACTGGGTGATCGATAGATAACTCCTTATGGCTTAGATTTTAGCATCTCCTGGAAGTTGGAGATTTACACTCACAGGTGATGATGATGCGGTCTGTTGCTTCCTTTTCTTGTAGAGTTTGACAGTCAAGTATATGAGGAAGCCGATTCCAGCGGTGTACAGGATAATTGTCCAAAAACTTGGAGAATAAAATTCGTGTTGAAGGTTTCCATCGAGAATTGTTGAAGGACAGGAATTTCCTTCAAGTTCAGCCTTTTGAGCTTGATTTTTCCTACGGCGAACTTATGCGTGTGGAACACAATTGGGTTGGAGTTGATTAAACTGGGACTGTCAATGGTGTGTTCCAGGTACTCTAGTTCTGGTTCCTGAAGATTATTTCGCAGTTTCCTTTTTTGATAAGGAAAATTCCCTTTAGGGATCTTGTCTCGGTGCCATCGATGCAGCGGATCTTGATCTCTTCTTGTTTCGGGAACACGGCCAAAAATTGATTGATTATATACTCGCATTGACTATTATTTCCGGATGGTAGAACTTGAGTTTCACACATTGCTTTATTATTTATTAGCAATTGATTAGAGCATTGATAATATTTTATACCTTCAGTACACAATTCTTCTAGAGGTTGAGTTTCATTACTCATTTTTGATTTTAATAAATACCTAATATTTGGTATTATTGTCGCATATTCATTTTTATATTTAGTAGGAATGGAAGTTATTTGATAAAGGTAGAACTCGTGTTCGTAATTGAATGGAATTGAAAGAAAATTATTTATTTTTGACAACTTAATTTTACAGTGTACTTTAATAATAGATTCAAAAAGTATTAAATTTTCCATTCTTAATGCGAAAGGTAATTCTTGATTATAATGTTTAGCAATTCGCTATAATTCTAAGAATAAGTCAATAGGTTTTATAATACTAGGGCTTAATACATTTAATTTACAAAATAATATTGAATTTTCGATTTGTTCTAAAATATTTAAAATAGTGTTATAAAGAATAATTAATTGATTAAATAAGTCTGTTGCAACTAATGTATTTTTTCCGCTACCGACAACGTAAATACGCATTGCATCCATGGTTACAGGTACCGCAAGTGGCTGATAACATTCGTGGTATTTGTTATCCTTGACGACGGACCTAGGAAAATAATAAACAGAAACGTAACGCTCCAACATAAAGGCGAGCAACACATTTTCGTCTATACCTATAGCATCGGCATTCTTTTTACATAGCCTCTGCTTAAAAGAGTCGTAACAGGACACATACAGCACGGCAAACATAACTTGCCGTTGCGCAGTGGCAAAATTGTGGGCGGAACCTTCGAAGGGCGCTCTCGATAGATTTCGTGAAGAGTTCGCGCGCCTGGTACATTCAATTATGTGGAGGAGAGCGCACGATAGAGCTGTAAATGAATAGCGCCCGCGAAGAATATGTGCTTGCTTATTACAGAGACTGTACTCGGCCGGCTGTAGAGAGAGAGCTTTCGCTTGCTATCTGCGCGTCTGGCCAACTTATATTTGTCGTCCTGTACCTTTTTCGATTTTGTCGGTAACAGATTCTAACACGCAATATTCGCAGCTTCGTTTGCATCCATGCCCGCAAAAACTGTCACTGGATTGACACAAACAAACAAAATTCGACGTTGTTTTCTCGGTTGCTGAGTTGCCATAGAACGCATATGTGACTATAAACATTTGAATCCCAAATGTTACAGGCCGTATTTTAGAATATTTTCTGATCTTTTTTAAGTATTATATTTCCGGTAGCGGAAAAAAATTAATAAGCAACAAGGAACGTAATGACAATTAACATTTTCGGCTGGCGACGAGCCTCGGCTCGTATTCGCCCACCTCAAATGTTAATACGTCCTTACGTTCCTTGTTGCTTAAATAACTATTGAAGCTTAATTTCACCTTTCATTACAATATTTAACTGTGTTATTCTTGATTTTAAAATTAATTCATTATGTTGTATATTTTGTAGAGTATCATTAAAATTTTTCATTACTTGTGTTGTGACACTATATCCATTATTAATCTGATTTTTAATATAGTTTTCATTTGTTTCTAAATGTTTCAAAATTTCGTCAATTCTTTTTCCATCATTCGCGTCTAAATTTCCCGTAACGGATTTAAAAATAGTACCTAACCCATTAATTAATCCTCTCTTGGATCTAGTTTGAGTTAAAGAATATAATTTTATGTTATTTATCTTATCTGTTATAGCGTTATAAGTAAAGTTTATGCTATTATTATAATTCACGAAATCTCTTGCAAATTTTGAAATATTCTTAATAGTAGTTTTTAAGTAATTATTTTGTTTACTTAGTTTTTCGAATTCTTGATATAACGGACTTAATTCGAAATAGTGGACAAAGGTATGCTCAGATTTTTGTATTTTTGCGAGACCTAAATTAATAGGAAGTAATCCTATGTTTGACGTTATTTCCTTTATTTCAGCAGTATCCGTCATTGCCGTGAGGAATGACCTGGAAAAGAATTATCATATTCAGGTTTGTTTAAATAAATTCGAATATTAATTTTTGACTTATTAAAAATGTATGCGATCATTGGTTTGACTATTTTATATTTTAATTTATCTAGTCCACACCCTAATTTTGGTATAGCTAGTTTTGTTATGTTATTAGCATGACAGAATTTTCGCAAGTTTATTAATGTTTTAAATAAACACTCATGAGAGGGTTTGTCGTCGTATTTTTCTTTTGTTATTAGATAAAGTATATATCGACCATTTTCGTTTATTCCATTCGCGCATAGCGAATATAATTCTGGATCTTGTGCTTTTAGTAATTCTACTTGACCGAATTTTTCCTTAAAATCGAGTGCAATTCCGGCACCCATATACAAGTCTTTGCTTACGCAGTGAGCAAGTGAGAATGCTTCAGGAGCATGAAATAAATGATCTGCGATCTCAGTAACGTTACTTATAAACGGTGTAGGTTTATTCAAAAACTGTTTAAAATCTTTAAATTTCATTTTTTCATAACTTTCTTTAGTAAATAATTTATTTTTTGCTTTTAATTTACGCGGTCTCTTAATATAAGAAACGTGGATTTTTTAAGATATCTAGGGATTATTTCCGCTGTTTTTAGTTGTGAATTAATGTTTTGTAAAGTTTCTGGTTTATACTTATTTTTCGTTTTAGCCTGCTTTTGCTTATTTTGCACAAATATTTTGTCGGGGACTTCAGGCATTTCTTCTCTATCTTCATTTCGTTTATTAATAATATTATGTTTATTTTCAGAAATTTTCTGATTTATTTGTTCATATAGAACTTTAACTTTATCTCTATGTTCATTGACATAATTATTTACAAGTACAGATTCTACATTAATATTTAAAGTAGTATTTACTTCAGTATATCCTGAAATTATTTCTTGCGGTTTCAATTTTGTAACGGAGTGAATACAGTTATTATATGCAATAAGTGCGTAATTTATTTTATTTTCAATTGGTTCCTTTTTGAATGAATCTTGGTTGTTAAATAATCTGATATGTTCAATCATGGTTGAATGTACTCTTTCAACGAGTCCATTAGAATTGGGGTGTTGGGAACTAATAAAATGTAAATTAATTTTATGTAATTCTAATAATTCCTTGATTACTATGTTTTTAAACTCTAAATGATTGTCAGAGACAATTTGTTTTGGAATGCCATGATGGCTGAAGTATTTTAATAATTTATTAGCAATTTCTATTGCTTGATGAGAATCGAGTCTATACATTTGTGTGTACTTGGAAAACGAGTCGATTAATGTTAGGAAGTTAGCTCCTTCTATTGAAATGCTATCAATATGTATTATTTGGAAAGGTTTGGTAGCAGTAGGGGTTATATTGAACTTTGGCTTTAAGGGGTTTCTTTCATATTTGCTAAGTAAACATACTTCACATTGATTTACATAATTTTGGATTGTTCGCCTCATATCTGGCCAATAAAATATACGTTTTAATTCTAATTCTATTTTTGAATTCTTAAAGTATTTCTGCATTGTTGCAGTAAATTTTTCATAACATTGATTTTCAAAATACAAATTATATTTTGTATTTGGAAAAATATATTCCTTTATAAAGTTGATTAATTCTTGTTCAAAATTTACTTTAGAAAATTGGACAAATAATCGCATTTTCTTATTATCGAATAAAGTAACTCTTTTTAATTTTGAAGGGGAGTAATCCACTTCTGAGATTATAATTTGATTATTTCTAAAATTTACGGGTTTTTCCGTAATTGGAATTGTTAAGATTGGATCTTCTACATTTGAGTATTTTGTATCACCTTCGTGATCATTATTATAAAATAAATCTTCAAAATCTATATCATCCAGATTTCCTGGTTCAACAATTAATGATTGTTCAATATTTTCACGATTTTTATTACTTACAGGTACGTCATTAAAGAAATTATCTAGAAATTCGTTTACTTCATTTTTATCTGTAACGTTTAATTCTATTCTCGATAGAGCATCTGCATTTTTGTTCAATGAACCCTTTTTATAAATAATTGAGTAATCGTACTCGGATAATTTTAATCGCCATCGTACAAGTTTGGAGTTAGGCTCCTTAATGGACATTAACCATTGAAGTGGTTTATGATCCGAAACAATTTGGAATTTTCTGCCAAATAAATACGACCTAAAATATTTAACTGCCCACACGATTACAAGGAGTTCCTTTTCAATCGTGGAGTAGTTTACCTCGGAATCGTTTAATGTGCGACTAGCATATGCGTTGGGTTTTTAGAACCAATGGTGCCTTGCGATAAGACGGCTCCGATCGCATAATTACTTGCATCTGTAGTAAGTACGAAGGGTCTAGTGAAATCGGGATATTGCAATAATGGTTCATTCATTAGCACATGTTTGCATGTATTAAAGCAATTTTGGTAATCGGGGTCATTTACATTTATTATTGCGTCTTTTTTTTAGGCGTTTTGTTAAGGGTTTCGTTAACCCTGCAAGGTTCTTTATAAATATCCACAAAACAGTTAAAAGGATTTCTAGGTTTAATAATACCCTATTAAACCTAGAAATCCTTTTAACTGTTTTGTGGTCTTAGGAATTGGATAGTTTTTGATAGCCCAAATACGCCACTTCTTTTTTTAAGAACTCCGATTTGTCGATTTGAATTTTGAAATTTGACTCGCGTAATCTTTTAAAAACTTCTCTTAAACGTACGACATGCTCCTGCAGACTAATGCTGAAGACGATGATGTCGTCAATATGAACTAAACAGCTAGAATTTTGAATTCCCTTTAAAACACTGTCCATTACTCTCTGAAAGGTAGCTGGAGCATTTTTCAACCCGAACGGCATACGTAAAAATTCGTAATGACCGTTTAAAGTGTTAAACGCGGTCTTAGGAGTGTCCTTTTCATTAATTTCGATTTGGTGGAATCCCGACGCGAGGTCTAGAGTTGTAAAGTATTGACAACGTCCGAGTTTGTCTAGTAACTCATTAATATTGGGAAACGGGTAGCGATCACAGATTGTCTTATCGTTCAGTTTCCGATAATCAATAACAATTCGCCATTTGCGTTTTCCCGACGCGTCCATTTTTTTTGGAACTATCCATATCGGAGACGACCAAGGAGAAAATGAGGGTTTAATAATATTTTGTTCAAGCATTTCTTGAACTTGACGATCTACTTCTGATCTATGTATTTCGGGATAACGATACGTTTTCGTATAAACTGGGATTTCATCGCTCGTGATTATATTATGTTTAATTTGATTGGTAAACGTTAAATTTTTTCCATCCTGATGGAATATATCTGCGTATTCTTTTATTACTTGAAAAATAGCGTGTCTCTCTTCTTCGTTCATGTGCGTTGACCGAATTTGAGAGATATCAAATTTATTATTAATATTGTTTTTATTGTTAAATTGAATATTGTTTAAATTCGGATAGATTTTTTGATCATATTCGTCGATCGGTTTTACTATCACCGGTCTTTTAATATAAACCGTAACATCTTTATTTTCAGGATTTTTTATCATACATCGAGCTTTACTATTTTTTATGTGAACTACACATTCTGGAATTTGAAGTTCATTACATTTTGTAAATGGAATTATACCATCGCCATTTATAATATTTTTTTATATCTAACTGTATTATTTGTTCTGACATTGCACCTACTACTATACTTTTCGTAGTGAATTCTTGAACATTATTACTTATTAACTTAATTTCACAATTATTTGTGATAATCTTGTTTTCATTAAGATCAATAACGGCATTTAATTTTTTTAAATTATCAAAGTCCAATAAGACATCAAAATTCGAGTGGAAATTAAACAGAAAGAATTTCAAATTTGATGCGGTTTGAGATTTAAATAAACTTTACCTACGACAACTTGGATATATGCTCATTACATGCTTGGTAATGATTAGTATATGTAGTGCATTGCTCAAGCATTTCATTCTCGCATCGATTATCTGTGCTAGAATATATTCCAACACTGTACTGTCATACGTGAAGCCTAACCTTCAATGTGTCAAAATGACGGAGTAGATTTAAAGATGTTTGCTTCGCCGCTTCTACATACATGGGGCGTTAGTTGTAGTACCTTGGCAAATTTGTTGTTTTCGATGTTTGTCTCCATACTATTTATATATACTTTTAAACACTAAGAATGTATAAACTCGAGAAATGATATGAACCATAAATTATATTGCGGTTGGCGGCTTGGTTTTTGACCGACGTTTGTTTCCGCGGTAACGGTAAGCAGGTGCCTCTGATAAAAGTTATCGCGTACGAATTGTCCGCGTTCGGTTTGTAATTATCTTAACTATCACAATGAAGCTCAACAAAGTTGTCGTAGGTAAAGCATAGTGTACAACTCGCATGGAATGACTATTTCTCGCTCTTATGAATTGCAGCATTCGCCTTTCGGCTCATGCTGCAAACTTCATACTCGCGAGAAATGTATGTCATTCCATGCTCGTTATACAATATACTATTGTAATTGTATTATAGTACTATGATGACCATGAGATAAACCATGTGCGCTGGCTACCTCGAATTCATCGTACTTTATATTTATTTATATTTTTTACAATTTTTCCGCAACTAACGGATTTACAAAAGAACGCGAACTCGCGGTATCTATTAAAATCTTAATATAATGCTTAGGATCTATAATATACGGTAAAGAACTAGCATTGTTAATAATATTCATTGATTCGATGGGGAGACCTCGTCTAAGCCTTGCCCTAAAATGCTTCTTGTTGCTCATCAATATTATATAATTGATTCTGGTGGTAACGACCTGTCGCAATAGACACCGGAGTCGGAACGTTTTGATTTTGATTACCACTTGGATTTGGATTTTGATTTTGATTATGATTTATATTACATGTCGTTGTGGACATGGGTGTTGCATTAGCATTATAATTGTTATTTCTGTTAAATTTAAATTTATTATTATTATAATTATTATTTCGATTAAAAGGAAAGAAATTCCTCGGCTGCAAATGTTGTACTTTATTTACAAATGGTTTTGCATTATATTGTGAATTAAAATTTCTCGGTGGTGAATTATTAATTTGCACCGGACGTGGTTGATACACTGGTTTTTGATTTAATTTGATTTTATCAATTTTGTTCGATACCAATTCTAGCTGAAAATAATTAGTTAACATGTTAAGCGCGGCGTTTAGATCTTGTGGATTTTTAACTCTTAGGTGAGAGCCTATTGGATCTCGTAACCCGTGTAAAAGTACGCGTAACGCATTATTTCTACAGAAATTGGATAAATAACGACGCTCTAAAATATCGTTAATGTGATTTAACAAATATGACATTTGCAGATTTAACAAACTCTGCAATTTATTGAAAAAATCAAAAGGTGATTCATTATGGGTTTGTTTTAATTGCGTAATTTCGCTATTTAAACTGAATAAATCCCGTTTGTCGGAATAAGAATTGAGAAGTGCATTTTTCAGATCTTGCCAGTTGTTTATAATGCTAGATGAAATATTAATTGCGGCTTCGCCCTTACCTCTTGCGATTATGCTTGACATTAGGTAATCATTTTGGAAGCCCGTCGGATCTCCAAGATTGTAAAATTTATTTACAAGTTTCTCGCAAATTTCAACAAAGCGCGATATGAGTTCAGGTTCCCCGTGGAACTCTGGAATCATGTTAATGTACTGCGGTTTGAGAGCCATTTTTAATTGTTACTTAATTCGTGCGATTCGACAATAATAACAAATGTACAGAACGCAAATTTTTCAGCTCGTAATTGAATTGATTACAACTAGAGAATTACAAGTGTGAGTCGAATAGTGTACTTACAGCAAAACTATTATCTTACTCATCCGGAACGATTGATTCGTCTAAGATGGTAATTAGAGATGTGGGCCTCGATTGAGCGGCTGGACTGTCTGGACTGGTTTCTCGATGTTCGGAGAGCCTTGCGTCCGTCTTGATCCCGACTGCTAGTGGACCCGTTCAGAATTTCCGGTTAATCGTAAAAACGAAAAAAAACGTAATATCGATATTCGCTCGATAGACTTTTTCCCGAAAATCCTACCGACTGCGCCAGTTAATTTTATTCTGCGACACGACGTCTTTTTAAAAAAACTATTTATTCGGTTAAACACAACTTTACTCTAAGACGGTTATAATACAATTAAAATATGGAATATACAATAACAACTTAATCTACGCGAACTGCGCGTCACCTAAGATAACGTGAAGCTGACTAAGCACTAGAACTACTGACGATGCACGCAGGTGCATGTAAGTCTGTGGCTGGAGAGTTATACTGGGTTGAGAAGTATACTGGGTGATCGATAGATAACTTGTATATATAGAAATATGGAGGTTGAGTTTATAAGTTTTGAGTTTTTTTTTTGAGTTGTTATACGAGGTTATGCCAAATAAAGGCTTTTTTTTTATTGGCATCAATGAAATTGATGGGTGTTCAAAAATACCGTTTTAGTGTCGCGCACGACATTTGTAATCGACTCTTCTCGCATGCGACACATGTCGACTACTTTTCAATAATAGCACCCCTGTTGTGCCGACATAACCAACAACGAGCTGGACCATATGAAAATGGAGACGCGACGCCGACCGCTGAAAAGGAGTTAACAATAGACTTTCTACGAATGGAAATATTGTTGTTGAAAAATATAATCAAGGAAAAGGTTGATAAGTACAGGGTCCGGCATTGAAACTTTCTTTTTTTAAAGGTCAAAAATAAAACTATAAATTGTACATTTTGTTTTTTATTATTAGTATTAAGCATTAACATGGGAAGTTTTAAATTAAGATGTCTTAAAAAAACATATTTGACAAGTGTCTGCCGTTGCTGTCGATGCATTGTTGTATTTCTGAAGTTGATGTGGACTCTTTCGAGCATTGCAACCGGTATATTGGCTATTTCGTGACAGATATTGTTTTTCAATTCTTCCACAGTTGCAGGACGGTTGTTGGATACTTTAGATTTAAGGTAGCTCCATAGAAAAAAATCACATGGGGCTAAATCTGGTGAGCGTGCTGGCCACGATATGTCACTCCTGTTGGAGATAAGTCGCCCTGGAAAATTTTCCCGCAAAACAGCCATCGAAATTCGTGATGTGTGGGCCGAGGCCCCATCTTGCTGAAACCATACTTCGCCTACAGCCATATTTTCAAGAGCTGGTAGAAAGAAGTTGTTAATCATTCCCACATAACGCTCAGAGTTTACTGTAACCGTGCGATTGCCCTCCTCAAAAAAATATGGCCCAATGATTCCCACGCTTGATATCGCAGCCCAAACTGTGACCCGATCCGAATGAAGAGGCCTCTGATGAACTTCCCTAGGATTGATATCGCTCCAATAACGCATATTTTGTTTATTAACACAACCTGAGAGATGGAAGTGTGCCTCATCGCTAAAAAGCACAACTGCTTCAGGGGGCAAATTATCAAGGAGCCTTTCGCATGCTCTTTGTCGTGAAACAAAATCACGTTCGGAAGTTTCTTGTGCGACTACCATTTTGTAGGGGTGAAAGTGAAGATCGTCATGAAGAATTCGGCGAGTTGAACGCTCCGACAACCGCAGGGCAGCTGCATGTTTTGAAGCAGAGGGCCTAGGAGACCGCAAAACCGACTCTCGGACTGCCTCGATGTTTGCGGGTGTTCTAACGGTCCTCCACCCAGGCTAATATGGATCTCCGGGCAGGAACAGCTCCTCGAGGGGGAATATTGTACCGTAAACGGAACGCACGCTGCACCGCAACTATTAAAGGGCCTCGTGAAAAGACAACTGCAAACGCGCGTTGCTCTCTCGCCCAAAGCATTTTAACGACTGACGATGGTTCGGACGGTTAAGAAATAAATCTCCCCACCAACGTTCTTCGTTAAGAGCACTGCCGCGCCGCAATTATCTCCAGTAGCGTCCTCACGTCTCATTGAAAAAAGAAAGTTTCATTGCCGGACCCTGTATAATTTAATTACAAAATTATTGTCAGATAAGGAGGAAATTATAGCCTTGTTAAAGAAACCCGTAATCGCCACTACAAGTTCAACTTAAATTCCAATTAATACCACCGTACCAGGGGTAGCAGCACAACCTAACAACAAAAATGGCGACAAAGATCGACTACAATTATATGTTTCTAAACAAAATATTACTCCGGACATTAAACCAACAAAAATTCGCAAACCCCTTATTTCGATGCCAATTACTCTGAATGAAATTCCAACAGTATCCGTAATAAACCAGAAGGGTCATGGATAAGGATATTAATGTAAACAAAAATGAATGGACTGAAGTTTTTCCACGTAAATTGAAACGCAAACACCAGAATACTATTCTAGACACTGCGAATAAAATCGGGCCGATAAAAGGAGTCACTTTATACAATTTCCTGCATGTTTATAATCTAGATCCAGATACAACCGCAGATCAATGAACAAAATACCTGGAGGAAATAGGCTTTAAGGACATTAAATGCGAGTCAATCAAATCGAAATATCCGGAACGATATTCATCTTTTAAAGTGGGAGTGCCAGCCAGTCAGTTACAGGATTTAAAAAAGCCGAATTATTGCCAGAATATGTTAAAATGAATATTTTTTTATGGCACATAGAGAGGAGGCAATCAACAAAATGCGCAATCAATTCGAAACAAAATAAATGAACCCGAATCACTCACTATTGATAAAAACCTCAGTATAGCAGCAATCAGTGAACACTGGTTATCTCGTGAAGAATGTGAAATTTCTAAAATTAATATCTTGTCAGCCAAGGCATTTTACTTGAGAATAGAAAGTAAACATGGGGGTACTATTATATGCACGAGGGATGATTTAATTGTAACAGAGTATAATGCCTTGACTGATAATATTAGCATACACAAATCCTGTCAATTGTCCATGGTATTTGTTCCTTTATTAAAATTATATTTTATATGTATTTACAGGTCACCTAGTGACAATTTGAATGTGTTTTTGAATAAGCTTGTGTCTCTTTTAGATATCGTCAATTATCGAAGCTGTAGTGTAGTAATTGGAGGAGATTTTAATATTAAATTTAATGTGGAAGATTCCCGAGAAAATGAACTATAGAGCTATTCAGCAGAGATGGCGGTCAGAGTGTCTTGTCCGTCCGAATCAAGTAGTGTCCGT